>ML685786.1:2637730-2795026 GCA_007922175.1 Pelusios castaneus | reverse complement strand
CCCACCAGGGCAAGGATGGAAAAAGAGGTTTGCTGAAGGAAGGACGGGCTCTATTTTTGTGCATTGGAGGGGAAGAGGGATAGATGTGTTGTTTCATGAGTCCCTGGCTCTGTTACCACTGACTTACTGAGAATGTGGGTGGATTTCAGATGTTGTCCTCTTGTCTAGAGAAGGAAGCTCAGGGAAAGCAATACATGGTGCTTTTTCCATTGACTTCAGTGAGCCTTGGATAATGTCCTTGGACGGTAAGCAGTTGGAGTCAGGGCTTATTTGTATGGGACATTTTTTCTACCATTTGGCACTGCGTGCCTGATGACTGTATCAGTGGTGGGTACTAAAGATGCACAAGTCTTGCCCGTGGAAGATCTCAGCAGCACTTTGACCACACTGGAGATCTGACAGTGGACGGCTGTATCGATGCAGCTGCATCACCATCAGATCACTCATGTAGCCGCTCTTGATGCTGACACCCTCAATGAGCAGCAGGCGAAGCTCTCCTGCCAACATATGGCTGTGCACAACAGGCCTTCTGTTGATGTTAGGGGGTGTGTTTTTCACACCCTTGAGTGATACAAGTTATACCAATAAAAGTGGTGTGTAGATATAGCCTTTGTTGCTAATGTTTTCATTTCTCCTGCCTAAATGGCCAGAGGAGAATCTCAGTGTGGAATGTGAGTGACTGTAATGAGGCGCCTGCCCCTCACTGGCCAGGAAAGGGTTAAGAGGGCCCTTGGAGAGGCTGTGTGAAAGAAAGCCAATAGAAAGGAGCTGCATGGCAGCCAATCAGTGCCCAGGAGCCCAGCATATAAGGGAACCGCAGAGTAGAGCAAGGAAAATGCCTCCCAGGAGCTCACAGGGGAAGGACTCAGCACCCTGGACAGAGCAGTGGCTGGCTGCTGGGACTGAGCAAAGCCGAATGCCCTGAAGCAAGGGTGAAAAAGGTACTGGGGCTGTGGGGAAGCGACTGAGGTAAATCAATGGAAAAGTTGTGCAGGAGGTGCAGCAGGAGGCTGCCACACACATAGTACCCCTGGGTGGGGACCTAGAGTAGTAGTCAGGCCTAGGTCCCCTCCACAATCCCTGATTGCCATAGAACTGCCCTGGTCCCAGTGGGAGGTATCTAGAACAGACTGCAGAGTCCCCTGCAAGGAGAAGGGAGCACAGATTGGGACTCAACTGGACAGCTGAGTGATGAGAAGAATGGTCCAGCGAGACACTGCAGAGTGGGGGTGTCTGCCTGGCTGAGAGCCGATTCCCCAGATAGCCAGCAGGAGGTGCAAAGTTGGTGAGGTAGCACGTATTAAAGGACCTACTAGGGGGCCCACAATGTGCAATGCCTCCTAAAGCCCCACAGAGATTAAACTCATTCAACAGTGGGTTGGTTCAGTTCAATTCTGACCCTACCCTTCGGGAAAGATGTGGACAAGTGGGAGAAAAGCTAGAGAAGAGCAACAAAAATGATTAAAGGACTAGAAAATATGACCCAGGAGGGCAGATTGAAAAAAAAAAGGGGGGGTTGTTTAGCCTTGAGAAGAGAAGACTGATGGGGGACATGATAACAATTTTCAAGTACAAAAAATGTTGTTACAAGGAGGGAGAAAAATTGTTCTTCTTAACCTCTGTAAGAGAAAATGGGCTTAAATTGCAGCAAGGGCTGTTTAGGTTGGACATTAGGAAAAGCTTTCTAAAGTTTTCTGGGGTAGTTAAGAACTGGAATAAATTGCCTATGGAGCTTGTGAAATCACCGTCATTGGTGATTTTTATGAGCAGGTTGGACAAACACCTATCAAGGATGGTTTAGATCAGTGGTCCGCAGACTTTTTGGTTGATGTGCCTCCTTACCCAATCTGCACCCACCAGGGAGCTGAGGGCCAGAGCTGCAGCCAGGACTGGGGCCACAAGTGGGGCCAGGGTCAGGGCTGAGAGCAGGACTCCAGCTATGGCTTAGGCTAAAGCCGGAGCCAGGAGTGATGCTTTATGCCAAAGGAAAAAGGAACTTTGACTGCTTGGCTAGAATTCAGGTCCTTCTGATTGAAAAACCCTGCCAGTAAACTGAGCTGAAGGCAAATCTCCTTTAATTGTTAGCAGTATAGGGCACATGACACAAAGATGAGCAGCTGTGATTTTGTTCAGTAGACATGTATGTGTTAGAGTTATATATATATACACATACATATGCGCACACACTACTTTTTTCTTGCAGTGTCTTCAATTCAGTACAATGTTATGCCCATTGTAGGATTTACCAAATGGACTATTAAATCAGATTTTTTTTAAAAAAAATAGGGGGCGTTCACTGAGTGGCTGCCTCCTGAGTTCCCCTTGTGGCCTCAGAGTGGTCCCTTGCATTTGTTTCCTTCTTCTAGGGACTCACTAACTCTTCCCCTTCTCCTAGGGGGCTGATTGGTTGCCCGCATTCTCCACCATATTTGAGAACATGGCCCCTTCCTGGGGCACTCTGCTGCAGCAGAGCATTCTCCTGCAGCACGCCACAGCTCAACTGGTATGCCTGCCTCAGTTTCCCCCGCTTCCAAAATCCCCAATAACTCCATGCAAGTTTTACTCATTAATAGTCCTTTGCAGGTTTAATTTGTTGCAGAAGTCCCAGAGTCATACTCCAGAATTCTCTAGCACAGTCCAAATGATGTGTTTCACCTTTCAAGTCCCACGAGTCCAATGATACACCAAATACATCTCTAGCCTCTCTTACAATGCCCAAACTCCCTGGTCTGGCTCCAGCATCTCTGGCCATGCCTTATCTCAAGCCCGCTAGCTTAGATTTTTCTCTGTCCTGTTTCATCTTCCGGTCCAATTCTAGCTCTCATCTGGAGACAACAGGTATCCATGGTCCTTCCTGGGCATGTGAAAGATGGATTATATAACTTTTTCAGGCCTTTTTCAGCCATATATTTCTGTGATTTTTATCAGCAGGTGCATCCCTTCATCATCACGCGGCCTTCAGCCCTTTCCAGCCATGGCTGCCTGGTCTGAGGATGTTTGTAGACAACCCTCCCAACTGGCTTTCTGCTTTTACCAGAGTGATCTGACTTTCCTGCTCAGTGGGAAACTCCCATTTCTCCTTCCTTCGTAGTCACCCACCTCTGTTCTATGGCATTCTGAGCTCTCCTTTGCCTTTGTGCTGTCTCTCATTTATGACTCCCAGAGACAGTCTGGGCCTCCTCACTATATCAAACGAGGGCACATCTGGACTGAAAGAGGAGCACTGTGCCCAAGGCCAGGGGGAAAGGAAACCTTTCACCAACCATTTCTGAACTTCCTGATTCAGGGGGTGGAGAAAAGGTTGTGGATCAAATTTTGCTTCAAAACATTTCTGCCCTTTCCCTGTTTGTATGGAGTGCAAAGAAGAGCTTTCATCATTTCCTTGCTCTCAGAGACAGGGCAAGTCTGTAGCAGATCAGAGACTTAAAAAGGACTTTTAAAAATGAACTGCCCACCTAATACAAGGTAAGTCCAATATTTCTTATCCAGGAACCCTGGCAGGAATGCAAAGTATCTTTGAGGAATTCAGTGAAAACGTTTCTCAAGGACTTTCCTTTCCAATCACAGCTGATCTTTTAATCCACATAATGATTTTTAGGATTGGGGGGCAGAGATCCCTTCCCCCCCTTTATGGAAATAATTTCTTGAGAAATCATTGGAGAAAAGAAGACTGCTGCCAAGTTTGTTCCTCTTAATTGGGCACTGTCATGGGAAGCAGAGCGCCAGGGAAAAGAAAACATTTTCTTAGCCTGATTTTCTTTTTAAAAGCGCAAACAGGCCAACACAGGTGGTTCTGTCAGCCAGGAAGCACTCAGGCTCTGCCTCTGGGTGGCATGCATTGTTAGAGGGTCCTTTGTGCAAGATTATTACTTTGTAGTTTGCAGAAACCCATGGGGAGCCATTTGCTACTATTATCTTCTAGAAGCAGTAACTCTGCAACAAACACATTAACTCAGTAGCCTCCCAGCTCTGCAGTGAAGTGCGTTGTGTGAAACACCAGGTGGGTAGTTAGACTGATCTAGCAGTCGCTGGGGCAAATTCCTACCCTGTGCTACGTGGATGTTTCGAGGGGGTGCAGGAAGATTCTTCTTCCCTCCATGCACCAACCACCTACTCTGCAAAACTCCTAAGGGCCTGAGCATCTGAGGTGCTGAAGAGCCCTTGTAGTCACTGAGCACCGAGTGCTCAGCACCTGACAGGACTGGCCCCTCAAGCTGTATGTCCTCCTAGCCCAGTGAGTGCAGCAGCATGTGTTCCTAGCTGTGAGCGCTGGCTCGCCTCACCCAGCCTTCCTGCAGTCAGGCCAATAACTTGTCCTTGAGCCCGAGTGGATCTCTTACATGGGGAGACACTCAGTCTTGAGTCAGAGACTCCAAATGACGGCAAGTCTCCCACCTGTCTGCACGCCCCCATACTCTCCAGTCACTATGTCCAGGATTTCCTGTTGAATGAATAGTTGTTTGAACAGGGGACACAATCCAGAGACAACACCTTTTGGCTTCACTCACATGAGTAATCCTTACTCTCCTGAGTGGTCCCTTTGAAGTCTAGATATTTAGTCACTATTGTGCTTGACAGGTGGATTGTAATGCTCAGATGCATAAAGTCTGCAGTAATCAGCTCCTGCAACTAATTAATCCTGGGAGGCAGGTCTGTGTCGGTACCAGCATTCACAAAGGGGGAAACTGAGGCATGGGGAGTGCAATTCCATGGCTGCGCAGGAAGTCAGTGGCTAAGGAGTAATGATAACATGAAAACATGTGTCTGGGGGAAAAGAAATCTGGACTCGCTGCATTCCCTTAGCAGTGGGTGAACTTGATTGGAATTTGGTGGGGCTGAAAGTTTGAAAACCTAGGCATTACAGGGCTTGGACTCTGTGTATAAAGATAAATAGTAAAGAGAGAAGTGGGGAATAGAGAAAAGATGGACCAGAAAGAGAGTTAGTGGATAGGAGAATCCTACTGAGAGACCCCAATCTGCATACTCTATCCCAGGCAGCCACCTGTGCCAGGCAGCTATGGTGTGTTTCTTCTGTATCAACCTCATCGGCCTGATTCTTAGCAGGAGCTGACCACCGACAGCTCCATGTGAAGTCATCTGGAACTGCAGGTGCTTAGCAGATCTGAAAACCCTTCTTCCTTGGCTACAGAAATATGTTGTTGCCTTTTTAAAATAGAATTTGCCTTGAAAACAAAGTAAGTGTTTAAATCCCAGAAAAGAAAGATTTAGCAGTCCTCCCCCGCCAACCTTGCCCCAGGTGTCTGAGATGTTCACTGACCCCTGTGATTATCCAGGTATCAGTGTGCTCCACAGATAACATAACAGGTACTGTGAAGGAGCTGAGATAAAGTAGCAGGAGGAGTGTTGTAGAAAGAAGCTACCCTTCAAGACTGTTGAGAGAAGTAAGCCAAGACCCTCAGGTGTACACCACAGGGTCCCTGTGTGTATGAGGGAGCCAGAAACTAAAATAAAGAGACAAGGGAAGGAGGCTTGGACTGACTTGGCAAAATAAGAAAGGGAATAGACAGAACAGTTCTTCCAGCAAAATGCTGGAATTCAAACATTCACAGCTGCAAAAAGAAAACGCTCCGTTCCTGCCTGAAAATAATTGATGGGCTGTGCTTGATGAGATGATGTTTCAGGAATTTCAATGACAGGCCAGAGTGACGCTGACAAAGGAAATGAGATTGAAGTGTTAAAGGTAAGTGAGCAGTGGGATGGAAAGGGGGAGGAACAATAAATGGGAAAGAATAATGACAGCTCAGCGCTGTGTGGGCTGCCCCATTTGAAAGGAGAAAGAGACAAAGAACTTTGTATAGTCAAGATGCCACAATGCTAGAAAACTAACCCCCTCTGCACTTTCCCTCTAGGCACAAGCACCACGATAAATACTCGTCTTCATGTATACATTCTGCTATACACAGGTACCTTACATGTGTCACTGCGCCTATGTACACCCACATATGTGCACATACATTGCAAGGCACCATTAAAAAAACCATGGCGTAAGAATGTGAGAATGACTTAGAGCTCTCGTCCTACTGACAGATTCCAAGAGCTTGCTTGACTTCAGACCTTGATTTTGATTTATGAAGGCTGCTCCCAATTCATCTTAATCACACTAGCGTTGAGGCTATCGGAGTTCACTCTCACTGTTGCTTTGTGAGCGCCGAGTTATCAAATTAGTTTTTATTTACCCTCTTTTCTTACACTTCTGATACACGCTTGGGATTCCTGCGGAGGTTGTGAAGGCTGGGACTATAACAATATTTAAAAGGGAACTGGATAAGTTCATGGTGGCTAAGTCCATAAATGGCTATTAGCCAGAAAGGGGTTAAGAATGGTGTCCCTAGCCTCTGTTTATCAGAGGATGGAGACGGATGGCAGGAGAGTGATCACTTGATCATTGCCTGTTAGGTTCACTCCCTCTGGGGCACCTGGGCACTGGCCACTGTCGGTAGACAGATACTGGGCTAGATGGACCTCTGGTCTGACCCAGTACGGCCTTTCTTATGTTCTTATGTTCTTATGTTCAAAGGCGTCTGGTTCCTGCTCTCACTGAATTTCAGTGGGTGTCTTTGGAAATCTCAACCTAAGTGAAGTCGACTAATGTATAGCTCAGAGCCTACATTTGCAAATGTATCTGGGGACATAAAGATGTGGAGAGGTGCCCGGAGGGACTTACAAGAACAGCTAAGTGAATTAGGCACCTAACTCCCACTGACCATGATTTTAAATCCTGCAGTTTATGGCAGTCTTTTAACCCCGTCTCTTCCATTTTGATTTAATTGCTAATAGTTCCCAGAAGGAAGACAGCCTGTCTGCTACTGAATGTACCAAGAGTGTCATTCTTAGCACTTCCTTAGTGCTTGTCAGTCAAAGATCTCAAAGCCGGAATGGCAGGTAAAACCATTACCCCTTTTTCACAGATGGGGACAATGAGGCACAAAGACATGAATTGACTTGCCGATGCCACAAAGTAAGGGAGCGGTAGAGCTGGGAGATATAACCCGGCTTTCCTGATTCCCAGTCCTAAACTTGCTCCGTCAGGCCTCGCTGCCTACGTAAGAGGCTTCTGGAAATAAGAGTAGTGGGATGAAATCACGAGAAGACTGGTTAGCAGGAAAGGTTCCTTATTTGGCCATATTTATTCCGGATCTAGTTCTGTTGGGCTGCGTTTGGTTCCAGGATGTAGCAGAACAGTAGCTCAAGGGAAGTGCTGGGGGAGCACATGCAGTGTGACTGAGCAGGGCTCTAGAAAATAAATTCTAGGATTGGCCGCTGTCTTTCCTCATCCAGGGGAATGATCTGGATTGCTCTTTCCCAGCTCTCACTTCTAGGAGTCCAGGATCTAATCTGACCAAAAGGAAATGGTGTCAGAGGCCCCTTCGGAAGAATTAAATTCTCCTTTCACATTCACTTTTCACAGAAGGTTTGCCAAACCAAGTCATGTTCTACCTGCTGACATAGCAATCCCCTTGCAAAGTCAGAGGGAATGAAATTTTCAGTGATTCCTCAGCAAATGAGTTTCTAGCGATGTTAGCACCTGGCTACTGCCAGTGACAGAACCCAGTTCTGTGCAGAACCTCTGGCCTTCCCCGCGGTGCAAGGGATGTAATAGGATGGATGATGTAAAACCCACAGAACCCCACCCAGATTTGTAGTGATGGGAAACTGAATGGGGAAAACACAGCCTGACCAAGAAGCATTGTCAGCAAAGTACATGGTCTTGAAGTTCAAAGAACTGCCCCAGAGCTTACAGAAAGGAAACCAGAAGGAGAAGAAAACCAGAGTCAGGAATTACATTCAGTGGCTTTGCAGGCTCTTGGCCATGTCTGTGGCATATTGCAACAAGGTGTATAAACAATGAATTGCTCTTTGTGCTGAGGGTTCAGCTGGAGAAGCTATTGGGTTTGTTCGCAGCCAGCAAATGCTCTAATAGAAAGGGACACGGGTTTCTTTGTATGAGGCATTTGCTTACAGGCGTTGTAGGAATGCAGCATTGTTTCAACAGCACAGTGGAAAGGCTGCAGTGACTTCGGGGGGTTTGGCTCCAGACCTACAAGGGCAGCACTCCGAGACCCAGTGACTCGTGTGAGCCGGGCTTGCAGGATCAGGCCATGTGAGGATATCTAGGAGGCAGGTGGAAACGCAGGGTCGTATGGACAGCCAGGTGTCCAATGGGGATAGTCTGAGGGGCGGATCGCTCACCTCCAGAGAACACATTTGACAATAACAAAGATTGTGCGAGTAAATCATTTAATAATTTCCTTGTGTGTAGCAAGTGCTGCAAGACTGACTTGCTCGGGGTTACAGGGCGGGGGATGGGCCCTTTGACTGCTCAGCTATTAGTTCCAATCCTAGAAAAAGGAAATGCAACCCAGCTTGGCCCAGACTCCAGTCCAAGTGGTTCGGAAGGTCAGGAAGAATTGAGGTGCATTGTACAGGACTAGAATAATGGGGACCTGCAGGGCAGAATGAGGTGCAGTAGCACAGTTTAAGAGGACGGGCTGGAATTGCAAAGTGAAAGCAGCCATTAGCAAAGCGGTGAGAGAATTAAAGAGTAGAATACGTGAGCGCCAGAGCAGAACCGAACAATATGAGCAGAGATGGATGGGAGCCATCTGTATTTTGCTTACAGTGACAGAGGTTTGAGTTACTGCCTTGGTCACCAACAGAGAAAACACACACTTCTCAGGATAGTGCAGCCAATGCCTGTATGGATGTATTCGATGGGCATAGATTGTCTTAAAGGTACGCAGCTCAGAACAAGTACCACGCTCTGCAACATCTGGGATGGAAATCACATCAGAGTGCAGAAGCCACATGCCCATGGCTCAGAAGAATGGGTATACGAAGAATTACACATATATACATTTGAAGCAGGGCTGGGAGGCGGGGGGGAAGAACTGGATTTAAAATCTGTTTTTGTGTTTGTGTGCAGACAGAACAGTCTTCCAGACCCCCGTGTGCTAATCAGCAAGTCTCGCTGTCTTTTATCCATCATGCACTCCATGTCTCTGCTAAAATATGTCAGGAACCGTTTCCCATTTGTGTCAGAGGCGAGGATGGTTGAGAAGGAGGCCGGTGGCAGTTGGTAATGTGCTTGTTTATGAAAGGATCCAAGCAATGGTTTAGATCACAGGAGAGAGACTTTCCTGGTGCAGGCACTACTCTGTGTTATCTACAGCTGGCCTCTATGGGGCACTCTCCCAATGCAATATGCCGCTATGCTGGTCAGGCAATGAAGCAGAGTGTTTGCCACGCTCTCGCTTTCTTTGAGTGACCAGATGTCCTGCTTTTATAGGGAAAATCCAGCTATTCAAGGGTTTGCCTTATACGGGTACCCACATCCCCTGCCCAGATTTTTTTACACCTGTTTCTCTGCCTCAAATCCTGCACTTTGCCCAGGTGTTTTGGCAGTGTGGTTTGCTTTGGAGAGGACAGCATGGGATAATGGAGAAGAATTACATGCTGCCAGAAGAAATTTAGTGGGACTCCTCTCTGTTATGAAAGAACACATGCCATTGTTAATTTGCACCCTGTGCTAACAAACAGAACAACTTCAGTTTCTCGTTGCTCTTTTGTTAGGGAGTGTGGCATTCACTGGGACGCCGTGGAGCTGATCAGGTAAGACACATCATTTAAAGCAGGGCTGTTTGAATAGGCAGGTTGGGAATGGGCCGTGGATTTTATGATATTTTAATGTTCTGGGGATCTCCCCTCTAGATTCCCGACCAGGGCTTTGGAATAACTTCATTCATGGTTTACACCAAGCCCAGTGCAGGTTGGACAGGATCAGTGCTGAGTGGATACTAATGTAGTGTGGACAGTCAGGTCTCAGTGCTTTGATTTTACATAACTGTCACCTGGGATATGACTGACCTCAAACGCTCACATCTGAGAAATGTTCCGAATGAGTAAATACACCCATTGAAAAACCGACCTGCAGGGGTGTCGCATTAGAAGTGGCAAGTAGCTCACGTCACAAACAATGCCCCTGGCCCCTCTTTTTGATATCCCCATGGTCCTGACTCACCCAGGCACAGAACATGTGAGTCGTCCTTGATCTGTTTTTAGAGATGAACTTTTCCACACCCCCACTTCTCCACTAACTTATTTCAGGGGTATCGCCTGAGACATCACTCTAGGAGGTGCACTTTCCTGCCCTGCCTTTCATAATCTTAACCCTGACCAGGGTGCCATTTGCACACTGATCTCTGAAACAAAGCACGTGATTGCTCCCTATGTCTTGCTCCTGTTCAGCTCTTGCTCAGCATTGTTCCTGCTACACTGGATATGGAGCAGGCTGGGGGGAAGGGACGAAGGCACATCCCGATGCTAAGGGCCAGCTGGGGTGGTAGCTCCCTGCAGCCCGGAGTGGCGCCGTGATGAAGCAGTCACCTCGATCACCTTGATAGATCAGTCCTGCACCTCTCGGATGGATTGTGCCAGTCACAAGACATCTTCCATTCCTCTCATAGCCTGACCTTCCTTCTCCATGTGCGGCCACAAAATCTTCCCATCTCTTTGGGAGGTCGGCCGAGTGGTCATTTCAGTTCCCAGGAGTCCCCCTTGGCAACAGCAGCATCCATCAGTTGTCAGCGGGCCCAGCTATATGCTTGGTCTATCACATTTTATTGGACCCACTTCCAACAACAATGTCCTGCACGCCATTCTACAGTCTGATCACTTCACTGGGGATTCGGGCGAAGGTTGAAATTCCCAGAATTCCTCTTCCCATCACCCTCTCCATGACAGACAGTTGTTGCTCCTCCATTTCGCTGCCATACAACATTGCCGGCAGTGCTGTTGAATTGAAGAGTTTGGCGCTTGTTGCCTTATTGATTTTTCCTTGGAGGACATCCTTGATGGAATTAAACACCCTCCAGCCACTTTCTTCAAGACAGTTTGCCTTCCTGATTGTGGCACATATTCGTTTCTTGGCCTAAGTCAATGTATTGTTCAACTTCGCTTTGTTCTCACTTAACTCTTATTTGGGCATCAAACCGCATAAATTTCATTTTGCAGCTGTTCATTTTCAGTCCAACGTGGCTGCTTTTTCTGTTGAATTCTCACAGCATTTTCTGTAGTTTGGTAATGTTTTCGGCAATCAACGCAACATGGCCCACAAATCTGAGATGATTTAACTGCTCTCCATTGAAGTCATTCCACTCTCCTAGTTCATCCGTCTTGTTACCATTTCAAGGCAGGCTGTGAAGAGTTTTGGTGAGACCGTGTCTCCTTGCTTCATGGCATTTTTGATTGGAATGCAGAGGAGATGTCCAGCAGAGTTATATCCATAGTGCAGTCAGCGTTTGCCTCCTTTAATGGTTTGATGTGAGTTGTATCAACGCCTTCCTCTGCATGAGCTTTCAGCATTGCATTGATCTCAGTGCTGTCAAACGCTTTTTCAGTCGTGGAAGGCAATGCATAAAGGGAACCTGTATTCTCTCCTGTGCTCCAATAGCTGCTTTCTAGGGAAGGTATGGTCCATTGTGCTGAACTGGTTAGGGCGCTGCACTTTTCTTATGGCCTGGACCTCCAGTGACTGAACTTCTCTCAGCCACCTGACACAATCAAATCCCAGCTCACGGTTCAGGCACTCAGTCTAGCGGGACAGCCCCCATTCCCCAGCCCTTGAATTCAAATCTGCAGTGTGAAAGCATTTGAGGGGCAGTGGAGGGATGAGCTAAGCTCTGGACTCTTCTCAATAAAGGTAGTGAAACTAATATGGAGCACTTCAGTGGTCAGACCCTGAACATGTCAGGTCTTGGCTTCCCTTCACACCACAATTAAGGAGTGATGGAAACAGGGCTTTTTCGGTACCTGGGAACAGCACTCAGCGGTGCTCTGCTCTCTTCCCAGCTTGTCTGTCTTGTTTATGGTAAATAATTGTAATAAGCAGTTAGTGGGTTTTCTCCCCCTTTGTAAGCCTGTGTTTGTAGTGATCCACAAAACAATTAAACAGGATGTGGTAGCAAATGGCCCCACAGTAGGAGGGTTGGGACAGAAAAAGCATTTCTTTCCATCCAGGGGTCTCAAAACACCACTGACTGGTGCCTCATATCAGCGCCGTGGGGGGAGGGGGGGAGAGGGTTAGAACTATCTTCCCATTTCACAGATGGGGAAACTGAGGCACCAAGAGGTAACTTCCCGAGGTCCCGGGGTGGGATCTAACTGTAAAGGCCAGCGCTGTTGATCGCAATGAGGGAAGGGGACGATGTCCTGCTCAGCTTTTTCCAAACCCAGTTCTCCTGACTCCTTGGGGCACTGAGCCGAGAGCCCTCGTGGCCTGAGGCTGCACTAAGGGAAGGAAGGGTTGTCACCAATTCCCGCTGTTCCCTTGGCTCCATCCTGCTAGGGGCCATGTCCCGATTCCTTCCCCGCCCTCGGGGAACTGTGGGGGCCAGTCCCTGGAGCCCAGACCCGGCTCCAGCCCCAGAGGCAGGGGAGCGGGCCGGGGCAGGGGAGGCTGGGACCGCGTGGCACTGCCGAGTCCCGCCCCGGTGTGAACCGCAGCGCTCAGCCAAACAGCCCCGCAGCTCCCGGGGGCGGCCGCTTTCCCCCGCATGACCCCGAGTCCTGGGGAGCGACTCTCCACTCAGCCAGCCCCGCTCCTGGCCGTCCTGGAGGGAGCCCGAGGAGGTCGTTCGCCAGGAATCGATCGGGCCCGGGTCTTTTTTAGGAAAGCCCCACAGGTGCATGCGGGGGAGGGGAGGGGAGGGCTAAATACACTGCGTTTCTGGGGGGCGTGTAAAATGCACAGTGCGTTGCCGGGGGGGTTAAATGCACAGTGCGTTGCCGGGGGAGGGGGTTAAATGCACAGTGCGTTGCTGGGGGGGTTAAATGCACAGTGCGTTGCGGGGGGGGGGTTAAATGCACAGTGCATTGCGGGGGGGGTATAGGCAAGCTGTGCAGTTCTTCAGGTGTCAGTCAGGTGGGATGCGCTGCTCTGGGGGTGGGTCTGTGTTTCCAATATAGCCTGCCTGCCCTTCTGCGCTGGGGGGGGGGGAGATCCTGTCCCGGGTCATGCCCTGCTCCCGGGGCGGGAGAGTTAATGGGTGGGGATGCCCGGCTCCCCGGGGAAGACGCGCGGCGCTCTCGGGGGCCCCCAGCCTGGGGCATTCCCCCATCCATCCGGGGCAGCAGACACAGCGCAGCGGGCAGCAGTAACTTTCTGCGCCGGGCCCGTTTGCAGGGAGGGGGCAGTGTGCAGCCCGCCCAGGCTCCCCCGGCCCGGAGCCGCCTTCCCCCCGGGGGGGGCGGATTGCAGCTGGAGCCCCGGGCTGGGCCCGCCCCTGCCCTGCCGCTATTGGCAGCGGGGCCGGCTCGGCGCTCCCAGTGGCTGCCGGAGGCGCCCGTCAGCGGGAGGCAGCCCGGACCCGGCGGGTAGCACCGGCCGCCGAGGACGCGCTGGTGCCGGGATGCCGCGTCCGCTCCCCTGCCGCTGGCCCGCTCCGGCTGCGCCCTGAACGCGCTGCGCCCGAGCCGGTCTGCAGGGAGCCGCCCGCATGTCCCGGAAAAAGACCCCCCGGAGCAAGGGGGGCGGCCGCGCCTCGCCCTCTTCCGCGCTGCCCCCCGGCCAGGGCAACGGGGGGGCAAGGGGGGCCGGCCGCCGCCTCAGCCCCGAGCTGCCCCCCAACGGCGCCGCGCTCCCCGGCCGGCCCTCGCTGAGCAACAGCGGCGAGTTCTACGATGTCGCCTTCAAGGTGCGGAGCCGGGGCTGGCGGGGCGCAGGGGAGCCCCGCTCTGGGGAGGGGACGGCGGGGCGCAGGGGAGCCCCGCTCTGGGGCGGGCAGGGGCCGGCGAGGGGCGCAGGGGAGCCCTGCTCTGGGGAGGGGACCGCGGGGCGCACGGACCCGCTGCTGGGGCTGGGCGAGTACCGTTGCGCCCGGCTTCCAGAAGCGAAGGGGCGCCGAGCGGGGCCGAGCCCCGAGGCATTGGAGGCCCCCGGGCGGTGTGGGTCGGCCGAGCGGAGTGTGCCCGGGGGCCCGGCTCAGGTGCGGGGACGAGGCCGGCCGGCCCCCAAGTTTCGAGGGGCGGTGTCTGCACCGTGTGGGGCGCAGAGACCCGGCGGGCTGGAGACATGAGGCCGCCGCCCAGGAGCGGGCTGCAGCCAGGGGAGAGTCGGTGCCGGGGAGAATCCGTTGGCTCAGGGCATGGTGCCTGCGGGGCCGGGCGGCGGCTGCAGGGGGTGAGGGTGGCGGGTCGGGCTGGGATTGCAGAGTTTGGGGATCCTAGGGAGGCGGGGGACCCTCGGCCTGTCTGCATTTTAAATGACCCCGTCCGGAGACCCCCTGCAGGCAGATCGGGCCCCTGTTGCCGTGGGGCTCTGGGGAAGGGAAGGGGCCGCGCCGCCGCTCCCTCTGTCCTGGTCCGCCCCGGCCGGGGGTCTCTGCGCAGACTTTGCTCCTGGGAAGCTGAAGCCGGGAGTCGAGCCCGCGGCTTTACCCTGGGACCTCAGGTCCGACAGCCGGGAGCCGCATCAGCAGCGCCCGGGGGCCGGCTGGTTAGAGAGGAGGCTCTCCCTGGAGCGGGGGAAAAGCGAGTTAGTGCAGACGGTGAGGGCAGAGCTTCGTGTTGAGACCAAATCTAGCCCCTGGCAGGAGCTTGCCCCGTCCTGCCGCAGCTCTGACTTACACCTACAGCCTCCCGGGAATATGCCTGACCCTGTGTGAAGCCCTTGGGGGCAGATTTCAGTTTGTTTTCCCACATTCCCTTTATTTTCCCAGGGGTATCTGTGCTAGCAGATCCAAGGACCCCCCCTCCTGGCACAGCCAGGTCATCATTGCTTCTCTGGCTGGTACCCTACTAGATTCCCCCCCAATCCACCGAAGGGAAATGTAGCTGCAGAGAAACAGCTGCAGATGTTAATACCTTACCAGACTGGTGACCAGCTGTATCCTCATGTATATGCCATAAGGAACAGGGAAATTAAGGGATTCACCCTTTGGGATCTTGCCTTTGTAGCCTTCAATTGCACTTTTAAAAGTCTGTCCCTAGTAGCTGCTTCCTTTGCCTCTGAGTGCTGGTAATGACGTTTGTGCCTACTGTCCCCAGCCATGGAGGTTGGCCGCAGGGTGCTAAGTGCTGTATAAAGCCAGACCCAAACTCAGTGTGTTACTCCAGATAACTTTTCTCCCACAAGCACAAGAGGAAAGGTTTCTGGAAAACGAACCTGAAAGGTCACTGTTCAGATAATCCGGCCTCTCAGCCTCAGAATCTCCTCATTTCTATTCTGATTCTTGAGCACTGGGGCTGGTTACTTCTGCCTGGGCTGCAGCAATGAAATTAGACAGGACAGCTTCCCTCTTTCACTTTCCTACTCTTGGACAAGTGCCTGGGATTCAGGGGATGGTTTAAATGCAAATCCCTTTTTGCCCCCCTTTCTCGTGACCTTTTCCAATGCAAAGCTTTCTGTTCCCATTAGGTATTCCAACCCTCTGGTTCCCCCTTAGCAATATCTACACTTGGCTTCTAAACCCAGCCAACACTGTTCCTCTACCCAGCTGCAATGTGCTGATTCTGTCTGCTGCGGTTGGAATTTCATTAGTTTGTAGCTTTTATTTTTTTCTGAGGGCTTGGACAGCTTGTTCTGTGTGTCTTAGGTGCCCTAGAAATATCGATTAGGAGGCGTCCATACAAATGCAGTTACTGTGCCCTCTGTCCGGTAACAGGTCTGCCTCAAACGCACCTTGCAGTGCAGCTTATCTTTTGCCTGAATCTGTAATTCTGCACCACCCTGCCTGCTTTGAGCCTGGCCTTCAACCCTAGCATGGAGGATCAAGCTGTGTGGAAGCCGGTGCTCTTTGCAGCAAACCAGGAATCGTGGTGCAGACTTGCTGATACAGTGGGGCCAGGCCGCTGTTGAAATCCTGTGTGTGTCTGACAGATCATTCATTGCCTTTGGAAGAAGTGAACAGCTCAGCGCTCTGGCAACATCCATATTCAGGGGACCTGAACGGTTCTGAAAAGATGCCCCTGATCCTCTGGCTTGTGAGGATCGGGGCTAAGGATGGTCCGCTGTGGTGTCTTTTCCTGACTGGGACACCTGCTCTGTTAGGAAGTGGAGGAAAAACACCAAGATGTTTTAGATAAGCCAAAGAGCTGCCAGCAGGGGATGAGGATTGAGAGCGGGCTGACTTGGCTTTTGAATAAGTGACAGAGATGAATGGCCCCGCAGCTGTAAAGAGCTAATTTGTAAGACTCTTATGCTCAGTCACTGGCGGGCTCTCATTCTCATTAGAGATCCTTGCTAGGGACAGGAAAACAAGGCGGCGGTTACGCTCTGATCTCTAATACACGGTGTACATCTGGACTGACTTCAGGTCAATAGAGGGTTGCCCGCATAGAGCATGAGGTCAGACTCTGACTCAGCATGGGGAAGGTTCATTAGGGTGGCTGCTCCAGGTGATGAGAAATTTGGTGCCTCTGTCAAAATCGAAGTGACTTTCTCTAGGTTCCATGTCTGGAAACCTACAGAGATTGCAATTGTTCCCAGCTAACAAGTGAGACTTGTCCTGCTTTGCAGCCTCAGACAAGTGATTCATTTTAATAATTTTTTAAAAGGAGAAAGCATGTTCCTGCTCTTGGACTTGAGTAAATGAGACTCTAACTGTAGCCCCAAACCTGCAAAGACATAGGTATGTGCTTCGTTATGAGCAATCCCGTTAACTTCTCCGTAGCTAGGGTTCCTTTAAGGAAAACCTCCTCTTTCAAGTAGTGTCCAGTTTGCATTGTGCTCATTTCTCTGTTGTAGGTGATGTTGGTTGGTGACTCTGGGGTTGGCAAAACCTGTCTGCTGGTGCGGTTTAAAGATGGCGCTTTCCTGGCAGGCAGCTTCATTTCTACGGTTGGAATCGACTTCCGGGTAAGGTGCTGTACTACAACGTTGCTTTATGGTGGGTCCCCCCTTCCTACATCCAGCGATCCTCCAAGACCTGCGGCTGCAGGATTTGACGGTGATGATCACACCATAGGTGTCACAATATTTCACCTGCCACTTTAAAATCACCAGCACGTTTCCTCCACAGCTACTGCTGGAGTGCCACGAGGGTTACGCACATGTGCCTTGCACAGCCATCACTTTTTTGATCTGTTCTGAATGTTGTGTTGCCATCTAAGGATGAGAGAAAATGGGTTTTCTATTGCTGTGTGCTGGTTAGATCCTGGCAATTGTGATTAGGAGGAACAGAAACTTCAGATTTTGTTTTAAGAGGCTGCTTTGATGTATGTGTGTATTGTTAGGTTGTAATCACAGGCATGTGACCTACTTCAGGGTCTAGGGGTGGAAATACCTCAGTGGGTGGGAGGAAGCTTCGTTCAGACACAGATCTTCAACGTTAGCAATGCTTAAAGCCTGGGCACCTCTAGGCTTGGCGGTTCATAAGCCTGACACTGCTTCCTGCCTCAGTCATGAATGTAAGAAAATTGCCTCAGCCCCAGCCCCTTTTTCATTACAAATTCAGCACTGCCTGGGAACACAGTGGCTGAGGAAATCTTTTGTTTAGAAGCCACCCTTCCCATTGTTCGTTTTTGGAGTCTGCTGGAGGGCCATGCTCTGTGCAGTGTATTGGCCCGTGAGCTGTGGGCTGGGCTACATGACACGCAAGTGGCAGCATTGAAAAGTATTTGGTCTGTTACAGTGCCTGGAGCTGAAGTCAAAAGCAAAGTAGATCAGGCCTGGGGTGTGGGAACCTACCAGCCAGGCAGACCAGGGCATCGTCGGAAGTAATATCGCTGACTCGGGATGCCCGTCCCTCCAAACCTGTATGATCCTGGTTCCCAGCACAGTCCTGGGCACCCCAGGGGCTGCTCAGAGTTGTTGTCATAGAAGACGTGAAAAAGAGGCCCTGATCATGCATGGTTGTTGAAGAGTCACGTGGCATCGTTCATTCACAGATTTCTGATAGTCTGTAGTCACCCAGGACACTATGTGCCTGCATTCCTCCTGGTGTGTGAATTTAATACAGCATCCTTGATTTCCTGGAGTGTTGCTATGTGCTGTTCAATGGACATGGATAAGTGAAATCTGTCCCCATGTTTGTTTTGTATTATAAGCTTTTTTAAAAGTAGAAAGACCAAAGGCCAATCAAACTATCTCTATCCATATTTTAAAAACCCACACATGTATGGAGACTATTTCTGTGAGAAAGCAGTCCCCTTGCAGTGTTTGCAATGAAAACTTGCAGCATTGTGTTGGTGCATAGGAGTAAATATTAGTGGAAGCTGACTGTGACCATCCAATCTATTTTCTTTGTCTGAGCTGAGATATGCAGAGTGTGAAGAGGCTGCATAAATAGTGCACGGTCAATTGGACTTCTAATATCTGTTCAGTTTTAATAATCAGTGGGGGTGTGAAAAAGGGGGGGAAAGGGGAGGGAAGAGATTCCATTTTTCTAAAAATATTTGTGTTTATAGATCTGGCTGTCTTTTTAAACAGCTGCTGTGTCCCTCCCCAGAGCTGCTTGCATTTGTAAGCTATGTGTATGTATTACAAATTGGAATCATTTGGGATGAGAAGTGCTATGTCAATATTAAATACTGTATATTGCTTAGGAACCTATCACTTCTCCAAGATGTTACAGGTCGTCTTATTTATATTGGGAATCCTTTGGGTTTGAAATCTGGGGTTCACAACCACCTTGCCCTTCCCCTGTTGCTAAGGGGAGGGGAATCTCAGCTGGGTCCTGCTACGTGGAGGTGAAGGGAGGCTGTAGGGGACCCTCACATGGAAAAGGTTGAGAAGCACTGGCATGTCATCATCTCAGCGAAGCTTCAGGTGACTGGAGCCGTTCAGCATAAATACAGTCTTTCAAGGCTGGAGGGAATTTTGTGTCTTCCAGTCACTTGGGGAATGGGTGAATAACGGTGTAAACCCTCTGGAGGGACTAGGAAAGGAGCTCTCCCCAGGAAGAGCTTTCACTTCTCAATGCACACGTGCCCTAGTTATCCACAAAACATCCGGCAGCCGCAAAACTTCTCTCTCCTGCAGGCCACTTCTGGCGCCTGTACACAGACCTGCACGATTGAAGATCCCCTCCCTGAGCCAGTCAGCATTCCCAACCCATCGCGCCATCAGAGCCTGGATTCAAATGTGAATAATGAGAAATGAAATGGAGCCGTCTCCCCGATTAGCATCAGGCACAGTGTTCACCTGAAAATCAAACGTAAAGAAGCAAGAACCCAGCATAGCCAGAGATGCCCATCCTCTGTGCGTGCTAGGTGTCTTTTTGCAGCCTCCTTTTTCTTTAGGACCGTCCCGCTGCAAGCATGCATGTTGCTGGATCTCTGCTGTGAATAGGGTGAGAGGATCACCCACTTTTTGTTCACCTGGCTTGAGGAACCGTGTGTGTGTGTGTGTGTGTGTGTGTGTGTGTGTGTGTGTGTCCGTCCGTCCGTCCGTCCGTGTGTCCGTCCGTCCGTCCGTCCCCTCTGCATTTACACTGTTGAATGATGACCCTTGGGAATGGAGTTCCTTCCCTCCCCCCAGAACTGTTAGGACGTGGAGAGGGTGGTGAAAACCCCAATGGCATCATCATTACTACCAGGACTGGGCTAGCCTTGAAGGGTCACTGACGTGCAGTGCGTGGCTAGGCTAGCTTTTCTGCTGAGACACGCAGCTGGCCTGGGGAGCTCGTATCCACCAGTTCTGGACTTGCAGGCTGACTCAGGCCACGCTGGCTTCGAGCAACAACCTTCAGTCACTTCCGCACGTTGGCTGGATTTGAGCTGCTGACCTAAGCATGGAAGACTCACGGTATCTCGTGGCTGGTCCCTGAACCATTTACATCTCCTGTTATTGTATGAACGTGACAGTGTCTTGAGATGCTTTCCTCCCAAGACGCACAACACAACTTTAAGTCTAGGGAAAGAGAACTGATTTCAGACGGGGGTAATTTTCCTGCTTTGGAGCACCTGCATTTTAAAATCTTTTCCTTTTTAATTTAAAATCAAATTCCTAAAAACAAACGAACGAACCAACACACACCTGTTTTTCTCTTTCTCATACACACAAAAGTGTCGTTTGAGCCCATTGGTAAATTAGTGTGTGTTTAAATTAAACAGCAATGTTTGATCTGCATCTGTCTTCAGAATCACCCTGTGGGGAACAGCACGCCCACTTTTTGGGCAAGCAATATTTTAAATTAATGCATTTCTTGTAAATTAAATATAAAATAACCTCATCACAAATCTCCTATGTTGTTTTTTTTTTTTTGGAAGGGGGGTGGATATGGTTTTACTCTGTGTGTGTGTGTGTGTGTGTGTGTGTGTGTGTGTGTGTGTGTGTGTATATAAAACTTCACGCAGAGTTTATTATTCTTAAACTTGAAGGAAGTTGTGTCCCTTGAACTAGATCAGAGAAGACATAAATTTGGTAACTAAAAGTGAAACTGGTTCTTTGGGCACAACCATAGTATAAACTCCAACTAGTTGCCTTTGATCTGAAGAATTTTCATGAAGTGGCCTCTAACTTTCTGTTCCTTTCCCAAGACAATGAGGTCCATCAAGATTAGGCATGTGTCTGTGAGGTCTGAGAGTGTTGTCAGATGACTGCTGATGAGAGATGATCACAATTCCCATTTCCAAACATAATCATCACGAGTTTAGCCCATCGTGGGTCAGCCAATCACTCATGGAATGGTCCAAATTTCTGCAGTGGTATTTGCTCTTCATAAGGATTCCCCAGTCTCTGGACTGTTTGAAATTCACATTTCTTGTTGTGAGATCAGTTCCCGAACTTGTGGTTTTTTTCCTCTATTCCCTGCTTGACTGAGACTGTTTTTTCCAACAGCCCAACAAGATACAAAAAGCTGCTGGTTTGAACATTCGGACATACGAGTTAAATGTTGTAAATCAGGGTTTTGAGAACACTTTCTTGACTATGTAGCCTCTCCTGAATAACTGATAGCTGTATGAACCGTAGCATTTTGAAATTAGTCCTTTATCTGTAAATGGGTTGTTTTGCTGCTCGACTAGCTGTACTAAGAGTAAGGACGTGGGGTATTAGAGCTGCTTTCATCATTCTGACAATAGCTTTTGGACCTGTTTCTTTTCCACACTGCTCTGATGAGCGATATATCCAGCTGAATACCGATTGTGAGCCTATAATAATCCAGTAACCTGTTTTTATCTGTTCACAATCTAGAATGCCTTTCCTGCTGTGTCTGTCTCCTTCTTCTTTACTTTTATGGTAGGCAGTAGCACAAAACTTGTAAGAATTTTGTCCCAAGTGTAGAGAGAAGTGTTAGGTACTTGCTGTGCCTGTGATCCAAACCAGGCAAAAAGAATACATCAGCTTTTCAATGTTCTTAATAGCTAAGTACAGCACAGAGCAATTAGACTCAGTCTGTAGAAAACATGCACTTTTTCTTTAATAATGTCTGATTCTTCTCTCCTCCTCCTCAAGGATTCATTTTAGTAGTTCCTCACATCTCTTCTATTTCTTGGAGGGTTTCCAAGAGATCAATGTTCCTTTCAAGTTGCTAGTAAGCAGGTGTATGAACAATATTTTTCTAGTGTTTCTTTTTCTGGTGCAGTGAGTAGGACAGGAGATAAAGGGATTGGTTAGAAATCCCTGTGGAAGTACCAGAGGTGGTGGTACCTGCGAATAGACTTTAGGTACAGGGGAATGGGTGAGTTTTACATAGTTGCTGAGTTACAGCTGGTTTTATAAAACTATATTTAAAGCTATGGACTCTGTTTTGCTGAAAGTAATTGCTCAATATTTTTTTTTAAATATAATGTGTTTTACTACCTAATGCAATGATTAGAACTCTGACTTTTGATACTAAAGTCATACAAACTATTAATAGGAGTGTGTTCTGAATTTTCTAGTACCAGTAGACAGTCAAATTATGATTAACTCACTTTGCCAGCATAAGAATGGCCATGCTACGCCATGTCAGACCAATGGTCCATCTAACTCCGTATCTGTCTTCCAACTGTGGCCAATGGCAGGTGCTTCAGAGGGAATGAACAGAACAGGGGATCCATCCCCTGTTGCCCATTCCCAGCATCTGGCAAACAGAGGCTAGGGACACTTCAGAGCATGGTTTTTCCACCCCTGCCCATCCTGGCTAATAGCCATTGATGGACCCATCCTCCAGGAACTTACCTAGTTCTTTTTAGACTTGGCTTTCACAACATCTTCTTGCAAAGAATTCCACAAGTTGATGGTGCGTTGTGTGAAGAAATGCTTCCTTTTGTTTAGATTTGTTTTAAACCTTCTGCCTGTTGATTTCATTTGGTGTCCCTCTAGTTCTCACGTAATGAGAAGGAGTAAATAACATTTTATTATTTACTTTCTCCACACCAGTCTGATTTCATAGATACTGTATCATATCCACCCTTAGTTGTCTCTTTTCCAGTCTTATTATCTCTCCTCGTATGGAAGCTGTTGCATTCCCCTAATCATTCTGGTTGCTCTTTTCTATACCCTTCCAGTTCTAGTGTATCTTTTTGAGATAGGATGACCATCTCTGGATGCAGTATTCAAGATGTGGGCATACCATGGATTTATAAAGAGGCCATAAGGATATTTTCTCTCTTATCTATCCTTTTCTCATAGACTCATAGACTTTAAGGTCAGAAGGGACCAGTACGATCATCTAGTCTGACCTCCTGCAAAATGCAGGCCTCAAGACCTCACCCACCCACTCCTGCAATAGACCACCAACCTATGACCGAGTTATTTACCTCCTTAAATCATGATTTAAGGACTTAAGATACAGAGAATTCACCGGTAGGTGAACCATGCCCTGTGCTACAGAGGAAGGCGATTCCTATGATTCCCAACATTTAGTTAACTTTTTTGACTGCCGCTGTACACTGAGGGGATGTTTATGGAGAACTCTAAGAGCTCTTTCTTGAGTGGTAACCACTAATTTAGGTCCCAACATTTTATGTGTCTAGTTGGGGTTATGTTCTCCAATGTGCATTACTTTGCATTTATCAACATTGAATTTCATCTGTCATTTTGTTACCAAGTCACCCAGTTTTGTGAGATCCGTTTGTAACTTTGCAGTCTGCTTTGGACTTAACTATCTTGAGTTGTTTTGCATCATCTGCTGATTTTGCCTCATCACTGTTTATCCCTTTTCCAAGCTCATTTATAAATATGTTGAACAGCACTGGTCCCAGTACAGACCACTAGGGGACACCATTATTTATCTCTCTCCATTCTGAAAACTGACAATTTATTCCTACTCTTTGTTTCCTATCTCTTAACCCAGAGTTTGTCAAACTTTTTGTGCTGGTGACCCCATTTGGATTTAAAAGAAAAAACTGAGATTCCCCTCTGCCCCCTTCAGCCCTGCTCAGGGTGGGGAACTTTGAGTCTTTGTGTGCCAGACCCCCTTGGAGTCCTTCTTTAAAAAAACTGGTCCCATGAGTTAGTCTCCAGTTATCCGATCCGGAAGCTGATTTAAATGATAGGTTACATACCACAGTTAAGAGTTCTACAATTTCACATACGAGTTCCTTCAGACTCTTAGGTGGATACCATCCAGTCCTGGTGACTTATTACTGTTCACTTTATTCCCAAACCTCCTCTAATGACACTTCAGTCTGGGACAGTTCCGCAGATTTGTCATCTAAAAAGAATATATCAGGTTTGGGAATCAACCTCACATCCTCAGCCATGAAGACTGATGTAAGGAATTCAGTTAGGTTTTGTTTTTTTTTGCAATGGCCTTATCTTTCTAAAGTGCTCCTTTAACATCTTGATCACCCAGTGATAGAACCATAGAAACTGGGAGGGACCATGAGAGGTCCTGGAGTCCAGTCCCCGGCAGTCACGGCAGGACCGAGTACGCTGGTGGTTTGGCAGGCTGCCTGCTTCTGATGTACTTAAAACCATTTTTGCTGTTACTTTTTGAATCTTTGGCTAGCTGTTCTTCGCATTCTTTTTTGGCTTTCCTAATTATATTTTTACACTTCACTTGTCAGAGTTTATGCTCCTTTCTATTTTCCCCAGTCGGATTTAACTTCCATTTATTAAAGGATAGCTTTTTGCCTGTAACTACTTTTTTCACGTCATTGTTTAGCCACTGTGGCCTTTTTGGGGGGAGGGTGGGTCCTCTTACTATGCTTTTTAATGTGAGCTATGCGTTTAAATTGAGCCTCTATTTTGGCATCTTGAAAAGACATACCTGCTTGTGTTACTTATATTTGAGCAGTCACGTGGGGATGCAATACACAGGAAACGATGTAATGCTGCTGGAATTCATTATGGAGTTTGAAAAGAACTAATCACTTTTTGGACAGGGAGATGCCCAGCCAGAAGACTATCTTATCTGCAGAACTGTGTAATTGTACACCCCTCACCATTTGCATCGCGGTGCAGACGAGTCTCTTGCTTGATAAGAGGGGAGGTTTTTGCTGCATGAGTGCATGTGGGTTTACTTTGTGTGTTATCGAATTACAAAACCGCCACATCACAGCTCTTTGTAGAACCCAGGGGTTTGTCATCACGTTCCTTGACTAAAGGAAACTCACTCTATATTGTTTTGAAGAGGCTATCATTACGAGAACTCTACTGACAAATGCTGGGCTACCGCTGTTTATTGAAAAGGGAAATTAATTAATTTTTCCTGCCATGGCAAGGCTCTTATAAAGTGTCCAAAGATTCAGCAGCAAATGTAAAATGTTGCTGCTGAAGTGCTAAAACTCACCAGCCTGAGAGAAGTACTGTCGTTTCATTGCACGGGTGGGGAAATCAGAGGCACCGGGGGGCTTATTCGAGGCCACAGCTGGGGTCACTGGCAGTTGGGAACGAGACCCCATAAGGTAGAGCACCTGGTACAGGGGTCGGCAACCCCAAAGATAAGAAGAGCCATTTAAAAAAATTCCTTCAATAACCAAGTGTTTTAAGAGCCACAATGGGGAGAACTGGGACCTGGGTCAGGGCACCTGCTGCAGGATCCCCAGGAGGGATGCGGACCTGAAGTGGGCCCCCCCACAGGGTCCCCTGATGGTGGGGGAGGCCAGAGCTTGGTGTGGACCATCCACAGGGTCTCCCGGTGGCAGGGGGTGCCTGGAGCCAGGAGTGGGCTACCTGTAGCATACTCTGATGCTGGGGGGGTAGCGTGAGGGGATGGAGCCCAGAGCCATCAGTGGGCACATGCGACTCCGGAGCCACAGGCTGCAGACCCCTGACCTGGTCTATACATGAGCCACACTAACTTCAGGGAACCAGCTAAGCCAAGACAGCTCTTCTAAAACAATGCTGGAAGTTTGATAGACCTTCAAAGCTACAGAATTCCTAGCAGAGGCTGCAGGTCCACCCTGGAGCCCTGCTGTTTTCTGATTTCTGGGGAACTCTGCATTGCTCTGGCTTGTCATCATCCATGACTGACATACCTGTACAGACAGGTATCTGAGCAGTCCCCTAAACTGCATGTGGAGGGAGCGAAGTCTGGGAGCTGTTGTTCCAAAATTAGAGTGGTACCCTGCTAGCGTGTAAAATCTCCTCCTTCAGGAACCAGTGCAATGGAAGCTCATGCCCATTTGTCAGCCTGGACCACAGGGGTGACGTGCTCGCCCAGGCCCTGAAATAGGGCTGAATACGTGGAGCAGAGGGACCACAGTGGACTCTTTGATGGGACCTGGGCGTCTGTGTCGAGTCGTCTCTTTGAAAAGCGAGCGCCCGATGATGTGGTGGTTCAAGCAGGGCCTCCTGTATCTTGGTGTCCCTATGTGGCTGGGTCTTCTCGCCCTGTGCGGCTCCTGGCTGCCGCCTCCGTGCTGGGGGGAAGTGCACGGTCTCCAAGAACTGCTCTGAAGCAGTGCCCTGCTGCAGGAGAGCAGAGATGCACAGCTGGAGAAAGCCCTGTGTTCCCTACGCTGTACTGGGAAGCCCTGTCCTCTCTGGGCATGTGGCAGGTTGTGTGTGTCTGCTTGATAAAACGCGATGACTGAATTGTTGGTTTACATCTCTGTCTGGCATGCACAGCCCTGAAAAACCTGTGCCCCTGCCATAGCAGCAGCTCACCAACAGGATGGGATAGTCTTCAAAGTCCCTACTGCTACTCTCTGCTAGTGAATGAATGATCCACCCCAGGTACATCCATGTACCCAGGCATTTACCTGTAACGTATTTCATGCACCATCCAAGGCTCCGTCTCCTCCCAGAGAGGATGAGCTATGGTCCAGTGGTCCCAACCTGCCAGAGGATCAGCTATGATTTTCAAGAATGTCAAACCATTAGATCTTCACAAAGCTATTTGTAATGGTTTGAGTAGGACTGAACAAATTTAAATTAATTTTAAATGGATTTCTATTCATCTGGCGTCACAGTTTTTAATGGACTATTAGTTTTTTCATCCTTCTGTAATGTGTACTGCTCCTTTCTCAGCTTTGCTTTTTCTTTATAATAGTCTCTTAAAATAATATCCCTTTTAGTTTAAATATATTGCATGATATAAAGCTGTGACACTGGAGAAATGGAGTGGCAAGAATTCCATTTTTTAAAAAATGCATTAAAAAGGTGTCCATTAATTTTTCATTTTGGGGATAGAAATTATTTAGGAATCTTTTCTTTTGAAGCTGATTTTAGGAACAAAGCATGTTTAGCTCAACAGAAAAGATTGCATCTTTCCCTTTGTGGGTGTGGAAGAGCCAGAATTCTCCCACGGCTCTGTGCAGTCATGGGGTAGCCGGACCGAGGTGTTTGGGTATGGACGGGACTTATTAAAACTGAGCTGTTGACCCTTTACCCATCACTACTGATGGTGGTAATGCTACGTCTGAAACAAATCCAAAGCTCAAGGTTCCACCTGATCATTTGAAAGGACAAAAGCCGGTCATTTTTCTATGTGTCATGGACCTGCCTTAAGTGACAGAAATAAATCTGGCCAAATCCATATGGTATTTTCTTGTTTCCTTCTAAAGGAAAGGCATCTTATCTGTTAGCTCAGTTCATCCTGATTGTCTCCTTTTATCTCCCTTTAAAAAGAAATGAACTCTTTCCATTGTTGACTGTTTCCTCTTCTTAGCTCATTCAGGGGCCTTATCAGTTGTCGCTGCTAGGAGGATAAATTGGCGATGGAGTCGGGTGTTTTTGTGGTGCGACACTGTTGGCTTACAAAGAAGGTACAAAGTTGTTTGTTTCCCTGGACACAGCAAGAATCAAACAGGAAGCAAATTCCTTATGTACATTTCTAAGCCTGCCTCTCCAGCCAGCACTGTGCCCAAAAAATCTCTCTTGGCTTTCTCTGAGTCATACTATAAGTTCTCTTCCTGTTGCTGTTTCCTGGCTTTTTGCTGGTCTCCACCAACTTCCTGGCTACTTCAGGCTCACGGACACACACTCCTGCAACCAAGTCAATCCCCAGTCACTGTGTCTGAGAGAGGCTGAAAAAATAGAAAGGAGCATTTCATAGCTCCCTCGGTTTTGGACAGTGGGTAGTAAGTCCCACAGCTTGACAAATCAGACATGCTTGCTGAGGGCCCACGCAACCTCCAGCCTAAAAATACTCTAGGAGGGCAGTCGTGGATTTGGAAAAATCCTATTGGCTCTGCTCATTAAATCCTATGCCAAGCCCGTCTTTTAAAATGTGCACGTGCTGGACTCTAATTTAAAAACTGGATGGAATGGTCATGGATTTTTAATTATATTTTTCCAGTTATCAGCTCTAATTAGAACTCAAATGTCCCTTTCCCCACAGCTTGAACAATGACACTTTCCTCCATTATGGGACTATAGAACCACTGATGGAGGATTTTGCACTCCAGTGGTCTCTGGGATAAGATTTTGTGTACTCTGTTGATTTGAATGGCCCTATACTTACCCAAAATTGTTGGTAATGCTCTTCCAGAAACCTCTGGTTACTCTGCCCTTTCCTAGAGACCTTGATGGCTCCAGATGCCAGTGTCTTTCCATTTTCTAAACTTTCATTTGCTTGTGGAACCTTACATTGATGATATTCTTATTCCAACTTGCATTGTTTTAGCTAGCTCGTCCCTTTCAGAGATTCCTTACTACACTGTATTTGTGCTGTTTCTAATTAGACTGAAAGGGGGAAGAATGTCTCTGGTTCCCAGCTGCATTTTCCCCAGACTTGCAAATCAACTTGATCCCAGTTCTCCTCCCATAAAAGCTCACACAGCAAACCTCCAGACGACTTGCTTCGTGTCTCGTTTCCTTGCCCAGTTCCCAAAGTAGAAGGCAGTTTCTTCCCCTGCCATAGTCTGTTCCCCACCTTTGTGATTTTTCTCTCTGGACTTTGGAGCTCCAGAGCTGTAAAAGGGATTTCCCCTCAGAATTTCCACGTTTTCCTGGGAATATTTAGAGTTCCCCACTTCAAAGACGACTGCCATTTAGCTGTCAGCAGTTTGTTTCTCTGAACAAAGCCGGTCTGTGGACTCTGAGTGTTACCCCACCGTCTCTCAAAATCTGCACATGGCTGTGAAGGGAGCGACAGCTGGTCATGCTCTGCCCCTGCCCACAACTATGGCTGAGATCTCAAACTTCTCAGAAGCGCCTGGATTTCCTGCTCTCATCCGAGTGGATGAATAGACAAACCGCCCTGTGGCTTGGTACGGTTCATAGCAATATGGTCTTTCCCCTCTAAGTAGGGGTTGAATCTGTTTGAAATCCTCGGAGGAGGTGACCTCTCTCTGCTCTTTGTGGGTCTATGCAAATTGGGGTGGGGTGTGCCTCTCTTCATAACAAAGAAGTGGCCCCCTCCTCAAAAGCTCTCAGAAATGTCAGTAATTGGCATAATCTGCCAAGTCCAGAGACAGCTTGGGGAGAGGAAAAAACCTCTCCTCGTCCTTAGACACATGGCCTCTTCCAGTCAATGTTGCCTTACTGATGGCTTGCCCTTGCCAGGTCTGTACCTGGTCTGTCTCTAAATAAGACTCTAATCTCGAGTGTTGTTGAGCTCGCAGCTTCCACGGTTCACTTAATATTCCGAGCCAGGGAAGACTCTGTCCCTTTTCAAGTCTGAGGTCTGAGTTTTTAAGTGCACAGCTGCAGATCAGAGGCAGGAGTCCGGCACTGCACAATTGTGGGCTAATTACAAGAATGCAGTGAAATCCCGATTGAAATGAAAGCTCCTTGGTTCACTGTAATTCTGTTTCATTTTCGCAGCCAGCTGGAGGAATCTCATCATACCAAAGCCATAAAACCGAAGGGCTGATTAATTGCCATATTGGTTCCTTTGTAGTTGATGGACACGATGCAAACTTTCTAATTCGGCTCTCCATCGTTCTGTCAGATCCTCTGCGCTCGTCTAAGTGGCTGAATCAAGAACATGAGCATCTCACATAACAAATCTCTGAACCGTTGGCCCCTGGATCATGCAGCTCTTAAGGAAGCTCTATCTCAGTTCTCCGTGTGAATCTCGGTGCTATTCAGAAGCCTACGCCTTTGTGTGTTTGTCATGCCTTTCCAAGTTGTGTGAATTACGATTTTTGTATTAATGGGACCTGAAATTTTAGAACAGCTGCATTTCTTTTAAACTTTCCTCCTTGGAACTCGCATTGCAATTGAGGCCTTAACGAGCATGCCTGTTTGCTTGCATTAGCGGGGAGATGGTTTTCATATTAATTGGCATACTTAGGCAGGAAGCTGATGCTCTCCTGGCTGGATTTGGGAACAGAGCTTTTGGGAAGCCCTTGGTTTTTCCGAGGTTTGTAATGGGAGTCTGTCCCCTGCATTCTCTTAAAATGTCTTCTGTAAATCAGAGGGGTCCTGGTTGGCTCTGGTTCTGTGGGAGGATGTAGATGTGCCAAGAGCTCTGGCTGTTTTGTAATAACGTACCGCACTTACAAACCCTGTGCAAACGGCACCTCTGCATATGATCCCCTTTCCATTATGGGAGAGCTGAAGTGGCGTGCATGGTCCAGGGATAGAGAGGGAAGGGCATCAAACACAGAACTGAATGCTGCTCCTCCTGGCGCCCAGTCACAGGCTCAGACCAGGCGTGGTTTCTTTCCCCAAAGAGGCACCCCTTGCTGTTCTACTCTGGGCCTCTCTGGCTTCCAACTAGAGCGTTCCCACACCTATCCCCGGGACCGCTCGTGTAGGTGCCAGTTGGCTTTCTGTAGCCAGCTCCTCTGCGTCGGCCCAAGAATCCAAGTGCCTCCTTTCAAGTAAAACTGCAGCAGAGACTTTAGCTGTTGGATGAAGAGGGGCTGGGTCCCTGCCCTGAAAGGATCCTGCCCAGTGTGTTCTCACCAGCCGAACTTGGGGGCTTTAGTGGCCTTTCCCCCATACGAAAGCCTGATGGATGCCAGACTGGATGCTGTATCCTGGCTTTAGCCTGGCCTTATTATGCGCAGAACTGATTACTGCGTGTGAAGAAGGATATTCTCCTGTTGAATTGATCTCTTCTCCTGCTTTTAAAGTGGAGAGGAAGCATTCCCGCCTGCCTGTCTCCTTGTCCCCGGGGCCGTGTCCATGGCACTGTGATGTCTCTCTCAATCCTCTGAAGCAGGTTTCTCGGGGCTGGCAAGTTGAATCCATGATGAGGGCGCTCTGCTTTCGCCTTGGCTGTGCGGAGGTTAATCTGTGCAGGGGAGCTGTTGCTGGGCACCGTGACAAAAGTTATTGCTTCTGACCCTGAGCTCTAAGGACGGTTGATTTTTTCACTGCCCTCTTCTACTGCCGAGAGCCAAAAGAAGCTGGATTTAATGTGACTTTGTTAGTTCATTTTTTAAAAAGTACCTTTCATCAGCAAAATTGCCAGTCACGTGGATGGACGCCTGTATTGGAGAGAGACCAGCATTGCAGGAAGATGGTCATGAAGACCTCGCATCAGCTCCAGAGCCTTGGTTTATCTGGGCTGGCCAATGCTGGCAGATGAATGAGCAGCTGAAGCATGGATCCACCTGTTAGTATAAAACCTGCCCACCGAGCAGAACTTGGCTGGTGACACAGATCTGCAGCGAATGTCACCTGACTCTCCAAGGGCTGCATCAGGGTTACGGGGCAAACAGCTCCTTTGTTCCCATCTCGTACAAAACCAAACACAATGAACTCTCAACACTGGAAACTCTCATACGAAACCAAACGCTACCTTTTTGGAACTTGTTCCCATCTGGTCTCTCTTGAGTTTGGCTCTTACCTTTCTCAAGGGGGACCCTGCCGTTCTGAGCGATCTATACCAGGATAGATCTGGAGGGCAGACCAGACCTGAATCCCAGCACCTGCATTTTCCTCCTTTTGGAAACCTGAGAACAGGGAGATCATGGCCAATGGACTCCTTGCAACCAACTAGCTTATTTAACCGTTGGAGCGATGGATTAAAGAGTGAGGCTATTACGACCACAGACAAGCCTGCGCACATATTTAGTCTCCTCTATTGTTGCACTTCTCCATGGCTAAGTAAGAGAGGCTTTCATCTTTAGCCCCTGTAGCAGAACAGAACAAATTACATTCTCCTAGCAAATAGTCTGGGAGCACACTGTAGTGAAATTGCAAGTTAGGGATAGAAAGGCCAGGGAGGTGTCATTTGAGTCATAGAAATCCACAGAACCAGAATGTCAATGATATCATCGCTTGTGACATGGTGGTGGGACTCTCTGCCCCCCACTCTTCCCAGCTCCCACCTCCGGATGGTGGCACTTTTGACGATGATTATTAATCAAAATTACTGTCAATGGAAATGGGTTGTGTTTGGATGTCATCTGAACACCCTTTCTCCCACCAACACAATGGTGCCAAACGTACAGTTATGAACAGCCATGTATATCTGTGTTTGAGAAAATGTTTATGAATGCTCTTTTTAAAGTCTACTTTGACACAGCGATGCATTGCTTAGATTAAACAAGGCATTGATTTTGGCTGAACCTATGGAAGTTAGCCTTGACATGTGGGACTGAAAATATTTCTTCATCAAAGTCTTCCTCGGGGTCAGCTCTATCCAGAGCAGTGCCGTAAGACACATGACATTGATCCTCGTCCATGCTGCATTCACAAGGCAGGCCTTGCTAGTCAAACATTGGCAGGCTGGTCTTCGCACGTGAGCATTTCATTAGCTGATGGGTTGATTTGGGAGCATGTGGTATTTCACACACAACTGGTGTGATCAGTCCATCCTCTGAGATGCATCCATGCCCGATAGAGGAAGAGAATTTTGGGTGCACTTTATTATCCTGGAGCTATTCCCCTGCTTGATAATTTGCCCTCTTGACAGCAGATATAAACACACCCCTTCTTGATGGCAATTTTTCTCCACTTGTCTGCTGCTTCTTGGAAAACTTCCACTAATGTAGCTTGCAAACATCATAACTCTGGTCTTCAAATAGTAAACTCGATATGAATGTTGCTAGTGCGTTTACCACCTCATCAGTGACTCTCTCAGCTACCCCGGCACTTTCAGAGCGGGGTGTCTTTGGAGGCTGATTCAGATGCCTTCCAGTAAAATAATTTGATCTTTCCAGTAGCGTCTCATCCTGAAAGGGTATGTAACCCAGGCAGCATGGTGGCTTTTCATGGTCCAACTGACAGGAACACGTCTCCAAGGGATATACAGTGATTCTGTTCCCCAGCTGTGGGCACAAAATCAGAATCTTGCAGAAGTCTTTGATGTTCTTGGGCTCTGAGACATTATCCAAGTCCTAGGCATTGTTCTGTCACGTTTGAACATTCGTTGTGGTACCGTGGGGAATGCAGACTTTCTTAAAGTCTCACTGGATCAGTATCCTGCTGGGATCTGGACACAATCGGGAGACAACCCAACAATGGCCTGTCCACTTTCACTTTCCCTTCCTGTGCATTTGAGCACAGCTGTCATCTGTTCTTGATTGCACCCATTGATCGAAGGAGCCTTGGATAATTCCTTGAGTTCTGAAGACTTTATGCAAGTCCCAACCCAAAGAATCCACCCAACTGACTCTTCAGCTATTTCACTGCTGAAGACCACTTTCGTCATGATACTAAAGAGCCTCTGAAATGAGATGTGCCCAGACTACAAGCCCAGATCCTTCTGTATGTCTGGGACACTCAATTGCGCTCCTTCTGGTGCAGATAGGTTTGGGTGCTCTGCACAGGAGTGGGAAGGGTCATGGAGGGTACATCTATGCTGCAAAAAAACTCATGGCAGCAAACATCACAACTCAAGTCAACCAACTCAGCTTCAGCCCCTTTTTATCTTCTTCCATCCCCACACGGCAGGGAAGAGAGGAGCGCTGGGTTATTTTAGCTGCATGCCCTGGCAGCTGGAGGCAAAGCAAACAGGCCACAGAAAAAGGCAGACCCGAAACCTTCCTGCATATAGCCCTTTGCCAATATCATCGCTTGCATTCAAAGTACAGCACATTCTTCTGCCGGCAGAGAAACCACATTAGAAAAGAATCACAGCGAGCACGTGAAGCCGCAAGGAAAGCGATAACTGAGCGTGCAGGAAACGCATTCAGGTGTAACGCACGTTGCTTTGCAGGCTGTGGTGAGATTTGGGAAGGAGTAGAAAGGATGTGCAGCTGGCTCGAAGAGCCTGAACAGGTTCATCTCACTGTCCAGCAGCCTCCGAGGTCTCTTGTGGGGGCTGTGTTGGTTTATCTTGGCCCAAATGGTTTCTGGGACAATTTCACCACAAGGTTCAAGAAGGTGGTGGCTGATCTTTGCCCAGACAGTTTTAGGCAGAGCAGCCTCATTTCTTTCACCTTCCCACAGTGCTCTGCACAGCACTGGATAGGGAAGCTGGCAGCATACAGCCTGGCTGACCTCTCTCGAGCGGCTGCTGCCTTCTTTGGGCCTTCGGTTCCTCCCGAGTAATGTATCCTCCAGGGGTCTTTGCTACGCGTAACCAGCCTGGCCCTGCCCCTCCTGGCTAGAGGGTTTCAAAAGTGCCCCCGTGTCCTTGTGTGCTGCTGAAACCTGGCTGTGATGAGCTGGTGACCGTGAGCCTCTGTGCATTTAAATGCAGCTTTAGCGGGGAAAAATTCTAGGGAGCCCTACTATTTATCTTTGAATCTCTGCTAGCCCTGAAAATCCACCAGTGGCTCCGTGCCTGGGAAGCCTGTTTCAGCGAAGCCAGCTAATTCTTGCACATCACCCGGAGTCACAGACCTGTGAAGCAGGCAGTGTTTAATGGCCTTGCACGGCTGACTAACATCAACCCTCCCCCAGTAGATATTCCAGGGCCAGACTGATTGCTTTGGTTAGAGGGCCGTTTCAGGGAGTGATTGCCGTCCATTTCTCTACTGTCAGAGCAGTTCTTGCTGTGGTGTCTGTGCCCTCCCCATCCCTAAGTTCTACAGCTGATCCTGTCAGGTTTGCATCGTGATTTGACGCCACCACTCGGTGCTCGTTCCGTGGGCCTGGCGCCATCGTGATTTGACGCCGCCACTCGGTGCTCGTTTCGTGGGCCTGGCGCCATCGTGATTTGACGCCGCCACTCGGTGCTTGTTCCATGGGCCTGGAGCCATCGTGATTTGACGCCGCCACTCGGCGCTCGTTTCGTGGGCCTGGCGCTACTGGTCCTCCACGTGCAGCAAGTCAATGAATGCCTTCAGCAGCTGGCCAGTTTCATTTGCTGTCAGAATCATCCGTCCCTCCTCATTCTCCCCGCTGCACGGCTGGGTGTGTGTGGTGTGCAGATTCATACGCCTCAGTTGTCCCGTCTCTAAACCAGAGGAAAGAGCGCTGCTGGTCTGCTCATCCACATCGCTTGTGAAGAGTTTGAAAAACTGCAGGTGGTGGGGTGGAACAGAGAACCGTGGGAATTGGGGGTCAAAATTCCCACAGTTCCTTGAGTGGGGACCAGCATCCCATAATTCCAGTGCAAAGAATCCCAGGAGGTAGTGTTCCAGACGGTGGTGAGGGGGATGCTGGGATTCCATCCTGCGCACTGCACTACATGCCTTTTGCCAATACAGCCCGATGCTGTGAAGACCCCCTGCACCAGCCATGGCAACCAACCAGCTGGAAACGTGCTCTGCCGAGCCGGCTGTGTCAGTAGCAGTGTGCCAGCAGAACTTACCGGCATAGATAAACCCTGCTTCAATGCAGCATCCGAGCCCAGCATGGCGCCAGGGCGCGCCGAGAGTCTGGCCATTGTCAATCCAATGGCGCTTTTCGTGTTGTGGGTGGTGCCAATTACAGCAAAACTTCTGGATCTTTCTGGCTGGCAGCAGCATGCTACTGGCTCCCTGACAACCTGGACAGCAACAGAAATTAACTGGTGTAAGGCTGAATAAGATTTCGAGAAACCCTGCTGCCCCCTTGCCGTGGGGCAGCACCAGGAGTGCTTCCAGACGCTGCCTGTCTTCTAAATTTGGCTCGTCTCACTGACCGTCTTCTAGTGGCAGGTTTAAATAGGAAGCCATTGGTTTGCTACAAGCATGCGTGTTCACTGCAGTAGTTTGAGGGATGCTCCTGGATTAAATTTAGCCCCTAATTTAGGTTTTCCCAAAGTAACTGTTAGCAGGAGTCTCCAGCTGTATGACTGACCCCAAACATTCAAAAGTCATGAGTCAGACTCACCAAAAAGCATGAGATTATGTAAAAATCCTAGATTTTTTTTTTTTTTTTTTTTTTAATTTGCTGTCTGCTTGTTTGGGCCTTTATTGGGTGCTGGGGTCACAAGGGCTAGAAACTTACGTCTCTAAGAACGGCGGCTGAAATCCTCACGAACCACTTGACTCCAGGAGCTGGGGCTTTAAGGAAAACAATAATTGTCATGAGACTTGTGACAAAATCATGAGATTTGCTGACACTGGTTACATTTCAATAGGAGTCTGTAAAAAAAAGCCTGTCCTTCATTATTTCTCTAGTTTACTTAAAAACCAATGAAGTTGGCTGCAACCTGGCACTGGTATGATTAGCGTATTTTGGAAGCTGACTGATATTTGGCTATGTGTGGTGGATATACAAGTGGCCGAAGAGGGGAGAGTACGTGGGGTGGGTTCTGAGTTATTACAGAGACTTGTTCCTTGGGTAACTGGCTGTTGAGACTTGTCCACGTGCTCAGGGTTTAACTGATCGCCATATTTGGGGTCGGGAAGGAATTTTCCCCCAGGGCTGATTGGCCTGGGCTCTGGGAGTTTTTCGCCTTCCTCTGTAGCACAGGGCATGGCTCACCTACTGGTGAATTCTCTGTATCTTAAAGTCTTTAAATCATGATTTAAGGAGGTAAATAACTCAGTCATAGGTTGGTGGCCTATTGCTGGAGTGGGTGGGTGAGGTCTTGAGGCCTGCATTTTGTAGGTCAGACTAGATGATCGTACTGGTCCCTTCTGACCTTAAAGTCTGAGTCTTTGGGCTCCTTTAACATGTGAGGCCCAGGATGTAACTGTCGGGTCTTTTTTCCTTTGCCCAGCTGAGAGCGATGCACCAGCAGCCTGAACGATGGAAAGCGAACGGGGTCTGTTGAAGCTTTCGCTTGTAATGAGGAGGGAAGGTGCCGCTTGTAAAGCCTTGGAATATTCTCTTAAATGATGACTGCTAAGCTGATGGCCTCTTCTTTTTAGCAGCTCCTGCCTCCATTTTCCAGCTCCCCATGGTGGGCTCTCAAGGGAGAGAACAGGGAACCGTTCTCTTTCTGCAAGGCCCAGCTCCTGCTTCGTTCGCAGCTGCCGCTCTGCTCCCTTGAAGAGCCGGGCACAGCTCTGCAATTTACGCCCCCTCCCATGAATACTGAAGTCCTTCATTTGCATCTGTTCAGTTGCCAAGTGATTCTGAGAGTGGAGGGCTGCTCCCTCAATCCCTGCTCGCATCTGCTAGTATTTTATTCATGTCTCTGTGGAACTTGTACGTGGCAAGACTCAAACCTCCTGGGCATGCCCTGATTCTGCAGCACCCCGGCAACTTGCCAGGGGGTGTGAGCTGCCTGTGACCCTAGTGGGTGCGGGCTGACGAGGCAAACTAGGAATTCAGAAGTGTCCCCAGGGAAAGTTGCTTTGCTGGCTAGTGAGAATGACCGGCCTGGCAGCCCTGGGGCCAAAGTCTTCTCTTTCCTCACGGGTTGGGGAACCCCGGGCTGTGGGGTGGAGGGTTTGAACTTTGGCCATGTTGCCCCTGCCCACAAACCTCACTCCAGTCCTGGAGGGCTCCTTGTAGCCGGGTTGACTCTCCATGGTCTATTCGGTCCTTGGCTTGCTGAGTCTTGTGCCCACTATGAGAGGAATGGATCTGAGACCAATCCTATGCGTCACGTGAGTGATCCACACATGGAGACTTCATTTTGGCCACTCCCCTGCTAATCAAGACATAAATAGTTGTCCGTGAAATAAAAAAAGGCCCATGCCCCATTCCTGACTTCTCTAGACTGTCCACTCTTAGAAAATGAGCTGGCAGTGGGCGTCTCTGAGAGAACAGTTGGCACATCAGCCTATGTAAACTCACATGCAGTCTGCAACTCACCCCTCTGTGTGGCACTTTGAATTATTCATAGATGGCGTGCTGTAGAAAACCACATTGTGTTCTCTTCTCTCTGATTTAATGGGACAGATACTGTCTCTCCAATGCAAGCATGCAATAACTAAGTCACAGAGATGTGGAGAAATCTCTGCATAACTCAGACAGAACTTGGAGTGAATTAGATACAAGCGGGCGAGATATTGGGACTGGTAAGATGGTCCGAACAAGAGCAGGGCTATCATGGTGTACCCTCGTGAACAGACTTTCAGAGTTGCTCTCATGGGGGCCCAAATGGCATGTAGCTGTCACCTCAGGTTACTGGTGTGTAGAGTCTAAGTGCATAGAGCCACGGGGTGGTTTTATTGTGCAGTTTGTGGAATGTATCGGGTGGGGGAGAGAAAGGAAAGAGGTACCCCGTCATCTTGCCAAAACATAAATGTATTGGTGCGTGGGATTGGGAGGGGATTATCTGTAGTAAGTCACATGCAGTCTGCAACTCACCCCTATTGTTATCCTCACTCCACCTTTACCCCAATCCATAGGGCTCACAGCATAGCCTGGTTAAGGCACTCCCACACTTCCCTGAGCCGTCGGGCTTGAGGGGAAAGGCACCGACCCTTACCCAATTCTCGCTCTGGGCTTAGGGTCAACCATTCCCAGGCCATAGAGCTCTGAGTGTAAAGTGGTTAATTGAAGTACCCACCATTTCCCAATTTGGAGGTCTCTGAGTGTAATTCTGTGCCCTTGCGGGACCTTTTACAAATGAAGGAGCCTCACATAGTGATATCTTTATTCTCTATTTATTAACTACCACCAAAACAGAACGCACACACTAAGCATACAGCGCTCACCACTCCCAATGAGGCAGATCCACTTCTCCTGGTGGCCGCCCCAGATCAGATTGTCTGAGGGGCCTGACTTCTGTAAATATAGTTGGCAGGATATTGAAGTCTGGCACTTCTGTAGTTCCCAAAGAATTTCTTTGACCTCAGTTTATAGAATTAAAATTTGGGTCCTGCTTAGCTGTACCTTAATCAATCATTTAAAAACTAAAGTACTAAAAACATCATTCCTAGCCTGTTATGGAACAGTGTTTTAACAAATCATATCCCATCACCTTAATTGATTTTAAATATTGCACAGTTAATTACGCAACAGACAGAAACAAAGAGCCAGACAGAAATGACTGACAAGCAATAGAGAAGGGGGTACCAAAAGGCAAACAATACAGAAGTGTAGATTTTACAACCACAATTGGTAAGTGATTCCTTGCCAGACAGAATGCCATCAAACAAGGTTTTCTTGAAACATCTTCAGATCTGTTCCTTTTTCAGGTGGTGGTAGATACCATGAGGACCGTAACACCTTCTTCACAGCCCAATTTTATGTTGTTTGATGGCATTTAGATGGGGCTATGAAGATATGTCTGCATGTGTCTTAGCTTGTAGCTACTTTCTCTCCTAATATGGCTGCTACTGCTTAGCCAGAAACCAAACTCTCAGGCCATACACTATTTATTTTAAAAATGGACCACCTTTTAACCTTACTAAGAATGACAAACCTTCAAGGCCTGTTCCCCTCTGGCAAAGGCTACTGAAGACCCAGATCTAGCCATGTCGTGAACTGAGGTGGTTATATGCTGGTCCAAAGCTTAACCACTCCTGAGCTCGCACTCATACATGAGTGAAAGATTGAAGTGGAAACCTCCCCTAATAACAATGTTCTTAGTAGACTTGAAGCAGGTTACCCCAGGCCTTTGATCCTTGGAGTCGAGTGAGGAGCCTATTGGGAGCCCATGTGTATGAATTTTCTTTGGGTAGGTCTACAGTAGAAAAGAGAAGTCAACTCTGTTAAGTCGACTTAACAAGGTCAACTTACAGTCGACCTTGTTAAGTTGACTTACAGCGTCTACACTAAAAACTTAAGTCGACTGCCTGTGTCCACACATGCAGGTGCTAGATCAACAGAGAGCCGCGGCACCCCGGCAGAAGGGGGCCGTGGCTTGCCCAAGGGACAAGGGAGCCGGGAACCCCCTTCTCCCCCTCTGGAGAAGGGGGCCGCAGCTCCCCCCGGGGACAATGGAGCCAGGGCTCCCTGACAGAAGGGAGCCATGTGGCTCCCTTGTCCCTGGGGGGAGCCACAGCTCCCTTCTGCCAGGAAGCCCTGGCTCCCTTGTCCCCAGCCCTAGGTCGACTTAGGGAATTAAGTCGACTTAGGGCGTCCACACCGGTTTTAGGTCGACTTAGGCCTTAAGTTGACCTAAAGAGGGGAAGTTAAGTCAACTTAAGGAAGCACCTAAGTCGACTTAATAAAAGCCCGGTGTGGACGCGGCGTTCTGTAGGTTGACTTAAGTGTCCTTAAGTCGACCTAACTTGCAAGTGTAGATGCACCCTTTGTAACTCTGGAAGGTAACGTACAGAAGACATTCACTATTCAATCCAGGGCTTGAAATCCTGACTCCATAGCGGCAATCAGCAGAGCTTTTAATAACTTTAATGGGGCCAAGATTTCACCCCTGGTCCTTATGAAGTGCTAAACCACTGGTCTCTAATTTCTGGGCCAACAGGTTTTAGACTTGACGGCATATCCCCGGGCAGTTTTGTCTGAGAAATGGCCTTGTTCTAGGCTAGCTTGAATAAAAGGTTTCATTAACTTTGCCACAGGACAGACGGCCTCAATCACCAATTGCTTTGGGCCCCAGAGGAATTTGAGTTGGTGCAGAAGCATTTTTTAAGATTACTCAGAAGTCGCTAGCAAAAACCGGTCAAAAAAGAAAGGCGTGAGAATATTCATGAAACCAAAATGGATTATTTCAGTGGGATTTACAGATAATATTGTACATGGAGCTATCTAGCTATTGATTGATTGTGCTCATTATAGCTGTAAGATTGGTCCCCATTCTCACAAGGACATTTCAGACCATGTGATGGAAACTAAACAGGAGAATATACAGGAGAAACAGGCGTGCATGTAGTGCTGTCTATTGAGAATAGCAAAGTTAATTTGCTGGTGCTGATTATTTGCTTAATTGCTGTTAGTGCTTTCTCTCCTTGATCCTAGCTTGATCCTCTCTTCCACTTTGCAACTCATGAATCGCAGCCCACGTGGGTGCGGAACGCAGTAACTCCTTACTGACCCACTGCGGCACAGTTCTGCATCCATGAGATGTGGTGGCTCAGAATGGCTGACCCCAAGAGGTGCTGAATGGCTTCCTTTGCTACTGAGAGGGGCTGCTTAAAATGCTGGATGAGTGGTCTTGCAGGGCCTTTATCTCCTAGCCCGGGGCAAACGCTGGAGACGTACTCTGGAATTTGCATGCTAGGCTTCATCTTATCAGTGATGCCTGGAATACTTAGCGTTGGAGTTTAGCTAGGTCCACATGGTGGACAGACAAGAGAAATTACTTCCCTCAGAGACTTAACAATGAAACTAGACCCATTGAGTCATATGGTCCAACCCACAGCCAGCACAGGATTTGTCCCATAGTGTACACACCAGAATTTCATCTGTATATTGGTCCTGCTGTCATAACTAGATGATTCTCTGTGTTTTTTGCAAGCCCACGTACGTATTCTGGTATCTTGGAACATAAGATTGGCCTTACATTTATTTCCCAGGTCTGATAAAAGCCCATTTCCAGTAATGTTCCTAGAAATTGTGGGATGATGCACTGGGGGGAGGGGGGGTGACTGAGGCGGTTGGCTTCCTTCTTGACCTCCCCTATTTAAACAACATTTTACATTCTGAAGCCTGAGATCTGACCTGGCAAGTAGTCTTCCCTGCCCTAGCTAATAGTCATACATTTTGTCGAGATCTTCTTGAGTTAGTCTCTTTCTCAAACTTCATGGGCCGAGCCTGATGGTGCCTTTATTCCCGGATGCAGTTCTGTTGCAATCAAGGAGCTTGTGCAGACTGTCAGAGGGAAGTATTCATCTCTGTGTATTAATTGGAGAAACACTCATCTGTGAAACATATTTCACTTCTCCATTTCCATGGCGGGTTATGTGTGGCATCTATGTCATAACTCTTTTTAGATTCACTCTTGTGCGGCTTTAGGGAAGAAAGGCATTTTGTGGACGTAGGCATGAGTTCTTTTTAAGATATCTACTGTGTGTATAGAACACACAGGTGACGGTCTTTGGGTGTAACCCAGCAAAGGCAATTGGGTTTTATATTTTCTTAAAAGAATCCAGATGATCAGTTACATTTGAGCTGGGATTAACCACAAGGGGAGAAAAGAATATTAAAATATGCATGTGACAACTGCAAATGCTGCCTATTCTGCACTGTCTTAAGACAAAGAAATATTTCTGGGTTGCTGCTCAGGGTTTTCCTTCTCCACAAGCAATTTATCCACTGTGTCTTCTAACTCTTCTCCAAACATTTCTGATTTACCAGCATGCAATCTTTGCTCCTTGGGGTAACAAATTAAACTTGCTTGAAAAATAGTGCATCAAAGGGTGATGCGCTTAAAGTTTGGAATTGCTGAGACACAGCACGTGTCTGCATCTGCGTGGCTCAGACGAGGGAAGTGGAACTGTATGTTCCATAGCATTTCAGCTGTGCTAACCTGTGAAGGGAGGGCTGGGACTTTAGTTAACATGATCCTTTTAAATGGTTGGTATTTTACATTTTTGATCCTTTATTGAAAGTTGCTGCACTGCTTGAACAATTGATGAAGTTTAGATGGCGTGTGCGTGTCTGATGAGGCAGTGTTTAAAGAGTTGTCTCATTCAGTCTGTAAACAGTACAGGCAGATGTTCTGTGTTTGTACAGCTCCTAGCACAATGGCATCCAGGTGATGGTAATACAAACTATACTAGGAAGCCCACCAAATGCAGTTGCTCTAACAGGGTCCTTTAAAACTGGTTATTGAAAGAAACCAACAGCCTGAAAAGGTCCAGAGGGGTCGCCGTGTCAGTCTAGTTCAGCAAAACAAAAGAGGAGTCTTGTGGCATTTAAAGACTAACACATTTATTTTTCACATGAAATTCTGTGGGCAAAGTCCCACTTTGTCAGATGCCAGAGGGGGGAAAAGTTACACTGGGAAAAAAGCTTACAGTATGGGAGTGAAAGAGAAATCCTGTGATTACATTTCACTGCATCAGGTCAGATGCAATAGCTTGCTATTCTGTGTCTTTTATTTGATAGTAGTTAAATCCTGGGTCTGTCCCTCGCTGTGGGAGAGAATGTGGCCTCTTGACTCGTACAGGGCTCTGGAGTTGAGGCTTTCTGAGGCTTGTCTACACTTAACTTAAGTCGACTTAACGGAGCGGCTACACTTAAAGTTGACTTAAGTTGATCTTGTTAGGTCCACTTAACAGACCCTGTAGTGTAGAGATCCCCGTCTACGCTGGCTTTAAGTCGACTTAATAAGGTTGACTTAAGCCTTAGTCAACCTTCAGAGGTGGTGGTATTAAGTCGACTTAAGGAAGCCAGTGTGGACGCAGAGTTCTGTAGGTTGACTTAAGCGTCCTTAGGTCAACCTCAGGGCACCAGTGTAGACGCACCCTTAGAGTCTGTTCTCTGGTCTGCTGGGAGCTTATTTGGCAGTTTGGAGCAACCAACTTACAGCCAAATTACCTAAAGTGGCCACTGACCGTGGCCCAGATTGAGACCCGTAGACAAGAAGACCAGAAGGGACCATCATGATCATCTAGCCTGAGCTCCACTGCAGGCCATCGACCCTCACCCACCCACTCCTGTAAGAGACTCCTCGCTTCTGCTGGAGTTGCTGCAGTCCCCAGATCATGGTTTAAAGCCTCCAAGTCACAGAGAATCCTCTGTTAGGTTCAAACTAGTGCAAACATTAACCTTTGGGTCAAAGGTCTGCAGAGGAGCTAATTGCTCGCAGCTGCTGGCTCCATATAACGTCTCATATGTTGCGCATCTCAGAATAGCAGAGAGGTGACTTGTCGGTCCCCCCATGTAGAACTGTGAGCTGTGGGTGTGCGGCACATGTCAGACTAGCATCATGTTATCTGCTCCACAGGGCTGGGGGAGGGAGTAATCACTTTTAAAGCACTCTGAGGTCCATAGATGAAGGCTGTAGAGAAGTTTGTCTTGGGTGCTTTTGAAGTTCTGTAAGTTCCCCATCTTCAAGCGTCTGACCAAGTGGGATTTTCTCCCATGAAAGCTCATACGATAAATAAATGTTAGTCTCTAAAAGTGCCACAGGACTCCTTGTTTGTTTTGGGTGCTTTTGACAATTTGACCCCTGTCCCAGGGGGTTTAGGTTCTTACATCACTGAAGTGCTTTTCAAACAAGGAGTCCTGCAGCACTTCTTAAAACTAACAAATTTATTTATCGCATGAGCTTTTGTGAAGTGCTTTTGAAAATGTTACCCTCCATCCCTCTACATGGTAACATTCCTTTTTAGGGGCAGATCCTAGTGGGAAGCTCCTGGGGGCTTGGCTGTGGATCCCTTTACTACTTCCCCAGCCCATCTTGGGGACTGAGCAACTGCGGAGCTGCTCCGATGTGGTACGTGTGTCGGTACACGAGACAGTGGGCCCTTGGGGGGCAGTGGATGTGTGTCTATGGATCCTTTGGCCCTCACTCAGCCCGCTGGGATGCAGGGAACCGCCATGGAGTTCTGCCACCATGCGCTGGCCGGCCCTAGGTGCCATGTGTTCTGCCTGCTGGGGCTGGCCGTGGGGTGCTGGGGTCCCTGGTCTCTGGTTACGTGTGGCGGGTAGGAGCCTGCCAGTGACCTGTGCTGAATGGTGACTGCTGGGACACGGCCTCCACTGCTTGGCCAGAACTCTCCAACATTGGCCATTGCCTGCCTGAGTGACTTTCCTCTGTTGTCCCGAAACAGCACTCCTCCCTCCCAAAATGAGAGCCCATGGCTCCCTCTCTCAGCTCCTCAGTGAAGCCTCCATCCCACGTTCCTTGGCTTCATGGGATTTCTGCCCAAAGGAGGCCTGCAGGCTCTGAGCCACAGTTATTCCCAGTTGAAATGTTGCATGGCTTTGCCACAGAAACAAAATGCCTGGATTTTCCCATCTCTAGCTCGGTGCCTGTAACTGTGGGCCACACCTAAAGTTAAGGGCTTCCGTACCTTGGGACACCTAATGCCTGGGTAGATAGATCAGAAACCTGACTTGATGAGAAACATCCTTGCTACCCTCTGCAACTACATATGAAAATCACTTGCAAATCGCACAAACTAGAGAGACACCCACCTTAAGGAGCTTGGGGCTTCTCTAACCAGAGGAAACTGTTTATTGATCCCCTAGCTGTCCCCGATTGCCCATTCCCACCCTCTCTCTCTCCCTCACAAGCCCTCATTCATGAGAAGCTTTTGCTGCCAAGGCTTTCAGGACCGTGCGTGGATTCCGTGGGGCTGTGTGGCTCAGAGCAGTCAACAGCGCTGATGTAGACGGGATGTGTCGGCAGCAGCTGCAGATGGTTTGTCGGTATCGGCGACGGTGTCCTTGAGGGAAGCAAGCCCCCCAGAGAGAAGAGGTTGGAAGTTGCCCACCTGGCAGGGCTCAGCAGAGCTACTCTCTTGGACATTGTCATGGAAAGTACACCAATACCACGTTGCAGTCAAAAAAAAATCCACTCTGCCCTTTTTACTGAGTGAACCTGTAAAAGGTCAGGAGAAGGGCCTGAGAAACCGAGATAATTGGCTGGTGCATGTCTGATCCATAGGGCTTTGGCTGTGTTCTGCGTAGATAATATTGAATGTTAGCTGAGCAGATGGAAATGAAAGGAATCAGTATGCAGTTCTGCGAGTGCCCATGCACAATCGTTCTCGCGTGCATTCAGAGTCAGTCTATTGACCACATGGGCCACTGGTGTGTCAAACATCTCACCCAGCTGTAGTGTCCATGCTCTTTCTGAGCTAGTTCCGTATGCTACGGTTGGTCTCTAGGGTAAGAGTGAGGCTAAAGATCACATGCTTGTGTTCCTGCAGAAGCTTTTGCCTCCAGGAGTCTAAAAATGATGCAAGTCGTGTTTTGGAGGCAGGGGGCGAGCCCTTTAAATCAGGAGATTGCTGAGAGCTTGGTTGGAAGAGGAGTGCATTCCCCAGGATGAATTGCGGTTCAGGCTTCCTGGCCCGGGAGGTGGACCAAGACTTGTTGCAGGTGGCTACAGAAAGGGGTGGGGTGCGTTGTTTCCTCGGGCGTTTTTGTGTCAGCGCACCATGAAAGGTGAGCGGACTGGAGCCATGGATTGGCATGTCTTACTATAGCTCAGTGGTTAGAGCAGCAGCCTAGGACTTGGGAGACCCACGGTCAATTCTCAGGGCTGCCACAGACCTTGGGCACCTTGCTTACCCGCCCTGAGCCCCATTGGTACAATGGGGAGAATAGCTCTGCCTTGCTGCACAGGGGTGCTGGGGGGGGAAATGCAGTATGAGTGTGAGGGGCTTCGAGATCCGTTGATGATAAGCACAGTGTGGCTGGCGTTTGGGCACCTGGCTAGGTGTGTCAGCGAGGGAGCCAGTCTATGTTGTTCCAGCACAGACATAGCCACAGAGACGCTTTCTTCCCACATTCTTGTATATTGTGAGTAGCACCGGGGTGCATGGTGCCCCACTAGTCACTGGATGATGGGAAATGTCCCCTCAGCAGGATTTTATTTTCCTACAGATCTTTCCCCTGTACCTGCAAAGAGGCTACAAGAAATGACGGTTTTGCTCCCAGCTTGTCAGTCTTCCAACAAGCCCCTCCCAATGGCCTGAAGTATGTAGCATCTGCTGTGCTGGTGTGGGAGGGGGGAAGGCCGTCCACTAATTGCCATCCATGGGCATTGCCTGCAAGTACTGCATCTTCTGCTGACTTGTACGTGAGTAAAATTGAAATTCATAGCCCGTCCGAGCCTCCAGCCAGGACATGGTGCTGATGCCCTGCCCCCGATGGCTCTGGGCCGCTGTGTTCTTTAGGAATCAGGCACAGACTGTGTTATCCATTGTGACTTCTTCAGTGCTTGGCTTTTAGAAGGCTTTGGCAGGGTGTCTTGTTTTGCGACCAGGGTCTATAAAATATTGGATTCGGAGGAGGTGCCATGGTCTGGGAGCATGGAAGGACCAAGCTGTCCTCTGACTCTGCCAGTGATTTCCTCCATGGTCTTGTGCAAACATCCTAATCTATCCACTTCTGCAAACTGAGGGTAATATCTGTTGCAGAGGGTGCTGAATGTCCAGCTTTGCACAGGCTCAGAGGTAAAAGGCAGCATCAATGCTGCAGACGGCTGTTGATTTCTGTGGTACAGATTGTTTTCTAATAGGATGAGGGTAGTACAGGAATTGCGACGCTTCTTGGATACTAAAATATCAGAGATTCACAGCCAGTCTATTCAGCTCTGCTGAGTGCGTCTTGCTGGGGCCAGCTGATATGAAGGATGCATTTTACTAGGCACAGACCAGACCCAGAACGAAAGACTTTTCCTGTTGTGAGGAGCTGACAAGCAAGGCAGGCAACGTGGGGGAGAAAGGATGTAGCACTGTCTCCATCTTGCAGATGGGACTGGAAACGCAGATCCTCAAAGCATCTGACGAAGTTGGATTTTTTTCCCACGAAGGCTCATGTGATAAATAAATCTGTTAGTCTTTAAAAGTGCCACAGGACTCTGTCTGTTTCTCTGCAATAAACTAACACGGCTACCCCTTTGAAAGATCCTCACAGGTGTTCGAGTGCTTAGCCACCACTGAAAAATTGGGAGTGAGTTGGCTAGACACCCGTGGGAATCAGGACCAGGGAGACCCTGATTTGCCCAGTGTCGGGCAGAAAGCCAGGGGCAGAGCTGGGACTTGAAAGGTCTTGTGAGTCTCAGCCCAGGGCCAAGATCACTTTCTCCTCTTCCATTCCAGTGACAATCCAGAGCAAATTAGCAGCATCTGTACTGAAAAACTGGAGGGAATGGAAATCTGATCATATGGCAAGTACATAAATGCCTCCGTTTAACTCTATGCTGTAGGGAACAAGCTTATGTTGAGTAGGGCATAGAGTAGGTTGATTCACTCAGGTTACATGACATGGTTCTGTTAGTGAGGCTTTGCCGTTGATCTCAGTGGGAGCAGATCTCCCTGTAATTGCTCAATAGCTGAGAAAAGAGGCGACTCGGTGACCCTTCAGATTCCCTTATTTCCTGTTAGGCAACTCTGCCAGTATTCACTCCCAGTAACTGATCTCCAAAAAAAGGGAAGAATTCACCCGGTTTCTTTTATCTAATAGGGACATGAAATATCTTTAGTACTGGATAAGCACTAAATCATATCCTGAAGGCCTGCAATGCCCCTTGCAAGCAACAGCAAATATTTCATAATGAGGCCTATAATAGAAAAGAGAGATCTCCCCAAACACCATTAGGTGCAGGGAGGTTCCTTAGCCTTTAAATGGCGATTTGTATCTCCTCAAACGTTGTAAAACCTACAGAAACACAAGGCTGGGAGGCGAGGTGGGGAATACTGCAGCAAATGGCAAAGGCGTGAACAAAATGAGGAGCTGAAATGGATGATGATGATGCAGGTGCACTGTGTCTCCGTGGGCTGGGTGAATAACTTAGTGCTGAAGGGACTGGAGTGGGGTATTGAATAACTGCTACCTCATTGGCACGCTGCTCTTCGCTACAACTGCCGATGCAATACAGAGAAGGTCGGAGTCTGTAAAACAGTCTGAGAGAGAAATGTGGGCTGTCCCTGAAAGTGACAGACAGGAAATGCATGTACATTGAGACTACATCGATACTTGGCTGGGAGGACACTAAATTAAAAACAAAACCCAGCACCCCTGCCAGGATGGGTTAAGACATGCCGAAGCTCTACGCTATTCAGATGCCGTATACCATTAAAAATAAAGAGAGAAAAATGTATTGCGTTGTAACAGAAAGGGCCATGAAAAAATAAATGATAAACAGTTATATTTGCATATATTCATAGGCAAAGATGCAATGAAAAAGAACTAAATAAAAGATATATCTTGCAAAAAGCCTTATTTGCATTTTCAAATATCTTATGATAATTCTTCTTAGAAGCCCCTCATAATGTGAGGTCCTAAGCCTAAATCCGGCACTGACCCCTGCCCTGCCCCTCCCACCAACACCTAAATGGAGGTAAAAGATGCTAGATTGCATTCACCCAACCAAACTTGCAGCAGTTCGGTGTGGATACACCAGCCATTTCTAGCAGATCCAGAGCGCTTGCACTTTTCTTAAATGTTTGTAGCTGAGTGGGGTGTGTGTGTGTGTGTGTGTGTGTGTGTGTGTGCACGCGAGCGCATGCTCCCCCCACCCCTTCTCCTCCCTGTCAAGCCATGATGATCATATGCCCAAGTGACACATTTGGGAAATGGAGGTTTTGCTTACGCCAACGTCTCTATGGAAACCACTTAGCTACCTTCTCCTCTCGGTAACAGGCTCCTTAATAGAGTTGCTGTAAGGGAAAAGCTTGTCTACCATTCACCATTTTACAGAGTTACAGACATTGTTAGTGAAGATCCACCAAGTCTAGTTTCTCTTTTTATAATTTTTTTTAAAGAAAGGGAAATGATACAACCGCTTCTCAGCCAATTCCTCTTGTGCTCGTGCCATCGTCCAGCGTTAACGTCGCTCCCGTTGTTACAGGTTTCCGGCTGTTCAGGGTTTTATTATTTGTTAGTCTTTGGGGGCATGTAACAGGGTGGCCTATCCCTTTCGGGGTCAAAGAACTGTGGCCGGCTGTCCCTGAGAATGATCAGTCCAAGTTCATTACCAAAGCCAGCAAGTGGCTTTGTTGAGGGGAATTGAAGGGAAAACTTCCGGAAGAGGCAGTCTTCTCCATACCCCCGAGGAAGGGAGACTGCAGGTCGCAAGCCCTGTGAGACAGGGCAGGGTAGAAAGCCCCCGCTGAAAGCCCTGCTTTCCTTTTGTGACTCTGACTGTTCAAACAATACATGGAGCCCAGGACCAAGGGCAAATGACTCATTTGGGGAGGCAGATAATTCCTCATACTTGTAAGGAAGCTAGCATCTCCCATATGGCGGAGAATGCAGGCACGACGCTTGGTCCTGATACAAGGGGAGAGCACAGTCACTTGTGGGTTAAAAAGGGGAGACTGAGGCATGGTGCTCCACTGCCACCCCAGGCCATGAGGGGGTGTAGAGGTGGTCCACACATCTACAAGGCAAAATATTTGGGGCTGAACTAAAACCAGACTGGAGATACTAATGTTTTGCAAATTGCTTCCTGCATTTTGGATTCCCCACTTATTCTGACTGCACTGCACTATCCCCACGGCTGTTAAACAACCCCCAGGTTACAGATTCCTTCCATCTGGCTATTCTGCCAAGACCCATCTGATAACACTCTGCAGGAACTCAGAGCACAAGATCTTTTTCAAGCTTCTTCACCCCTGCATAGCGTAGAACCGACTCCCATTTTATTAACCGTGCACCCAACTTAAGGTCCAGATTCTGACGAATTTGCTCACATCAGGTGGTGCCAGACTGAATGGGCCATGGAGGCCAATATCACTGGGTGTTGGTAAGGACGTTAGAACGTGGCACTAAGTGACTGGCCCAATGTATCGTTGGCCAGGAGTACCGCCCTTTGCGCTGACTCTATGCTGTACCTCCTGTAGCTAACTCCACAACACTCACTCCTTTATTTGGGCTCCTGAGTGTCCTGAAGGAACTATGTCTCTGCAGGGTGGGGGTGCTGCAGGAAGGGGGAAGAAGCTATGTGGCAAACGACTCAGGAAGGAACCTTCCCTAGCTTGGGACACCATGGCTTGTTGGGATGGAATGGAGAAGTCAAGTGTTGTGTGTAAACGTTTCAGGATTTCCTCTCCCTGGTCTGCTGGAAACCAGCAAATACTCTCTAGTTCCCCTGTTCCTAAAGTGCCTTGATGTTCTACCACTCTCCCCATGCGAATGACCAAGAGAATCAACATCCAAGGGAGAAAAGTAATGGCTCACTGGCCTGGTTAATAATTAAGAGAAGTTTATAGTACAGGGGAACATGTCCAGAAGCTCGCCCTGTGTGGGTATCTTCCTTGGATACAAACATCTGGTTCTGCACACACTTCCTGCCTGAAACTTACATGGAACTAGGGGATCCAGCTTCAATTCTTGGCTGTGCCATGGACTCCCTCAAGGGATCTCCCTTCCTCTTTGTGTGCCTGTGATTGCCCTCTCAGCCTTTCTCCGACTTCTCCAGGTTGTGAGCTCCATGAGACAAGATCTGTCTCTTACCATGTGGTGTGCAGTGCCCAGCACACAATGGCTTTTCATTCGGGGCCACTAGGTCCTAGGGTAGGCAAACAACAATGGTGCCCATGGGGTTTGTCCCCCGGGGCAGCACCTTCCATAGCTGTCGATGACGGGAGGCTGGTTGCAAAAATCCAACCATCACCACGACCCACGCTCGCATAGCAATACCGTTCTCTTAGCGGATCACCCCAAAGGTGGGAAACTTTCCTGTTTTCTGCTCTTTCTCACTGGCTGATGGTCTACTGGAGACTGCCAGAAGGGTCCAGGTCACCAAGACGTTGGAAATGCAGCCCTGCTCACAGGGTATTCCAGCAAAGATAGCGCGAGTATGCCGCCCTCCCTTTTGTTGCTGTCTCGTTCATATTGCTTGTTTAAATGAATAGTAATTAGCTCTGATCTAATGCTTGTCGCCAATAGAACTCCAAGTCTGTGACAAAGGAAGTCAGGGTCATTACCCCCATTTTATAGATGGGAAAATTGAGGCACAAAGAGGGGGCGTGATTTGTCCAGGCCGGTGGAAATAGATCCCCAGTCTCCCAAGTCTCAGTCTTGTTCTCTACCCTCTAGGCCACACTGCCTCCCCTGTTTTTAAATGTCTCTTCCATGCTCCTAAGAAACAGCTTCATGGAGAGCTGGTTTCCTTGGTTGTCTTCTCACCACCATAATCTCTTCTGTCCTTTCCACAGCGAGAGGTGTGAGCTTGGCTTGGGATGGAAGAAAATGCAGGGTCTGTCTTGTGCATCCGCTGCTGGTCTGTTTCTAATGGAGAGCTGTTGGCTGTTGACTCTCTCCCGGGACTGTCTGGAAGGAGCACCATGCATGCTAATTGTGGAGGCTGGTTTGTTTTCGCAGTGATGCGGGCACCTACCTGCGAGGAAATGGCCTGAAACGGCCAGGCCAGGCTATTCCCCTTAAGTCCCTGCATCAGCTCAGCCATCCAAAACCAGGGTTGGATCAGTGCTGACGGGGCCTGGATTTGAAGGGGGGCCAAGGAAGCTGGCTCTGGATCCAGTCCCTCAGCCAAACCCTCCTGCTGTGAAAACCTTGTCGCTCCCACAGACCCATTTCCGTTATTGAGCCCTGTCTGCTGCAAACCGTGGACCCAGTTGCTCTGTGCGTCTCTTCCAAGAGCAACGCACAAGTTCTCCTGTCATCCCCCACACAGCACTAGAGTGTGATTAGCCTCCGGTCTGACAGGAGACAGGGAAGGAGGCGGCCATGGATGATGCGCCGGGAGGTATCTCCCAATGTAGTTCTCCATGGGAAGAGGCAATGGGAGGCCGGGGGTAGGTGCTGTTGACCCAGGCAGTAGCAATAAGTCTATAATGTGTTCTCTGGTATTGGACAGAGGGGGCAGTTGAACATGTCCTGCCCGGTTCTGGCACCGGCGGTTTCATGAGACGTACGACACAGCTTTATCTTTAACCCTTGCCTTCTCTGTGTCGCAGGGGCTACTGCCAAAACTACCTGTAGCTGGTGTCACGGGGTCTGTCTACACTGCGATACAAGGCCAGGGCTAGCAGTCTCTGGGTTTGTTAATCTAGGGCTTGAGTGTCTACACTCATTTGTAACCCCAGGTTTGGAATAGTTGGGCCTTGGGTCCCAGCCTCGGACTCCAACATCTACACTGCATGATGTGGGCTGAGTGTAACCACCCATGTTCCACAGTTCCTAGAGCCCACCCAAATTATGGGCGCTCAGCTTGTTGTTCATGGGAAACTGGACTGTCCACAAAACTTGACTGTCCAGGGGACAAAGAAAGTTGGCCCACGGGATTGTGGGATACCTGTGGCAAACTCCCAGAGCACAGGTCTAGTGGGGCTGCATATTCTTGACCCAGGCTTGGACTCTCCACCCCTTTGGGATCAGGTGGGAGCCCTGGCTTGATGTGATTTGTGTGTAGACAGAAGGGGAGTTAGGCTTGAGCCTGAGTTTGAATCCTGGGCTTCCCCTGCAGTGTAGACACACCCATTAAAGCTTGTGGGAGGGGAAGGAATGGCCTGGCTTGCCTGTTCAATTCCACCCGACTCACCAAGAGGACAAAGCAGGCCATGCAGAGTTTGGAGCTGACTTTCCCTCGGGCGGATCCCTAGGGTTTGTGAGAGGCCCAGAGTGCTGCTCTGTGGACTGACGCACTGTACTAGCCGTGTGTTATCGAATGTGCCTATTAAATCCTGGCCAACTGGATTTTACAAATACGCTGTCAGAGAAGATCTCAGCCCCAAAGAGCTTGCAATAGAAATAGACAAGACAAGGAGCAGGCGGTGAAATGGTGCGATAGAAAAGTGATTGATCCAGCAGATCAGTGACAGAACCACAGCTAGAATCCGGGTCTTCTGGGTCCCTGCTCAGAGCTTTGTCCCGGGCCTTGCTTCTCTAGGAAGGCATCTGAGTTAGCTCTGAATTACACAGCATGATTTACACTTCGGCTGCTGCACTGTGAGATTAGTTTTCTAACGATGCGCCTTTATTTCCTGCCGTGATGGATCTTTTAATATTGGAATGCATGATATAATGCCTGGACAAGTCCGGCCTTCGAGTGGGCCAGACTCTCCAGTGGCGTAAATCAGTAGCACTCCATTAAAGTCACTGGAGTCCTGTAGATTTACACCTGCCGAGGATATGCCTGGGGAAAGTGAAGGAGGAAGGGAATGTGTGTATGAGAGAGAGCGAACGCGTGAGCAATTTGAAAGTCTCTCTCAGCAGTGTGGGCTTTCCAGACTCGTAACTTTAAATGAGTCAATGATTTCTGAACATTGATTGAAGAAAATCATTTCCCAGCCAGAGATCACGCAGCACAAGTTTCAGCTGAGGGGGATTTTTCATTTTCCTTTCGGCACCCACGCACACAACCTGACACTGACCTGGGAGCAGTGTAAACGGCAGTGTGATACAGAGCAGAGACACGAGGCGCTGGGGTGTCATTAAATCAGCCTTCAGAACCAAATGAGGGCAGGAAAAAGGGAGGGGGGGGAGCATCTTGCCACTCTTCCCTTCGACTCGCTCGCATATCCCTGGCTGACGTTCTTTGCAGAGTGAAATGGTGGAAATGTGGCTGTGGGATGGAGCATCCGCACCTCCTGGGTGTTCTTCCCCTGGACAGCCCTAGCTGTAGGCCTGCCCCTGTGCATTTAGGGGTCTCTGCCCTAGTTCCATGTTAGTGTTGGATGGAGATGGTCACCACTCTGCTTCCTGGAAGAGCCTTTCCTGGACTTGAGGTAGCAGATTGCACCAGCTGTTTCCTGCCAATCCTGTTGGTACATGAGAGGTGCTGTGTTGTCCAGTGAAGGCTAGCATTGGGGAAAGAGTGGTGCCTTAAAAGGCTGGCCTGCCTCTTCCTCTTGGCCTGAAACCAAAGTTATTTGGTGCAGGGGGAAAAAGGGGCTTGCAAAGCAAGCATTGATTTAACAAAACCCTTACAAATGTGGCTGAGGTTTGTGACTGCAGATGATCCTCAAAGCTGGGGCTAAAACTCTTGAGTCCTCCCTCTTTGGGTCTGTCTTTTTTTAATTTTCCCCATGGCTGTTTAGTTCTCCTCTCTTTCTTCCTAGCTGTGTATGCAGGGGCTTGAGATAGACAGTGGAATGGGTGTGTGACTCAGAATTACTGAGCAATGCCATGTTCAGCAGTGGAGGCCCAGGAAATGTGTCTGCAGAAGTAAAGAGGCAGGATTGACTTCCTGGGTGTTAGGATCAGGCCTGTAGCCCCTTGCTTTATGCCTGCCTCAGTTCCCCTCCCAAAGAAATGCCTAATGTCTATTTACCTCCATGAGAATGCTGAGTCTTCAAGCCCTTGGAAACCCTTGGCCACAAGGCGCAATGGGAGTGCCAACCATCTAGCACGAGTGCCAGCCTGGACAGGAGATCGTTCTGTGTCAGCACTATTCACTGACTGACTGTCTGAGATCTGGTTTCTTCTCAGGGCTGCCTCGGGGTACAAGCTCTGGGCTGACGGGCTGCTTTCAGGCATCCATTGCTGCTGGTGTCAGTCCCGAGACAGATTTCCCTCCTCCTAAAAGCAAGTCAGTGGGAAACAGGTATTTGGCTGTATTATAATATTTATTAACATGCTCGTTGTCACAGACCTCCTCTGAAAGCCTGTATTGTGTGCAGAGAAACCAAGACAGAAATGCCAAGTGACTTAGCCGAAGCTGCACAGCGAGGCAGTGTCGGAGGGGATTGAGATGTAGACTCCTAGACTTTCAGACAGAAAGGACCATCACGATTCCCTAATCTGACCCTGGGTGCACTGCAGGTCACAGAATCTCACCCACCCCCTCCTGCAGCCAGCCTAGACCCTCTGGCTGAGCTACTGAAGTTCTCAAATCTTGGTTTAAAAACTTCAAATTACACTATTTATTCAAGTTCAAACCTGTACGTGACCCATGCCCCATGGAGGAAGGCATTTCTGGGTCTCTTCCAATCTGGTCTGGGGAAAAATTCCCTTCCAATCCCAAATATGGCCATCAGTTAGACCCTCAGCATTTGGGCAAGACAGATGCCTGGGAAAGGGGTCTCTGCAGTAACTTGGAGCTCCCCCCATCTAGTGTCCTGTCTCCGGCTGTTGGAGATATTTGCTAAAAGCTGTTGTGGATGGGCTGTATACCATTGTAGGCAGCCTCATGATACCATCCCCTCCATAAACATATCAAGTTCAGTCTTAAAACAAATTAGGCTCTTTGCCTCCTCTGCTCCCCTTGGAAGCTGGTCCAAAACCTCTGATGGGCAAACACCTTCATCGCCTTTCAAGCCTAAATTTATTGATGAGTTCTTTATATCCATTTGTTCTTGTGCCAACATTGGCCCTTGTATATTTAATTCCTCTCCCCTGTGCTTATCCTTCTGATACATTTTAGGGAGCAATCGCATCTCCCCTCAGCCTTCATTTGATTAGACTAAACAAGCTGAGCTCCAACTCTCCTCTTCCTCAGGCTGCATTCTTGCAATGCCAGTTTAACAGGGATTCTGCTGAGCTCTCTGATGGTCCTGCAGTAAAACTACCAAGACCGAATGTTTTATTTGCCGGTTAATTTAGCGGGCTTGCTTTTATGAAGACTTTTATAATGCACCCTGAGACTCTGGAGGAGAAATAGGCACAGAAAGTTGAGAGCAAACAATTGCACCAGAAGAGCTGCTCCTGGTGCATGGGGTGCACGTTATTGTATGCAGCCGCTCTTGAGATCAACACCTAGCATGCTTAATTTAGCTTGTGACAATCGCCTGAATTTAGGCGGAGAGAGGTCACGCTGCAGTGTGGGGGTGCAACGTACCGGTTGCACATTGGGATGAATCACACATTTTTACAAAGTGCATTCAGACTCACCTATAGAACTAAATGGCCCGAAGCTCCCAGTCAGGAGGGAAGGCTTGGATCCTGGTTTTGAACATCCAAGATGAGGAGTGCTTAGCTCTGAGATTTTGGTTCAGGCTTATCTTTAATAATTACTACCCAAAACCTGCTTAAATGCATTACCATACAGTATTTATAAATGTGTATGAATTCAAATGGAAAGTGTTTGCGAATGCTTCAAATAACTTTTCACGCTCCAGCAAGCACTAATGTGTGGCTTTAGTGCGATGATGTATTCTCCCCTCCAGAAAAACTTACCAGTGAGGTCAAGTGGCTTAAAACATGTAGCTTTTGACCGGTCCCAGCAGGGCCCATCAGATGTGCTGAGGGACGGTGCAGAGGATTAAGGGGGAGCTGAAGAGGTGGAGGTATATTTTCTTTCACTGTGTCTTGAAATATGACTCAGAATTATAAATTCTCTCCTAAGGCATTGTCGCTTCTTCTGGCCCAAGCAGTTCACCTGTATTCAGGGCCTTGCAGGGCTGTTCCTGCATCAGGTCTGTTCTTTGGTGTCATCTTGTTTATTGGCACACACGGTCCTGTTCCCCTGACCTCAGTAGAAACAAACAGCACTAGGAAGTTTCCTTGCGCAGAAATCCCCACGCCTTCTGCTCCAATGAGTCCTGTGCCCAAGAAGCTCTGTTTTGCTGCTTCCTCTCAGATTTATACTCCCAGGTTCTTCCCTGGCTTTGCGTCCTCTAACACATGCAGGTAGCAACGCCTGTCACCTAGACAGCGCCTTTGCAGTCTGGTAAAGCCTCAGCTCACATGTTTTAGCTCCGACTTGCCGGGTGCCATGGCCGGTTCTGTGGTGTTTGTAGCTTTCTGTCTGAAAGAGTGCTCAGCAGAGAGACTTCAGTAAAAAGGCTCGTGGTCGTCTGTGGGTCAAGGACTCAGCCGATGGCAGCCATTAGATCAGTTCAACATATGGTCTAGGCCACTTATTTTATTGACGGAACCCTTTATAAAGCCGTCAAGGTTTTCTTCCTAGAGACCTCTCAGGGAGATGACTGTCCGTAGAGAACACCCTGATCTCTGGTAGTCAAAGCAGTTGAGACGGTTACAAAGAAAAGCATTTTAAGGACTTCTTTTTCACCACTCATCCTGCTTCGCTTACCTCTTTGCCCTCACTCTTCTGGCCAAGACCCGCTTAATTTTGTGGTCATTTCACTTTTCGGTTCCCTAGCAATGGTGGTGGTGTTGTGTTGGGTTTCTATCTTTGCAGGGGAAGATTTAAAATCCAAGACCAGGTTAGATGTATTTTAAAGCTTGCATGTTTCTCTCCTTAGATTGGAGTTTGTCATATACCCTCTCTCTCCACCCACCCGGCAAGGAATCTGCATTTGGCACAGATGCCCTGCTGCTTTCCCCCTTTTCTAAGAAACAATGAAAGAATTTTTGTCATTTAATTTCCCCCAATGCTTCTCCATCTCCCCTGCTCACCTCTGCTGCCTACTCGAGGTGGTTGGTCCAGGATTTGATGCAGCTGATATAATGGAGCCTCACTTGTCTGCTTGGGAGAATGAGCTGTTAGCTTTTGTTTAATCAGATGAAATTACACCGCTTCTTTCAAGGTCTGTGTCTTGGCATCCTATTTATCTTCGTGTGTGTCAGCTGTGAAAGGGAGCTGGCTTTGGTGAAGATGAAAGTGAGGTGGCTAGCTGCTCTCTGGCTGACTTACGCACATGTAGAGACCCTTCTTCCATGTTCTCTTCCAACCGTAGTCCTCACTGAACTTTGGCAGGTGCTGGCTCCAAAAGGGGAACTTTGTGGTGTCTTTAGAAGAGACTTTTAATAATCGATAGAGCATCCCCTTGTTGGAGAGGGTGAAGGCTGTCATAGAGCAGCCTGGGAAGAAATCACGTAGTAGACCACAGTGTGAAAGCCAACAGACACCTTCTGCTGGATTGCATTGAGTTGTCTCTGGTTGCTGCTGACCGAACAGGGTATTTGTAGATGCTGGATTAGATCCTAGTGCAAGTACAATAAGGAAGGGTGGGCATCTGATGGAGTTTTAGTTAAGAAGAGGATAGGAATACTTCTTCACAGCATGGCACGGGTGTGCGATAATTCTGCATGTGACCACATTGTCTCTCTTGCCTTGCTCTGATCTGGGCAGCTAGATCAGCTCTCACCAGCCGAATCGTGACCTGAACATCCCAACAGACCTCTCTTTAAAATTAGCTACATCACCTGATTCCCCTCAGGATCATGGCCGCAACTGAAAGCACCCATGTGCAAGCTGGTGTCATTAGACTCGGCACAGCTCCCTTTGTCCTGCTTGGAGACACAGAACTGGCCTGACCTTTCTGGGGTGAACGTTCCATGGTGTAAGCTACTCGTGCTCTTGAGCTCATTCCATGCATGAGTACCTAAAACGTCTTTCATCAGCTGTAGTAATCACTGCATTTACTGGAATCCAGTGTTCATTGCAGGCTTGCTCATTACCGTGGTGCGCCTGCTGCCAGATATGGCTAGATGTTGCCAGCCAGTTGTCAAGAGGGCCACGTTTGAGCCTGGAAATAGACAGTCGGTACGAAACCCACGCTGGGGCAAAAGCACAGTAAAGTTGCAGTTGTGAGTCTTAGGCCTGGTCTACGCTACCACGCTATGTCAATGGAAGAGGCGCAGTCTACATTCAGTAGACTCTGGATCTCCCATCGACTAACTTCACTTGTCTGCATTGCCCAGAAATCTTCTCCCTTCAATGCAATGTTAGTCTTTTTGGAGGGGTAGAGTTACAATGTTGAAGGGTGAGCCCTTCCATGGTCGATTGAGCTGGTCTACACTGGCATTAGAGGTTGGAAATCTCATTTCGTGAAGAGGACAGGATCTGCAGGCATGCCATTCCATGCCTGAAACAAGATTGGGTGTAGCATCAGCTCTTTACACATGTCCCTTTCTCCTCCAGCATATTTTTCTGGTTGTTTCCAAAAATCTGTTTGGGGCCTAGACTGCGATATTTGGTAGTCTGATACCACCTGCTAGTGCTTCACCATGCTGGAGAGAGACCAATTTAGAGAAAAAAATATATATAATAATTTTCTTTTTCAGTTGCTATTTTTAAAGCATTGGGAGGGGAGGGGGAGACGGAGCTGGTTTTCAGGAGCTTCTCAGTAATTCTGTAACCGAACGACGAATTTGCTCAAAATGCACATGACAGTTTACCGGGAAGGGGGGGGAAGTTCTAAAACTGTGGACCATGACCCCATCAGCAGGTGGGGTTGAGGCAATCCAGAGTGTGCAAAGAATGCCATTTTACAAAATGGTCACCTCCGCACAGCATGAACTCACACGCCGCAATGGCAACTTCCATGCTGTCGTGGGAAACAACACATCTGAAAATGGGTCATGCCGGGAAAATATTTGGGAACTGCTGCTCTAAAAGATCAAAGGCAGCACTTTAATTAAAATATATCTTGACATTTGATAGTGTGCTGTTCTCAGCATTAGCATCCATGAGAATTCATATTTTCAGGCCGTTTCTTTTCTGTATAATCAGTGGCTGGGATTGAATTTCAGCCTCCGTGGCTTTGTGCACGCAGCCCGAGGCACAGGAACTCTTTCTAATATTCTGGGTTTATCCAAAGATGTGTCTGAGGTCTGCTTCGGGCTTTGCTCAGCTGTTGTATACATACATCTCCAGGATAAAGGGGAAGGAGAAGATGAACGCTTTTGTGAAGTGCCTGTAGTTTGATGATAGGTGAAAGCTCAAACATGTTTACCTAGACTCAGGAAACCAGAAATATGTTCCAAACAGGCATTTCATTCTACATGACAGTCTCTCCTTACAGAACCATAGGATTAACGGGGCCAGAAGTCTAACCCGCTGCCAACGTTCAGAATCTGTTGTTTCAAGAGCAGCCAAGACAGATGGCTACCCAGCCTTATTGGTGGCTTTCTCCTAGCTGCCACAACGTTCCCTCAGTTGGAGTCTCACTTCTGTTGTCTCGTGACTGATTTGGCTAAAACGCTAACGATCTTTGGCGGCAATATTTCTAGATGCCTTAGAGATGGATCAGTAGTTCAGTCATGCATTTGGTATGCTGAGACGATACATCATGAATCATTTGCAACATTTTGATGGAACTCTTTTCAGGAACTCAGGAAAATCTCTGTCTTGAACTGTTTCAATATCTTTAATTTTCTGCCTCCCTAAATTCTCCCTCTTGTTGATTCACTTGGCAAGGCGTCCTTCACTTCCTGTGTTTAACTGTTGCATAGGATAAACTGCTACTGTGTTCCACTCCAGAGCTTTCTGCATTTCCTCGGTGGGTGCAGTAATTTTGTGAGTGTCAGCGTATCGATATAATACGTTGTATATTGCCATGTACTCGTTTGTTAATGTGCCATGGGATTTCTTAGGGAAGAAACGTGCTCCGAGAGAGGGTTGCTTTCCAAACTGCAGTATGGCCACTGAATTTGCCCTTATTGCCAGAGGTTACTGTTTTCTAGATATGCAGAGGCTGATTCCTCGTCAGACTGACCGAATGGCACCCGTTTAGACCGCGAACTAATGATGTGACGGTGCAGCCAGGCAACCGCTTAGTTTCGAAGTGGTTAATGACGTGCATCGTGGTGAATTTGTGGGTCTCGGATTGTCGACTTGGAGAGCTGGGTGTCATGTTCAGGGGGACTGGTCTCAATGTGGAGTGACACCCTTGAATTCAGTGGAATTACCCCATTATAATGAAGATCATTTCCAGGCTGTGAGAGTTTATCTTCCCAAATGGCTGGCATCATAATTCTGAATAATATTTTTAATCAGTTTCTGACTTCAGCAGGCTAAATGAAAAATGACCGGGGGGACCATACACAAGCCCATGAAAAATTAATCTGTGCTAATTTTCTCCAATGCCTGAAGGCTGTTCACGCATTTGAGTGTTGAGCCAAGAAATAAGAGAAGAAACCAAAGCTCTGCACAGCAAATCTACTGAGCCTATGGCTTTTCACTTTTCTTGATGGCTCCTTTCTTTCGACAAACCCAACCAGTCTCTTGCTCTTCCCAGTGTTAGCTCAACAAGATTCTGTATGAACTCAAAACTCTCCGTGTGTGTAGTCCAGACAGGAAAATGGCCAAAGGGTCACTTTTAGGTACTCTGACTTCTGCCATAGTATAGATGGGACAAAACCTGCTTTCTTCAGACCTCCTCATACGACCGAGAAATTGAGATAATTGTCGTACTGTTTTTACAGGAACATGTCCTGTCTCTGACGCCAGCCAGACTCAGGTGCTTTAGAGGAAGGGCTGGGTAGTTATGGATTGTCTGCTTCTCAGACATCCCGTTTGATATCATTCATCTTTGAAACATGCTATGAAAACTGTCCGAGGCTGCCTAGGAACGATCAGGGAATAGGGATGTGGAGAGGGAGGTGGCAGATTTCCGATCCCTGATTTTTCCAAAGCACAGATATTGTGGCCAGCTCTTCTAAGAACCCCTGCACCATGCTCTTAAAAAGAGTTTTTCTGCATTTTCTTTTGACATCTCTGTGGTTCACTGAACAATCCCTTGAGGGAGTTCTGCTCGTCCCCTGACTTGCTAGTATTCACCACTACACAAAATGGACTTGGGACATTGCTGGCAATGATTTTTGTTTGTACCTGGGGCCCACCAGACAGCCTTTCTAGGCAAGTTGTTTTCTTTCTCCTCCTCTGGTCTCTTGGTGATAGAGAGTGAACCTTGGCTGCCCTCCACGGGAATCCATAGAGCTGGTCTGGTCCACTGAAAAAGTTACAGCCATGAAGATAGTTGAGTGAGTGTCCCCTGTTCTCCAGCCCTGGTTGACTGGTTCAGAAATAACTGGTGGAGCAACAGAAGAGTAGATGCAACTCAGGCAGTCTGACACCCAGTCTCGTGCTTTGAGCACTAAGCCATTTATTTATTAAGAACATCCCCGGGGCTCTCCTTGGGGGTGCCTTTTCTTGAGGGACAGATGATCCTATTATTGCCTCTAGCCCTTGGTGAAATGCTCATCTGTCTAAGTTTGTGGTTCCATGGCATCGAGAGTCAGTTGGGTGGCCGAAAGCAAATTGAGAGGAGGAGCATTCCCGTGGCTGCTTGTAAGTTAAGCCCTGCAGCCCCAGTTGAATGAATCACACCAATTACTGAGTGCTGAAGAACGGAATTAAATGGGGGCCAGTGGCAGTGGACAGCTGAATGATGGCTGCCTTTGCAAACGTTCTCTGCTCAGAGAGCTGTAAGGTGTCAAATCGTCAATTACTGCTGCGGTTGAGAGCTGCTGTCGGAGGAAATGGAAGGGCTTAATGAACAGGAGCTGTCTGCTTGAGCAGAAAGTGCTTTCACCTGAAATTCTGCTCTAGTCAGACTCCGCCAAGCGTAGAGGGAATTTGAAGACCCTTAAAAAAAAATCGTTCTCTCCTTTGGCTATGGAGCCCTCACACTTCAGTAGGTCCCTGCTAGTCACGGGCCTTGCCTGGTGCAGAGACACACCAGTATGATACTGGTGATATCAGTATACGAATGTAGGCTTCCATAGGCCAGAGCTGCTGCAAGGTTCAAGAAGTAAAATAATCAGGGTCTCTGCTGCCTGCTTTGGGTCACTGGTGAGGATGTTGAATGCTTTGGCCATACCCGAGGATTAATGAAGCATGTCCACAAGACATGGGGCTCACCTGCTTCAGTAGTGTTCAGAAATTACATCCGTTCCCTCTGCAATCATGATGAATGGCTTAAAAACTGAGAGATTTCAATCACGTAATACCTTCTGGGCTCGTTATTTACACTTTGGCTTTTGAGTCTTCAGGAGGTCATGTTTCCAAGGGTTTTCCCTACAACCATGAAGGCTAAACTCTTGAAAGCAGAGCATCTCCCATCATAGAGTCTAAGGTCAGAAGGGACTGATATGATCACCTAGTCTGTCTTCCTGCATCACATGACTCCAGGAGCTGGGGCTTTAAGAAAAAACCACCAGCTATAATAACTCGACTGCAGCCACCGTCTTATTCATCAGAAATCTGAGTACAGGGCCCAGCGTGGTATTCCTCACGGATCTGAGCACCCTGCAGGCGTGACTGAGATGGGAGCCTGGGTGTCCATTCCTGGGTTTTTCTGTGTGACTTTGGACAAGCCATCTAACCCTTCTGGGCCATTGTCTTCCACTGCTGTGACATGGGCATAATGTCAATCTTTCCTCACAGGGGCTGAGAGGCTGAATTTTTAGTATTTGCCAAGAACACTTGAGACCCTGCTATGGACCGGTCAAGTCTCCACAGCGCAAGAGATCGGTGTCTGTGGAGCTAACTAGAGAAGATGTCCCTCTGTGCCTTGTACAGCACCAAGCACATTCTCACTGTAACGGAGGAGGCAGCAGCACCTGCAGACACCTTGTTTGGTATTAGTGGTTATGTTTACAAGATCATCCAGGAAGGAAAGTAAATAGATGCCATCAGCAAATGAACTGTGAAGCAGGTTATGTGCGCTAATATGAGATGAAAAAGCCCTTGCTGACTGAAAGACAGAGTACCCAGTCCCCCCATTAGCACCTCCCTCTCCTTGGTTTCTAATTCCAACAGCTGTCATTTCCCTAGTGGAGGCATTAAAAGTGGAAGAATGATCCTGGCCAATTCTGAAAGATTGTTTGTTTGGGGTTTTTGGGGGAGGCGTTAATCATAAAAATGATGCAAGATTTTACTTCCCCTACAGGGCAAGGAAATGATTCACTACAGCACATTAATTTATGGCCTGTTTTCTTTTATGTAGCACTGACAAACACTGTGTGTATGGAAACTGATCAATTAGATCAGAATAAATAAGCAGGAACGATCCTTGTTTTGGCTCTCGTGGAGATGCATCCTTGACGAGGAAAATAAATATGTAGATCTCTGAATGATTTATTCTTTGTATTCACAAAAATCAACACAAACATCCCCCGCCCTGTTTCCAAGGCTGCCTCTTTTAGGAATAAGCGCAGATTTTAAAAGCTGTCTTCTGCGAACAAAAGATTTGATGGGTGAATAATGCAGCTAGAGACAGCTAAGCTGCGGTGATCCATTTCACATTCTCCATCTCTGGTGTGGGATGCAGAAGGGGCATTTGTGTCTGTTGCTGACTTTTAGGTGCTGAGAAGGCCTTTCAATCCAGAGAGAGAGAGTGATTTTAAAAACCAAACGTCTACATTTTAAGTCTTGATCCTGAACATTGTTCATCAGGGTGAGAATGTTGCAGAATTTCCCTCCTTGAATCTGTTACCTGCCTCCGCTTGGGAGGGCAGGGATAGAAGAGGGGGCAATCCAACCTCCTGTTACGCTTGTATCTAAAAATCCCCCTCAGCCTGCAAAGAGCCTCACTTCTCTAAAATCCGGCTGCTTTTGCAGACTCTTGCTTTTAAATTCCAGGGCTGTTTTTAATACCCAGCCCTGCTCTCCCTTAGGGCATCCAGCGTGCTCCTGACATACACAGTCAAGGATTTTACGGTGTAAAAGGACCATTAGTATTAGATCAACATCCTGCGTAACAGGAGCGCGTTGACTCTCACCCAGTCCCTCCCTGCTGAGCCCAGAACACCCGCCTCAGCTCTGCGGAGCCATACACGCTTTCCCCACTGACCTCATTCTGTGCCCACACATACGCCCCACGGGCTCCAGGGGCCAGATGAGCTGTCAGCTCCCACTGGGGCCCTGGGGGCTGGAGGAGCATGTGCCCATCCTGCCAATAATTTGCAGGGCCTTTCCCCCTCTTGTGCGTACCTCTGCCCCTGAGTAATGTGGCTAGGTCAATAGACCGGGGTTCAGTGCTGCTGTGCTGCGATGCTGTGTCCTTGCGTGACTGGGATGGTGATGAGGGAGGTCTTGCAAACTTCAAAGCACTGTGATTTGACAGTCTCTCTCATGAGCCATTCCCTTCATCAGGGCCGATGAGGTTTCAGGCAAACTGCCCTTGGTGTTTCCCCGAGGTGCTGATTAACTCGTTAAACGGAGCAATTCCTCCTGTAAATGGAAATCTTTAATGAATGATCAGCGTGGGGACTCTGAGAAGTTTTATTATTCCTCTTCCCCCCACCGCCCTCGCATCAAACCTAGGTGAAAAGCTGCACAGGCTGCTGGGCAAGATCCGTAGTGGAAAACTTGTGTCCAGCTTCTGTGTTTATTTAAAAAATACAATCCTGAACAGATCTTCTTACTCCTAAGCCATCAGTAACCAGTAGTTCTGTGTCTGGTGCCAGAAAACTCCTTTGTACATAGACAGATGGGAACAGAAGAAGGTAATTGGCTAATATCTTGATAGATCCAATCTAACAGGAAAATTGACTCTTCTCTCGGACAGGGTTCATGGTCACAGGAGTTACTAATGCTGCTTGAATGCATCATGCGTGTCTCTTTATAAAGAATAACAGACCTACTTGTTTTCCTGAGATTTTGAGTGCTGCAAACGTCTTTCAAGGATGCTGGCTAGATGCTATGAGCCGATCCCATTTGTTCTTTGCTTGTTTTCTCCCTGCAGGTAGGAAAGTTGGGAAAAGGCTGTTTTGAAAATAAGAATACGGGCAAGGGGCCAGGTATGTTAGCTCCCGCAGGGACAGAGACATTATTAAGGGTACCATTGTACCTATAAAGCTGACAGTTTATATGACCATGCAGTTTATTTTATTAGGTCTTCTGGGGAGGCTTATGTGGTTCTGTTTGGCCTTATGGCCTCATCCTTTATTTCTATGAACTTGGACGTGGGCTGTGACTGACACCTGGGTCTGCTTTTCCTGCTACAGAACTCAATGGCAGGGATTTCTTGTGCTCTGTCCTGCAGCATGTCTACTGGTGAGTTTCCTGCAGTTTGTTTGGCTTTCTCTTGTGCAACTAACGACCATCTGTGGGTGGTGCATTGCCGTGATTCCATGGCCAAACAAGCTTTGTGATTAGACTCAGAGATGTTAGAGCTGGAGAAGACTTATTGATCCACCAGCCAAGGCAGGGTTGTTCCCGTCTCTCTCTTGAGTTCTTCCAGCTACGTTCTGACTTTCAAATATTGCACGGTCGACTCCTTGGGAGCTTTCACACTGTCCTATTTTCAGAGCTCTGTCGTGATTTGAGAAAGGATTTCTGCAATAGTCACTGATATATAGGATAGGTAAAGTAAGGAAACTGCTACTTGAGGACTTCCTGGAGTTTGATTTAAGGGTCTTTATTTTATGTTGTGACGTATGATGTTGATCGTTTGTGTTTTCATGGTCATAAAGATTTCGCTCTTCGATCCTTGACACTTGCTGCCATTAAATGATTATTTTCTGATCCTCCCATTGTCTGACTCCCCCATAATTTTGTGCAACTGTGAAAATGTAAATAGAAAAAACCTGGGAAAGTGCTTAAAAATAAACATAGCTAGTAGCACTCAATGTTATTTAAAAGCAAAGTAAAAATCAAATGCAGCCAAGCCTACATATAACCCACCCACACTGGGGCTCCATCTTTATTTCACTGGCCAGTCGCTGGAGCGACCTGAGTGAGATCAGCAACCCAAGGGTGCCGAGGGATGTAGTGAAGCAGTGGGGCTTTGCTGGGGGAGGAGGATACAAACCTCTCCAGCAATTGCGAAGGCAGGTGAGAATTGCTGTCATTTCCAGAACCTAAGGAACGAGTTGGCCCAGCAGCTGGCTTGATACCAAGCTCTGTTTGCATGGGCTCTTGTTGAGTTGGGTAGCAATTGTTGCACACTGTTATTTCTGAAAGGCTCTTGGCGCTGGGGATTGGTCAGTCCGCTCTGAAGTTGGTTGACTGCTGACATAAGCGTGTGGGTTTAAAAAAAAAAAGTCTCTATTTTTAGCTGCAGAGTGCAAGTGCGTGATCCTGCTGAGAGGTGAAATCAACCTGCGCTGGAAAATAAGGGTCTGACTTGTCCTTGCAGAGAGTGTGTGGGAAATCATCTCATTTATCTATGAACCGGGAGCGCCACCAGCGTGGAGTGAGCACCCACCATTGCACCATGGCTATTGTGGCTCCTTCTCTCATCCAGCCAAAAGCATCTATGAGTAGAATGGGCCACCCTTGAGATCTCTCCCTCTTTGCAGTGAGACCCAACAGCAGAATTTGGCTCTGGATTCTGCCTTTGGATCCCACCCTTGCCCTGATGGAAAAGTTCCCAAACTTGACTTATGTCCCATCTCACCTTTTTTTCACCTTTTTTGATCCCTGAACAGCCGCCATGTGCACACAATGACCAGCGCAGAACAGCTGATACCTGACATCATGCAGGTGCCAGTCTTCCTGCCTTGTTGTGATCGCCAGCCGCAAATGTCCTCTGTGTAACCTGGGGCCTTGGAATTAGTGATGAGCGAGACCTGTGTTTTACCCACGCCCGCTGTTACGGCAGTGGGTCCCGTGGGAAACCAGTACCAATGCAGGGCTTTTCGCTGGGGATGTGTGTTGAGTGCCCTGTGCCCCTGAGGGAGTTGAATTGTATGTCAGGAACTTCCCACCTGTTGGGTGTGGCTCTGGGGCCACTGGGACTTTCCTCCCGAGGCATGCTCACTCTCTGTAAGAGGTCTCTTCTGAATGACACCACCCCAGTTAACTGGAGTTTGAGTGTGAGAAAGTCAGGGAGACACGGGGCTGTTGCCAGGCCAGGAGAGGATGTTGTCGCGTTCAGACAAGCCAGCCTACATTTGCAAATGTTGGTTTGCCCATTTTAAGCTCCTAAAAATGCTAGAAACAAGCTTGCATGTGCACCAGGACTGTCATGTTGCTTGTGCATTATTGCACAGGCACCCTTACCTGCTGTGTCTCATGTACCAAGGAGATGGGCTCGTTAGCCAGATGCGCCACATACTGTTAGAACATTTCTTCATGGTGGGTCCCAAAACGCGACCGTCCGAATGGCAACGCACTGCGTGGCAAGCGGAGGCAGTGGGTTGCAATGGACTAGCTTTGAGATGTCTGTTCCATGCCTTGACCATTCTTGGCCTTTCTAGGCTCATGTGGATTGGACAAAACAGCAACAACTCCCATAGGTGTAGCCACTGGATGGATGATGGAGGAGTGCTCTTCCTCCTTCTCCATGCTCTTCCTCTTTAAAATTTTCTTTCCTGTTCCTTCACCCCCTTGATACAACAGTAGGACTCTCCTTTACTGTCAGTACTTGAGTGCTTTAGCCTGCATCCTCCCTGCAAAGTAGCTGGATTAGCTGCCCACGGGAAAGCAGCTCCCAAGCTGTAGGCTATTCTTCCAGGTGGGCCAGCTAGCTTGGGATGAAAGCAAGACCACACTCAAGCAGACGTTTGTGTGGTTGACAGGACGGAGGCTGAGGTAGCACCCAAGTTAATTCTGCAGTGGAAACATAAATGTTTCTATGTGGTTGCCCCTTTCAGCCTGTCTTTCATTGCCCTTTTTCTATTGTTATAGTAGTCACCACGCCGGCTTGGATTCCTTGAAATGCAAGAGCTGACGAGACCCAGGCCAGAGAAGGTGGCATGGAAAGCTAGAGAGAGGATGAAAATGTCTTGCACTGTGCATCAGCAGGCACAGATCCTTTAGCTTGCGGTGGGCAATGTTTGAGATTGTAGCGACCCCACCATGCACAGCGGCTCGTGTGCGTTCTCTCAATGAGCGTGCTGTCCCAGCTCTGTGCAGGTAGCCAAGACACCGCTGGATTGTTCAGTAAGACCAGGGATCCACGTCAGTAACGAAGGCATCAGGCCAGGTTTATTGTAGACAAACCATGGAGGTCCTAGTATCCCGCAGACTCAGTAGCTCCACTAACACATTATGATGGCCCCGCTCAATAAACGACAGGACTTCGTTTTCCCCCATGGCTGCACCAAGCTGCTTCCTCTGAGAACCTTTTCTTCCTTGATAGAAACAAGTTGCAGACTGCCCCTCAGATGCAGAGTCGTGTCCCCCAGCACTTCCCCCCCAAACGTGGGAGGGGACCACCCTTCGACATGGTAAGATACCACCCATTAGCTTGTAACTGACGGTTCTCTATTCATCATATTAACAAGACGTTTCCAGCCTTTATAGTGTCGTTTGGAGAAGGCGCTTGAGCCCCCATTATCCCTGGCTATTAGGGTGTCCTGGTACCTTTCTGGAATGTGTTCCTTAGACCAGCTCTGTTCTCACCAGCAGCCACAGCCTGATTTCTGCTAATTTTGCGTGGACTTGATGGTCACTTTAGCTCAGGCTTCAGGCCATTATATTGGGCCTTATGTCTCAGGCTCTCACTTTCTACTAAAACTGGTGTCAGTTGCTAGAGCGCAGGGTGTAGCTGCCAGTCTGGCAGTCTCTGGGGCAAGGCCTGGAGGGACTGAAGGTGTGAATTGAATCTGACTCAGCTCAGCCTGTTTCTTCCACTCCTCTGACTCTCCGCAAGCAAAGCCCTGGGTTTGGAATCTGACGGTTCCTCTTCTAGCCAACCACGTGCTGGCATGACCACGTGCCACGGCTCATGGGCAGGGAGGTTCTGTGGCTCCTGGGCACAGATCGTCAGCCACTCTGTCAGCCAGGAAAGCTGCAAGCAGGGATAACCTCAGAGGGGGCCATATGTCGATGCTGAGTTGTCACACTGCCTGCGCTATGCCCGTGTGCCAGGTTTCCACATCGACGCTATAAATAATGCAGTACTGGAGGACTGGACCAAAAAAAGCCTGTCATTTTCCTGTTTTAATGAGACATATTTACTTTCTACCTTGCTTTGTTCCCCCACCCTGTGTGTCCTGCATATTTAAGACCCTTTTTACACCTGCTATTTACTAATCGCAGATGGCAAGTCTGGCACGTTCAGATTTGCCAGCACCCGACCAGATTGCCCGTCCGCACCTATCGTGCAGGATCTCTCCTTTCCCTATCTCGAGGGGGCACAAAAGACACTGACTGACTCGGAACTGGAAGTGGGGCACCCACCTATTGGCACTCCCTCCCCCCCTCAAGGTTGCTAACTTTAATAGAGAATGTCCTTGGGTTGCCTTCACTTCTATCACTTATTTGGTGGCCTCTGTGCAATGAGTTGGTGCAAGCTCGCTGCTGAAACAGATGATCATGTTGCCACTAAACCCCCTCAGTGTTGAGTCTTGAGCAGAAAGGCCCCATGGTGGGCCAGATGCACAAGTGGAGTTTTATGGCCCAGATCCTCATGGTGGTTAATTGGGAAGTCTCAGCTGAGGTCACCGGAATTCTGCTCCTTCACCCCAGTTAATAACCCGGCCTCGTGTGTCTCATTTGTTCCCAATGTCGAACCACAGCTCACATTAGTCAGTCCTAAAATTTACACATTCCATATCGCATCCTCTGTGCTACACAGCACGCCTGGTGCCCTGCCAGTCAGGAAGGATTTGGCCATCTGCCTTGCTTAGTGAAGCCTTTTCCTTCCAAAAGAGAAGGGAGTGTTTTTCTATCTGATGGAACAGTTTGTGGTGGATAACTGAAAGGCAGGTCTTACTATAAGAATTAATACTGTGAGTGGGACATTCTTCTAAATGAGGTCTGCAATGCCGCTGGGCTTTCAGCATAAATGGATTTTGGGTCATTAATTAAAGAGAGAGCTGAGCGGACTGGGCACCTGTGTCAGGAAGGAAACGGGCACATTCCTCAGTCTTTATTTTGCCATCCTGTCCAGGCATTCCTGTAATAATTCTGCAGACCAGCAATCTCCTCTGAGAGCAGCAAGGCGCACAGTAAACCCTGCTCACTTTCTGCTCAACAGACGTTTTCAACCAACCTCGCAGTGTTGAATCCTAGCTCTTTAAGATGACCCTGGAAGGGCATAATGCGTACGCCCTAATGTCCCGGGAGCGATTGCTCAGTGGAAGGTCCCATTCAAGATTGTAGAAGTCAAGTGGGAGGAGTCTTTCTTTTAGCACATATTAAAGGGGAGTTAGAATAGTGATGGAGGGTGGGATACATTTTGGTTCTGCTTACTAACAGCTCCCTCCACTCGGCAAGAAAGGACTTGCTCATTGCAAGGGTCCAGCCTAGCAAACTCCTCTCATTCCTCATTTCCTCCCTAGGGCTTTTCTCTGGCTTATGGAGTAGATAGACTGAACTGAAGTCCATAGGAATTTGGCCATGGACTTGATTGAATGTAGGCTTGAATCTAGGATCCTCAGGATGGGAGCACAGATAGGCTGATTGTGTTCCATGTTGCTGAGAGCATGGAGGCCCCATAATGAAATGCGGAATTACACTGCGAGGTTGGTTGTTGGCCGTGCATGAGATGGTGCTTGCTGACCTCCCAAACCTCTGTCCCAGCATGCACTGAGGTCATCAAGATGACTTCAACACAGAGTAGGCTCTTCAGCTGGCTGTTCCTACATGTGGTTAGGCATCTGGAGGGGGTATTAGATGTCATCTGGCAGCTCTGAAAAAGACACTTCATTTCAGGATTATTATACCAAGGACAACGTTGTGGGGGAAAAGTCCATATGTCAGATGAAGAAGTTTTAATAGCAAGATGGGTGGGAGAATACATCTTGTGACGAAGGAGTGGTGGTCATCATCCAGAGAAGACTTATTGATTGAGTCCTAAGTGGCGTACTGGACCTGGTCCAAAAGGTGAATATTGCTCAACAACTTGGTGGTAGGAGCAACCATAATGTAATTAAATATAAAATCCCTGGAGTACCGGGGGGGCTGGGGTGGGAATCCAAAGAAACCCACGACAGTAGCATTTAAGTTGAAAAAGAGGAGCTATACAAAAAGGAGGCTACTTAAATGGAAATTAAAAGGAACAGTCACATGAGTGGAATGTCTGCAAGTTGCCTGGAAACTTTTTAAAAGGATGTGGCAATGGAGACAGCTTTAACCATAATGAAACTCTCCGAATGACCCCTTTGTGGCTCAGGGGCTATGTTTCCTGTTGCTTCTGGGACATCTGCTTGTTTGGCCAATTCTCTGATCAGAAGCGAACGGAGCCATGAATTTCTGTAGCCAAAACTCTTCTCCTTTTAGGGGCTGCTCCTGCAGAAAAGAAATTTTAAAAAAGGAGAGCAAGCAGGGTGCTTAGGGAATAGCAGCCACAGAGCTGAGATGCAAGCCCAGTTTGGCACAAAATGATAGATGATATTGGATGTCGATAAATGCAAAGTAATACACTCGGGAAAATGTATAAAATCATTAACGGTGGGAGCAAGTGAATAAGGAAATGTGACTTACTCCCAGATAATACATGAATCGGGGCACCCATGAAATTAGTAAGCAGCAGGTTTAAAACAAATATGGGGAAGTACATCCGCATACAACTCGCAGTCAGTATGGCCATTTTTGTGCTCTCAAACTGAATTAAGGCAGAGGCGAAGAGAAGCTATCCACTGCATTTCTAGCTGAAAAGTCTATATTCTCCAGTTTATTGCATTGGTATAAAAATGAACACTTGGCTGAAACCTAGCAAAATGAGTCTCTCAGACAGGAACTGAATAACCTCTTCATTTGATTTTGCTCCACAACCTTGAAAATCATCTGGCTGGCTACTTGATTGCTTTTTATTGTAAAGAGTAAGACTAAGGCAGTGCTTTGTGTTGATGCAACAGACGAGTGCTGCTGTGAGGCTGTATTTCGTATAACTCCAGTTCACGCCGCTTCATCCTGTGCCTCAGCTTGTCTCCGTTTGCACATAGGCCACAGTTCCATCTGTTGAGGACTTCTCAGAAAGCCGTACTACTGGAAGTTAAACGTCAGGGCTGTGGCCTGTACCCTGCTAAATAGATGTTTACAGTTCCCAGCTAACATCCAAGAGAGCGTATCAAAGTTTCCTAGTCAAACATACATTGAATGCACCCTGAAAACATTATAAATAGTATAAAAGATTGTAAATGGTATTTGGAATGCTGTGGGTAACTTTTAAATAGAAGCTGTGTTCGACAGTAAATCTATTGGTTTCTTTATATGGATTTTCCCATTTTGTTCCTGTTATACAGATTCAAAAATAAAGGTTCCCACGTAAGCCTATTCTTCTACATTTTAGCATGCTCATTCCCCTCCGAACTTCTCTGAGATGGTTGATAGTGGGGTCATGCTAGCGAGTGTCTCATCAGAACCTGGGAATGGCTGCATCTCAAACCTTCTCAACCCGTCAGCACCTCCTCAGAGAACAAACAGGCCGGGATCTCCGTGCTCAGCCATGAGCAGCCCTTGCTTGAACACTTGGTGCTGATGAACCAGAAATCTCTCGCCTGTATCCACACTGGTACGGGGGCTGGGATTGGCAGGTAAAGCATGGCCCCCGAAAAGACTTTTTGCTCTAGGAGGCATTGTCTCCTGCTAATGATGGCTGAGTCAGGCAAGGGTTTATGAATCCTCCCTTCGCTGAGCTCTGCCTCGTCCTCGCTCTACTTGACGGAATCCCAGTGCAAAGCATGCGTGAGCTAATAGTGAATTGTAAATGCCATGGGCCCGGTAGCCTCCAGAGGGAAGAGAGGCTCCCTTCCCAGCTTTCTTGCCATAGACGAACCATCCTCCTCATGGAGGGGTAGCTCCCACCTGTCCCGCTAGAGCCTGTCGTCTTTCCTCTGTTCTCTCCCTTTATTGGGCCAAATAAAGCCGAATGCAGCAGTTACGCTGACCGAACGACACAGGGTTTGCATTCAGAATGTGGCAGAGCTTGCTCTGCCCCGGGCGAACCAGCTGCTTTTGGAATTGAAACGAAATCGTGCAAGATGCGAACATCAACACACCGTGGAGGAGTAACGGAAAATCTCTTTAGTGAGCTGGCTTTGTGCAGCATCCTCTCCTCTTAGGGAGATGACAGATGACCCCCCATAACCCGTTCGGGTACCCACTTAAAAAGAAGCCATTTTAGGGGAGCTCCCACATCTGCTCTTGCTGTGCGCACTGCCCTATTGGGTTTCTTCCCAGAGCAGTCAGGAGATGTGCAATAGAAATGATTTCCCTTCGCCTGTGCAGTCTGGCCGTTTTCTATGCAGGTTTTGTCAGACTGTCTTCTGAAGGTGTTCTGTTGCCACGGTGACCAATGTGCTGTCGATATATAGCCAGAGCGAATGTCTTGTTCTTCACTGGACCTGTGCATGGCAATTCTCGCCCCCAGCATTGATTGTATTGCTTGGTACCCGTGTCCAGGGCAAAGCCCGCAGGTCAGCGTGATCTGTTGTTAATGTGGCGTAATATTAGATAACTGTAGCCTACAGAGCCCTATTACGGCTGGGGTCCTTGTGTGCCGGGAGCTGTACAAAGGCACACAAAAACGTTGCCCCCCAGAGCTGAGTGATCTCTCTAGGAGGCCACACGAATTGCACTTCTCCTGGTGTAAACCCCACGCAGCGTGGGGATCTCTCCAACGTGGCCTCACTTGCCCCAAACTTGTGGGAAAGCTTCTTAATCCCCCCCCGCAGACTCTGGGATCAGAAAAGCAACCTGCCCCTCACTTCTGTTGGCTTTCACAAACGAAACGCTGACAAACAAAATACACGCTAACGCTTTGCAGGGTTTGTTCTGGGCTGCCTCATTTTAGCCTTGATTTAGTAGGAACAAGACTCGTCTGTTAGTCCGACTCCCTTTCCCCCCAGTAAATAATGGTACTTGCCTTAAACCTGGCGGCTAACTTCTCCTGCCTCCTTTGTGCATTTCAGCTGGGCTGTGATGTGGGCCGCGTTGCTGCTATGTCCCGGTTACTGGGGAGCAACCTGTGCCTCTCTCGGTAGCTAATGAGGCTTTGCTGGCAGACGGTGCAGGGCCGTAGCCTTGCTTCCCTGTCCTGTCTGGGGTGGTGCCGATGTTCTGTCCCTCTTTCTGCAGCGGCCGATTACAATCTGGCTTCAAGTGTCGGCTCTCCCCCGTTACAGTTACAGACCAGCCTGGGAGCTAAAAGTCACGGCTGGACCTGTTCTCTCTCTGTGGGCCCGACCAGCGAGGTGTGCCATCGTCTGCTTGCTCCGTCAGACACGGAAAAGAGGAGGTTTGCAAAGGTGACGAGGGGCATTAGACCCACTGCTTCTGCTTGTGTCTATGTGCTATGGGGCTAGCACTGTCACGGCCGCCTTTCCGCCCTCCCCACGCCCGGGCACTTGGAAATGCTAGCCCACAGGTCCCAGCTGTAGCTCTGGTTTTCAGAAAATAAAAAGGCCTGCACATCCGAATGCAAATGGGGAAAAAAATGGGTTATTTGGTGTACGCAGAAGTCAGAAAATGTGATGTCAAGGTCCAGCGTCTAGTGAAATCAGGTCCCAGTGTACATGTGTATGCAGGGCCATAGAATACTGTATATGTCCCAGGCAGCTGGAACTTCCTGACCTTTCCTTGCGATAAACCTCCATCAGATTAGTGTATGAACCTAAATTCTTTTTGCATTTTAGTGGAGTTTAAGTGGAAATAACTTGGATCGTGGCCATAGCGTTACCTGGAACATAATTCTGAACATATGTTTGATTAAAGACAAAGGCTGTTGCTGCGATAAAGTTAACGAACAAGGCCTGATATTAGCATTTAACTGGCATTCTGCAGTTTGCTGTGAAGCCAGATTTGATTTCTTTTTTTTTCTGTTGGCACCCGAATGCGTTTTTCTTTGAAGCTTTTGATTTGTCAATTTAATTATGAACTGAGTTAATCCATGTATCCGATTAAATTTTTAAGGCTTTAATTAATGAGCTAATGTGTGAAAAGCTATGAAGAGATCCAGAGCTCTGAATCTGAGTTTTCTGTGCAGTCGTTTCTTATATCTTTCATTAGTGGCAGATTTGCTTTCATAAGAGTAACTTGAAGCTGTCTCTCCAAAGCACCTGTTACCGAGGTATCTAAGCACGGTGTGTATGCAGGCAGCATGCTATATATCGCACTGAGTTTTGGTCATTTCTAACGTGAGTGTCTTGTGGATTTGTAGAGTTAGACTGGCCGATTAAAACCTTCACAATTTAATTTGAGCACAGCGTTTAAAAATTGTCTGGCAGTTGTGATTAGAATTGGAGCAACTCAGCAACCAAAAGAGAGGGTGGTGGGGACCTGTAGTAAACAGACGGCATGGGGGAGAGAAAGTGTCGAGGATGGCCAGCCTTGCAGGAACAGAGGGCAGATGGAAGGGTCAAATGTCCTGTTACCAGCGCATCCTGCTGGACAGAGGGGGGCCCAGCAGAGTGCGCTTCCGTCCACAAAGGGGATCCATGTAGACTGCAGAGAGTGGGAGCGCACTAGGGAATCTATTCCTTCTGCTTGAGTCAGTGGCATGGTACGGAAAACAGTCTTTTGTTAAAGGTACATCCCACACTCCCAGCAATGATATTAATGACTCCTGCGACCCCGGCTGCCATTGGAGACCCCGCATGACATTCACGTGGCATTCTTTGGTGAACTGGAATGTACCTATCCGAATCAGGATATTTCTGTGCTCCCTTGCCAGCTGGGAGTGAGAAGTTCATGGGTCACACGCTGCCATCCCGTTTGCAGCCCATTTTTGTGTACGTTCTATCTCCTTCCCCCACTTGTCTCTAGATGTCTTTTCTATTTCTAGTGTTAGTTCTTTGTGTCAGAGACTCCCTTGCTCTCTTTGTACAGCTCCTAATGCAAACAGCCCCATTCCTTTTTGATCACTGGAAGCTGTCCTAATACCAATAAGAATAATCATCCACACTAGATCCCAGTCCTGTTTCTGGTTTGGATCCATGGCTGCTTATTGTGCTGTATGTACCATAGCCTGTGTCTCGAATATTGTCCCAGCCTGCATCTTAGATCAAAGCAGTTGTGTGCCTGAGGGCAGAAGGTGACCCTGGAAACAGTGTGCAGCATCCACCCTAAACAGGAACGGAGGCACGTGTTGATATACAAACGCCTGGCACGTGGCCATTCCAGCAGGTTAATGCTTCTGAGGTTATTCCCTGTGCAATAGCTGGGACTGGCCTGCTTTCCTCAGAGGTTCTTTCATTTCGTTTCATGTAGGAATTCAATTTTCAAGGCATGAAAATTACTTAGCATTGTGTGAGACCAGCATCCATTTCCCTCCACCCCCAGCTCCCCAATTCCCTGATCTGTCTTATTTCTTTCCAGTGCAACTGCAGAGTATGTTCAATGGCCCATCTTTTCCCAGTGTGCTGTCTGCTTTGACGCCCGAGCACTTCAGAGGAGCAGGATGGATGGGCCTGCAACTCCAGGGAGGGTTTCTGCAAATCTAAAGGGGTGCTTTAAATTTTCATTCCACAGCTTAGCAGCAGAGAAATTCTCTCCTGAGTTGCTGCCCCAGCCTGTCTCACGCCTTAGAAATGCTGAGGCATTGCAAGAGAACAGAGTATTCTGGGAGTATCATTCTTACAGTGCAAATGTTGGCCTCCAAAAAGGCATTCACCAGTTGCCTGTGAGCCCCGTCCAGGCTGCGTATCCAAAGGGGGTGAGGAAGGAATGGATGGCTCCTGCCTGTGCTACTTGGCAAAGCACCCTGTGAAAGGCAGGGCCAGGTGTCAACGCACATATCAAAGTGTGCAAACTCTTTATGTGTTCCTTTCGGCATGTGCAGATCGCCTGGAGCGGGTATGTTCTACTAAAGCCCAAAGCAATGGTATTTCAATCTGTCTTGCAAAAAAAAAGTTTTAAAGAAATTATCCTGCCTGGGGAGTTCAGTTTCCCAGTGGCTGCAATTTGCATGAGTAATAATAATTTTATGAGTCTTTGCATGTCTTTCCCAGACCTACCCAATCCGTGTGAAGAGAATTCTGTGCCATTTCATCATATCTGCTCTCGATGTTTCTGGAAAACTGAAGCTGCCAGGATATGGGAGTGCAGGGAGATGTGTGTTAATTGTAACTCAGTCTGAAATTCATCTCAGGAGCTGTGTGTATCATCCCTGTAAACACACCGTTGTTGTAGCACCTGCAAAAACCTGCTGATTAACTGTTACACACTGGGATGTTTTTTTAAAAGCTGCTTTATAAAATAAGCATTCAACAAGATGTGTATGTTTCCTTGCTGTATTCTATGCAAATGCTTGAATAATGAGCAATTTTCTTTGCTAATTCTCACCGTTTCTAAAATTCAGCGATGTCCCATGAACTTTTGAGAGCAAAAATGGCTTTATGTAGGCTGTCAATAGCCGAGTCCCAGGTGCTAATCACCACTTAGCTAACGCTCCTGGATTGGAATGGATTGCCACGGGGGAAGAAATCCGTGTTCACAAATAGGTACATTGTATGTTTCATTCAAGAGTGTGTGGGTGGAGCTGAACGGAGCGGAGGGGGGGGAGAGAGAGAGAGAGAGAGATGGGGTGGAGTTCCCCAGCTGGGCCATGCCTGGACCTGCTGTAGGCTGAGAAGAGGTCAGAGTTACCCAGCCTGTGGCATTTGTGCTCATCCAATGGAGCCTAGTCCCTGCCTGACACCCCGCCACGTGTGCAGTTGGTGGTTGGACGGAGCCACGTGGGTGTAGGCTGGATTGTATATCCATGCTCAGGGATTTTCTCCCCAGAGACCAACGGGCCCTGAAAGAGGCTGGCTCTACGTTTTCAGAAGTGGCCGGTTATTGTAGATGCCTCAGGTGACCCCCTGAAGACATCTCACACTGGTCCTGGTTGTCTTCCTTCAAATCACCTCTGACATGAAGACCCTGAAAGCTGTCTTCTCTTTCCAGTGTCACTGAAGAACTCATCCAGTTCTTCCCCAGACACCTGTTTGTGGCCTAGCAGTAACAGATGCTGTCTTGAGGGTGCCAGCTCCAGCTGCATTAAAGACAACATGATCCATGATGGGTATGGATTGATTTTTCTCTATTTCATAAACCTGCAGCCAGCTATTTTTGGCTGTTTCTGTTCCGCCCACAGAAATAAACGCTGCAGCATTCTCAGCAGTTAGTGCCCAGTCACCACTTCTTAAGACTCCCCAAAAATCTCTGGTGTAACAAAACTTCAGCATCATTTCCCTCTGTTTTCAAGACGGCAGGATACGGTCGAGGCCACAGTCCTACAAAGGGGACCGCTGGGATTCAGTGAATTCTGTCTCTGCAGATTCCTTTGTAGGAGCCAAGCTCAGGAAAGCCACAAAGTTAAGTGGCACCTGTCGTTTGCATTGTCCAAAGCTCCTCATCCCTTCTCTGGGGTCTCAGCTAAGTTATGAGAGTGAACACCCCATCCCCAGCTCATTTTCTGATGTCATTAAAAGCAGGTTGCGACACAATTTGTAGCCATGGGTCTATTTTAAAAGCTCCGTGTTGATGCTGACCCTACCTGAGGAACATTTGCACTCCATCATTTAATTTTCTCTGTATCTTCGAGGCTCTGGTTTTTATTTCTCTAAATAGTTCTCATAATAGTTTAATTTATAAAGCACCTCATTCCTCCAGGAATGAGCTCAAACACCTTATAATTCATGCAGAATAAAATGTAAAGAAATGTTTTCAAAAACTGTAAAGCCTTTAGGCCAGCTCTGGAAAGCGCTGCAGTATCTTTCCTTGTAAGCGTGAATATCGGCTCCCTTGGCAGTGGTTACAAGCCAAGATGGGCTGTCCTGAAACCAGAATTTCCCTGTGCTTCCAATAACCCCTCTGCAGAACAGGGACCACTCTTAACTTGTACCAACCTTGCGGGGTGCCCAAGATAGTGATCGGATCCTGCAGGAGAGGATGTGTGGTGTGAAGCTCGGACATGGATCCAGTCATCCCCAAAAGTGGAGACTATTTAGGTCCTGTGATCTGCAGTTTGGTTATGTCTCAGGAGAGTTTATCCTTATGTGTAAGGAGAAGAGCTATATGAGCTCATGCTAGGCGGTGGTTCTTGCTCAGTTTGTCCCATGGGAAAAGTGTCCACCCTGCATGGCTCTTCCTGCGTGTTCTGCAAAGTTGACGTTACCAAAAATCAGCACAGCTCTGCGCTGAGCTTTCCTTTCCCTGCCATGCCATCACACACAGAGAGCCTCGCTGTTCCATCCAAATACCTTTTATAGCGTAAGACTCGAATGCAGTTATTCCACTGCACTCGGGGTGCTAATGCTAACTTCTCCCATCTATTTACGGTCTTCGCTGGGGGGTTTTCAGCCTGCCGAATTCTGTCTCGGCTGCCATGCTCTTTCTTGCTCCAGTTCTGAGTGAGGAACAGCAGGGAAATTGAGCCCAGCAATTCGGGTGAGGCCATGTCACCCAGCTTTGAGAAGGCAGCATTGTAAGATCCATCTGCAGAGTCGCTTTGAAATTGACCCAGACAAAGCCTGGAGGGATCAATCCAGCACTGGCCCAGGATGGGCGATTATGGACGATCCGCTTGGCTTTCCCTTTGTACCTTGGTTTCTGGGGAGAGTCTTTTATCCTGCTGAGTGGGAAATCAGGTTGGCAATTCATTAGCATGTCACTTTCCCTTGTTGCTCAAGACCCCAGTAAAAAGGGCCCAAGTATATGACAGGTTCAGGCTTCTGTAATCTCCTCCAAAGTCTGCCTGACGTTTCCTTGGCACGCGGACAGACTTCAGTCTCTCCAGAGCTCAGCTGTGGTCTAGAATCCAATTGTAAGACTGCATGATGGCCCTGTCTATTTAAACTCCGGTGCAGGGCAGACTTGTATCTGGATTTGGGCTCAAACCTCTGGTTAGAACCAGTAATGTAAAAAAGCATGATCCTTGGGGAGGAGCAAAAAGCAGGTGGTCGTAGGGAGGTGGTGACGCTTCTTGGAGAACTGAGCTGTCAGGAAAAAAAAAATCCAACCCTGCTTATCCCAGGCTGGGGATCCTCATAGTGAAAACAGGAGAGACATGCAGCCTGTAGGATTTGCCCCACAGAGATTTCGTCTGAATGTGTACCTTGGCGGCGGGGGGCAGACCCACAGAGATGTTGTTTGAATGTGTACCTTGGCGGCAGGACAGCGTCTGGCTTGATGATGACCCAGGCACGTCACAGATAGTGAGGTGCCAGTCAGGTCTGCAGCTGGACACTTACCTGGAGGGAAGAGGTTTGGCTGATTTGCTGCCCGGCAGGGAGGGTTTTGCTTTGCTTTTTCCCTGTAACGGCCTGGATCTTGCCTGTCTGAATGTCTCTGCAGAGTGGCCGGTGACATGCATTGTGGGACCCGTCTGCTGTTTCTTTGGTTTTAGTACAATTCCCTCTCCCCCTCTGCCTGTTCTCAGCCAGTCGTGTTTTTCTACAGCTCACGTGGTGGGAGACTCTGGTGTGGGAGTTTCACCAAAACTGTCTCCTTTAAACATCTGCGGAGAGGCGGGCAGCCCTTCCCGACTGCCACTTACCTCGCTGGGTTTCTCAGGGAAAAGGCCATGACCAGGAAATTTGGTCTTTGCGCAGTTGTGCTGACTTGACTATGGCCCCATCTGCACCGACAGCCAAATTTGCCACCATCCGATCGATCTCTCCCGGTCGACTTTGTGGCCAGTTAAGACCCACTATATCGATCTGGCAATCGACTTTAAAAACCCGCCCCTTCAAGTGGAGCAGTGCAGTGAAGACAACGTGCTGAAGGGGGTTAGGAAGTCTCCAGAAGTTAGGCAAGTACTTTGATTTAATTTAAATTGATTTAACCCTGGATTATATTGGTAAATTCCAGGCTAGACTGCTGTAACCCATTTGAAAGAGAGACAAGCGCATCCCTGCAGGCGTACACGGGTTTTAACAGGATCAGTTCTCAAGCCAGCTGTAGTTTAACGGATGCAATTGCAGAGTGCGGACAAGGCGTTAAAGACGGCATTTCACTGAGCAACAGTGTGACCCCGTGGCTGCAGTGGGCTTCTGGAAATGTGGATTCTCTTCCTAGCTTGCTATTAATCTTGGCAAGCGACTTTCCCTTCCTTTCCTCTATTTCCTTCCATACCTTTAGAGCCATTCAGAAAACAGATGATAGGGTAGGACAGTGGTTTTCAGACCTTTTTTCTTGGGACCCAGTTGATCCCCAGTTGATCAAAAAATCATTGATGCCCGCGACTCAACAATGACATCTTTGAGCAATACATTCCTGTCTTTTGGCAGTAGGGGATGCCGCAATGCGATGCCTGAGGGTCTGCGTCCCAGTTCTTGGTCCCGACCCTAAGTGTGAGAACCACTGCATTAGGGGATAGGGCCATAATTTTGCCTGTTGATTTCAGCGTTAAAAAGATCAGAGGGATCTTGGAAAATCACCCAAAAATGTGACCTGCGATTTATGAACTGCCACTTTGTCTGTCTTGTCTACTTAGACTGGAAGCTGTTCAGGGCTGGGACACTCTCTTGCTGTGCATATGTACAGCACCTAGCACAATGTAGCCCTGATCTCTGCTGGGGCCTCTAGACAGATACAAATAATGAGTAACAACAATTGTAGGTCACAGTGGTAAGACTGCCTAGGAACACCCGAAAACTGGGGTGAGGGCAAAGTCTGAGGGATGCAGCGGGGTGTTCTCAGTCTGCATGATCTGGATGATGGTTGCTGGTTCATAGAAAGTAAGTCCAGGGAGACTCTGGTAAAATAAGAGCCTGCAATATTAGTCCTAAAACTACAATATACTTAACACTGAAAGCCCAGAGGGTCTAATTTTTTGCACCATGATGCAGAGGCACTGGGTTCACACACTGCTCATTGTTGTTTAGGATTATAATTAGGTTTCAGTATTTTTTTTCTCTCTGAAATGTAGGTCAGAAATAATTAGCGTGAATCCCATGGCTGCTTGCTTTCCTTTTAATTAAGCATTTCTGGAAGAAAAATGCAGCAATAGGTAACTCCCATCTCCTCATTGCGGACAGCTGCTTGTGCACCGGTCTCTGCCGTGCGTGTCCACCCTGTTTGTTCTGCTGAGTGAGGCAGGAAGGCCTTTGTCTCTCGTGGCTGAGTTAAATGTTCGAGCGATCGAAGCCTGTGTTTGCAATCATTCCAGTGCGTTTGGACAGCAGGTTTTGTTTGGACATCTCATGAATTGTAAATACTTATTTTTTAAAGGCCCCTCGATCTGGTTTTTAGCTAAGTGAAGCGAGATACGTTATTGTCTCCTTCCCTGAAGCCCATTGACTTATGTGAAGCTAGATACCGACCGGGTTTTGAGAGCAAACAGGGACACAAATGAGAAATCCCAGAGTTTTTCTTCAGTGTAAACTGTACAGTCTAGGCTTATTTGTTGGGCTGCAATTTTCACCCCCCTTTCAGGGACCAAGCACAGAGTTCATGTGCTACTTATGCCTTCAGAACAGGACTTCAGTGGAACATTGTGCACGTAGGCCCATGCACTGGTCTGGCTGTCTGCACAGCCGGTGACTTCCGTCCTGAGAGAATGGCATGAGAAGCCGTTCATCCCTGGTGTGAAGCCATCAAATTCCATGGAATCCCACTAGAGACTAATTTGTTTTTTATTGCTCTTAGCTGCAGAAATGGTTCATGAACACCAAGGGCTCTGATCTCATTTTTGTTCTATGCACAAAACTCCTGCTGACTTTGGTTGGGGGCAATGTGCTCAAAATCAGTGGAAACAGATTTTCCTGATGCACATGTTTGGGGAACCAGTCCCTGTTCCTAGATTATCTGTAGTAATCCAGGAGTCTGAAGATTTGGTAAATGTTGATGTTAATCTCCTAGTATTTGGAGTCTCACTGTGACTCTTTAAAGTGGGATGAATCTGACTCAGGAGATTGTGGGCTTTGGCCACAGGAACAAGATGTGATTCTGATACAAGAAACATCATGATGCTAGATGTTGGCAGGGAGTGCGGGGGGCTGTTCCCTTTGGATACAGAGAGGGAGATTGGTGTCCTGCTTTGTTTTATTTTTCATATAAACCCCCTGCAGTAAGCCCCCATCCCTGGCAGCCCTACGCACTCGCAGCATCGGCGGTGTAGTAATTAGTGCTGTCTTTCCATCATGGAGGCAGTTTATTTCAGTCATGAAAATTGATGTTTCCAGCACAACCCACGCAGCTGTGCGCCCCACCAGTGCCGATCTGTGTCTGCAGCACAGAGCTGCTTAGAGAACAGGCCAGTTTCAATCTTCTTGATTTGTATGGCGTGTCTTGGCTGAGATTTGTTCCCAGCTCCCAGTTGATTCCCCCTGGGTCTGGGATTACATTGTGTACGGTTATTAAATTGATGGCCCGTCCTTGGAGAGTGTGCTCTAGGACAGAGAACTTCTCTCTTCCTGCTGGAAGTGGCCTGTGTGGCAGAGAAGCTGAAGAGCAGCGCTCTGTTGTATCGGCACTCCGCGAGCTGGACTGTGTGAAGTCTCTCACGAGCATGATGAAAAGCTCCTGACACCAGCTGGCAGTGTGAAGTGTTGGTCTGATCTCGGCATCTCCGGGAACACCAGAGCATGTCACACAGCTCCCCTGAAGTGCCAGCAAACAGGAGTGGTGTCTGATCACTCCTAGCCAGGAGATGGATTCAAACCAGTGACTTACAGGCCCTATCTCTGTCCCCTTAACTTCTAAAGTCCCCTGCTGTGCGATAGGCTTTAGGGCTAATTTCTGTGTCCCTGTTTGCTAAGAAGAGGAGAAACAAATTGACAAAGCAGTGAGGAAACTGATGGCAGGTGCTGGCCTGTGAATCCAGCCAATGATTTTCTGCCATCAAGAAGCCGTACTCACTACATCCACGCACCCTCCCATCCCACCCGTCCTGCTTAGAGGCCAGTGCTGGCCACCTTTAGCAAAACCCCCGTAAACTCTGAAAAGTTAGCTAATTAACATCCCGGCAGCTGCCCTGAAAGGGTGTGCTTTGCCGTAACTCGAATACTTCCCAGCTGCGTGCCAGAGAAATGCACTTCCCTAAAAAGCCCCCTGGGGATCTTTTTTCTTTTCAGCTGTTAAAATACCAATAACCGTGCTTAAAAGGAAAGTGCCAATGCGAGCATCGAATTTCTCGCTGGTGATTTTGTACCTTGTATTGCTACACGTGCCTCCAGAATGGCTAGACTGGAAAGAGATTTGTTTTAAATTGTCTAGAGACTTCCTCTTTAGTTTGCTTATGTTCCCGAACTGAGAGCTGGTGTATCTGAGAGCGTCCTGTGCATTTTCTGTTTCCATGCTGGTGATCGTGCAGGCCAGTCCAGTGGTGAGGTCTAGTGGTAATCCTAGCAGTGAAGGTGAACAGGCAGGGATGTGCATGGAGAGAAACTGGGAAGGGGGAGCAGGACTGACCCAAAATAGATTTGCTGTTGCCCACAGGCCCTACACCAAAACCCCCTCAAAGCACAAAGAGAGGAGCAGAAAGCCTTTTAAATTCTCTTGGCAGAATTGAAAAAAGAAAAACAGTCGTAGTTAAAGGCAGCATTGCCAGCAAACTGAATTTTTTAAATTAGTATTAAAAAAAAAAATCCAAGTTGAGTCCCACTAAATCTAGGCCTGGTCACAGCAAAGCGAGTTCTCTTCCAGCTCCTCAGTGCAAACCCTGGTGTTTTCTTTTACAACGAACACCCTTCACAGACGCCACACGAGAGTAGCTCTGTTAATGGAGGGTGATATTGTATAAAGGTCCTTGCCTGGAGGAAATCTGTGACTTTGTTTTCACAGCCACTCCAGAAAAAAACACTTCACATGGTCTCTTCTTTTGGTCCCCTGGAATTTGGAGAGTAAGAATTGTCCCGAACAGTTGTGCTTTTTAAATTTGTTATTTTCAAATGCAAACAAAAAATATATCCCAACCTGGAGTGTACTTCTGCCAAGCACACATCTCCTGCTGCTGCCGGCTGGCAGAAAGAAAACCACACCCCTGGAACATATGGTCAGCTTCACTGTGTACCGACAGTCATTGTGAACTCCCCTCGCTATGGATGCTGACTCCCCTCTCCCCCAGCGCTCAGAATTGTATGTTTAGGCCCATCAAATAGCGGAGAGTGCAGATGTCAAATCATTGACATTAAATGTGTTGTATCGCTCTTGCTGTTCAGACGTTGCTTCTGGAATTATGAGGGACTGTGTGACAAAGGGGTAAGTGGATAAAATTAGCAAATGGCCCTTAAGGAACAAAGAGCCATGTGTCAGTGATATCTTTCCCTTGCTCCATCTTCCGCTGATACACCCATGCTTTGGTATTACAATGCTGTTTTTCATGTTGACTTAGGGCTGGATTCCCTAAAGTGATAGCAGCGAGATGTGATATTCAGTTTGGGCTCCGCTTCTCATCTGGGGAGTGGATTGAACCAAACTTCGTCATTGCGGCTGGTGGGCGGAGCCTTTGACTCGATGGCTCGCTAAAAGATCTGCCCCAGCCAGGGATGGGCTGGATTTGGGAGTCGCTGTCCAGCTTAGAAAAGAGTTGGCTGGGGAGAGATGTGACAGAGGTCACTGAAACCGTGACTGGAGTGGAGAAAGGGGCAGGAAGGGGTAAATAACAGAACACCAGAACCAGGGGTCACCCAGTAAAAGTTTCAGGCAGCAGGTTTAAAACAAACACGAGGAAGTACTTCTCCACACAATGTGCGTTCCATTGGGGAACTCATTGCCAGGGAACGTTGTGAAGGCCAAAAGTATAACTGGGTTCAAAAAAGAATTAGAGAAGTTCATGGAGGACTGGTCCACCCAGGGCTATTGGTCAAGATGGTCGGGGTGCACTCTGGATGTCCCTAAACCTCCAACTTGGTAACTGCCCTGTTCTGTTCATTCCCCTTGAAGCATCTCTCACCAGTGAGACACCGGGTTAGATAGACCATTGGTCTGACCTCGGATGGCCATTCTTATGGGTGAGACTCTCTCTAGGGTTTCCCAGGAGGTCAGAGGAGTTGACCAGAGTAGTCTATTAGTCTATGATTTTCGTCACCAAATCAAGAATTGGCCATCAGGTACCAAGGCTCGGTTCCTATTGCTCTGTGCTCTCCCTCTTGGTCAGTGTCTTGAGTCGTGCCTGGGGCCTCTTGCTTTTGAAAATCCTCAAGGAGGGTATGAAAAATGCACGGTCTTTTACCTGCGGGGGCCCCCCGAGCCACCACCTTCCATACAGTTGCTGTAAGGCACTTCTGCAGGAGCTCTCCTTATGGCACTATCTAAGCGCCTCACCCTGTTAACGTGCACACTCCCGCAGGGCAGGGCAGGGCAGCTCCCGTTGTACAGATGGGGACCTAAGGCCCGGGGGAGACTGAGTGATGTATCCAAAGTCACACATGTGGGGAGGGGGGAAGAGCAGAGAATTTAACCCACATCTCCCAGGTTCAAAACAGTGTGTGCGCGTGCATGCACAGTAGACAAGCTAGGAGAATGAGACTATTTCTCCAGAGCCCACTGCTTTGCACGGCCGAGACGAAGGGGAGGAAGCATGGCCCAGTAGTTGGGAGTCTAGCCTAGGAGACCAGGGTTCAAATTCCTACTCTGACACAGGTTTCCTGTGTGTCTGTGGGCAAGTCACGTAGCCTCTCTGCACCTCAGTTCCCCATGGGCACAGTGGGAACAGGAGCACAGCCCTGCTCCATGGCGTGTTTGGAAGGTAGATATATTAGAGATTTGAGTGATATTTTTTTTTAAATGAGGGGGGCTCAGCATGGCCAGTGACTTGAAGGGAGTTGCTGGCTGACCCTTGTGGCTGGACTCTGTCCCTCATTCTCATTTGCCAGAGCACCAGGGGAACATGTCACTGAACCTGAGCTGTGACAACTTCCTCCTGCTGCTTTCAGGGATGTTTTGAGGTAGTTCTAGGGTGGGAGCGGCCATGTGTCCTACCAGCTCTAACCTACAAGGATTTAGGTTGCATGTCACCCAGTCAGACCTCCACGCAGCAAGCCAACGAGCAGACGGTTTTTCTTTAACAAGGCTCGTTCCGACTGCTTCTTGCCTTGGGTCCCGCTCTGTCTGCGTGGGCAGCAGCAAGCTGGAGCGTGATGTGTAGGCACAGGTAGAGTGTGCTGAATAAGACCTGCAGAGCGTGACACGTGCAATCCCAGGGGAAATGCACGTGCTGCATGTTTGACAGAGCCATCCAGAAACAGCAGGCAGGCAGGGCAGGATCGAACAACTGAACAAAGAAAAGGTTCCCTCCGAGACTTGCGTAAGAAAATGTAAATATTCAGCCTAGGCCTCTGGTCAGCAAAGCGTTCAAGCATGTGCTGAATTGGGGCTTCCAAGACAGACCAGACAGACAGTGTAACCACTGTCAGACAGGCTGTGCAGTGTAGCAAAAAGGTCCGCTGGGCTGGCTCAGAACTGGACCCTGCAGCTCCTTTTTATTGCTTTCTCTTTTTGCAAAGTTTGTGGAACCGCTGAATGGAGAAAAGTGAGCAGGAAGTCTTTGGCTTGGGGAGGAAAAGTAAGATTGGTCCATAGCCCTGTGTAGCAAAGCAGGTTTGACACCCCCGCCTACCTCAACACTGTCTGATGGCCCTAGAGAGTGAAATTCTTGATTCACAGATCACCTGAGTCTTGAGCAGCAACACCAATGTGAGTGTCCTCCTGCAAATGTGCCTCCACCCTCTTCTCCCGTAAGACCGTTCTCTAGGGAGGACCCTTGAGCTGGTGACTCTCTGAGTTAGCCATCTGTCTCCTTGGCACTGGGTGGAGACAGCACGTGTAACCAAACAGCTGTCAGATGATGAACATGTCAGTCTGCTTCCAAACAGGAGCCTCCAATGGGACAGATCTCACAGCTCATTGCCATTGCCCTGACCAGCCCCTTCCCTGGCAGATGGCTTGGATGTGGATCCTTTTCGGATGCCAATCAGAGTCCCAAAGGCTAGAGGGCTGTGTTGGCCGAGACAGCCTTCTGCTGTGCTCAGGAAAAAATAATGGCATTGACGGTAAGTGCCCCTCTTCTGAGAAATTAGGTTCAAGAACCAGTAAAGATTTTCTTCCATTCTGCGCACAATTGATCTATGCTACAGAATATTTAGCTGGAATCCGCCACCATTCCTAATTGGTTTTTAGTCGAGATTTTTTCATTAGAGATCATAGAATCATAGGGATGGAAGGGACCTAACCAGGTCATCTAGTCCAACCCCCTGCTAAAAAGCAGGACCACTCCCCCTAAATCACCCCAGCCAGGGTTTTGTCTAACCGGACCTTAAAAATCTCCAAAGATGGAGATTCAGTGTATCTTTTCGTTAGTGTTGCAATGACTAAAGCGATTAAAAAGTATACTGGCTGGAACGGATTCAACAGGATAATGATTTGTTAGGTGAGAGATCGTTCTTGCCTGGGAACGAAATGTTCATCTGGGAAGAACAGAACTAGATTGCAAGCAATCTGATTCAGAGTCTGCTGTGACTGACTACTTTAGGCCACCTTAGCTGTGACAGTTTTTTGCATATTAGGAGTACAGTAATCCACTAATTACAAGTTATATGCTCTGTACAGCCATGTGTGAAGGATTTTAAAACCAACAGTAATGGTGCGGGTGAAAGTGATGCTAAAACGGAGTGATGGAGCCATGAGGGAAACTTGGATCTAAATGCCTTAGAATTGACGAGCGTGAAATACAGAGACCAATCTGTAAAGCTCAGCAGGTGTTGATGGAATCCCAAAGCTAGAAAAGTTGTCGTGTGTTGGGTTAACTGCCACCCTCTTCCCATTAAACGACTCTCGAGCAGCTCAGGGTGAGGAGCCGAGTCTTCTCTTCCTAGGTGTGTTCCACGTGCAAATACACTTCGTGTGGTTCATCCTGAGCCCTTCATGAGGAAGGTACATTTACAGCCCTTAAATGCAGCCACCTCGGGGGTGGACGCAGCAAGGAAGACAGAAGGAGAGATTTTGGCAGAGGCCATCAGGACAAATGCTTGCCCTTAGGAAAGGAGCCCATTAAAGTTATCTCTCATGAGCACACAGCAGATGGATTCTTGATTCGCTTTGTGTGAACGATCCAGTCTATTTACATATTAAGATAAAAGGGCTGAGTGTAGGGCGGCCAACCCTTCAGGATTACCCTGCAGTCTCCAGGAATTAAAAATTAATCTTTAATTAAAGATTACGTCATGTGACGAAACCTCCAGGAATACGTCCATCCAGAGCTGGCAACCCTCATTTGAACCTGCGTGTCTGACGGCATTTGTGCATCCAAACTCTGTGGAAATGATGGGTTACCCTCCCGGTGCTCATTGGACAGAACCCATGGAGGGATGCACACAGCACAGTGGTGTTCATGTCCCATTCCCCCCCCCCCCCCCGTATCACTTTCTCTTGCCGCCTTCATCATTTCTCGCTTAGCGTTTAGATCTTGTTTCTCTCTCAGCTGCCAAGCAGGGGACGTAGTGCGAGTGCTGGCCAAAACATACAGCAAGAGCACGAAGAAGGCGGGGGTATTGTGGGAAGGTGCAGGCCCATGGAGAGAGGAGAAATCCAAGGAGAAATTGCTTCAAAAGGAAAAAAGGAAGGGTAGCAGTGAGAAACGAGCCCCACTCTTACTTTCCAAGTGGTGACCGCTGATGTGTGGAAACGGCTGAAGTATTCAGTGCCTTTTTTTGCCTGTCTCTTCACAGACAGGGTCAGCTCCCAGACTACTGCCCTGGGCAGCACAGAATGGGGAGGAGGTGAGCAGCCCTCAGTGCTGAAAGAACAGGTTCAAGGCTCTTTAGAAAGGCTGGGCACGCACAAGTCCATGTGGCCGGATGCAATGCATCCATGGGTGCTGAGGGAGTTGGCTGGTGTGATTGCAGGCCTTTATCTTTGAAAACTTGTGCGATCGGGGGAGGTCCTGGATGGTTGGGAAAAAGCAAATACATGCCAGTCTTCAAAAGAGGAGGATTTGAGGAACTCCAGACTGGTCAGCCCTCACCTCAGTCCCCAGAAAAATTATGGAGCAGGTCCTCAAGGAATCCATTTGGGGGCACTTGGACGAGAGGAAGGTGATCAGAAGAAAGGGTGGGATTGGAAACAGGCACAGAGCTCCACTCTGGGTAGCAACCTGCCCAAGACCATACACGGGTCAGTGGGAAGAGAGCCCTTAGTGCCAGCCCACACTGCCTCAGTTGGCCATGAGAAGTCGTCTGTGATGTAGCATCCTACCTACTGAGGACTAGCGTCTGTCCCCCCCCACAGACCCTTTTCACATGGGCTGCCGGGTTGTAACTGGTCTTGTTGAAAATGTAACGTTGTCATCTCCTTCCCGTGCTGGATCCGAAGCATGTGTGCCAGTCGGTTTTTGAGCAATCTGCAAATGTTCTCTTCTTTTCCCGCTCTGAGGTTCTGGCAAACTCTGGCCTCCATGTTCCCTCTCCATGTGGAAGGTGTGGGACACACCCCACTTGCCCCCAGCAAAGCTATTTCACAGGGTAAATGAGATGTGCCTCTTTGAGAAATAGCTGCGTGCAATTACTGTGAGGCATTTTGTGTGTTACGGAGGCAAAAATCACAGACATGCTGATATTTAATTAGCATTGCAGGGCAGGAGGTGCGAACTAGGTTCACAGCGAGGCTCTTTGTGAGGCTGGCTTGCTCAGAGATACAGACGCGGCGTGGTTCTCTGCCGAAGGAGGCAGGAGTTCCAGGCCAGTGGCCTCCACTTCCATAGACGTGGCCCACGCAGCTCCGTTTTCATTGTTATTGTTTGCTTGTGTTACGGGAGCACTCTGGAGCTCACGTTGGGACCAGCACTGCACGAACACACAGAGATGCTCCCTGCCCCAAAGAGCTCCCAGTCTGCAATGGGACACCGCTTTCTTCCTCTTTGGAGGCCCAGTGGGTTCAGACCTGCAATGCCCAATTCCTCACCCAGGAAAAGCACAATGGTGCTGCCTGTGCTTAAAGAGCATGCCATGGTTTTCCTACCGGGTCTGTCCTGTGCTCCACTGATTTCCTCCACTCCTCTGAACTGAGCGTCGTATTATCCCCCGTATTGTGAAGCCAGGCCCAGCCCAAGCTGTAACCTTTAGCTTGCGCTCCCTCTGCTGCCTGTCTCCCCTGGAGCAGAGGAGAGCGGTGTTTGTGCTGTTCTCATTTCTTGGCTCAGTGGTCCATTAAAAACACACGTATCCAGAGGACGTCCCTGGCCAGCTTAGATCTGTTTTGCCATAATCTCCTTGGCCAATGTCGGCTCCCTGTAAATATTCTGACGCTCTACCAAAGTGCGGCAGTCTGTCAGCAGCTAGCTATTGGGACCTGAGTATCGTGTTTGTTGTGCAGAGACAGCAGCTGCCCGTTGCCCTGAAAACACGAGACAGTTCAGGGTAGGGAGCAATCCCGTTTTGGCAGGGGAACAGATGTTTGACCTAAGAGATGACCAGATGATCTTCTCCAGGGCCATCTCAGGGCTTGGAGGGTGGATCACTGAGCTAAATCACTGCCCCAAATAGGTGGTGGATGCTCTCCATCTCCTCGCCTTTGGAGCTGCTGGGCTGTAGCCGGAAGGGAGGACTGTCACTGTTCATTTCTTTCCTCTTCCTCATGATTGTTTTGTGGTAGTGCCTGGGAACCCCAGTCACAGCCCAGCGCCCAATTGTGCTTGGAGCTGTACACTCACAGGACAAATCAATCCCAGCCCCAGAGCGCTGGCAGTCCAAGGCTAGAGCAAGAGAGGAATTGATTCGGGTGCTGAGATGACTGCCTGGCTGTCAAAAGAATATGGACGTCTGATTTCCATTTAATGGTGGCTGTCCAACTCCCTTAGGAAGGCTGGAAAATGACAGCTGCTCTGTACAAATCGGGGAGAGAGGGGAAGCAATTTTTAGGGCTTTGCAGCCCAAAGCACAGTTCCCTGCATCCTGTGTCAAGTGCTGGTGAGTTCTCTGGAAGCGGGACCACCCCCTCATGGAATTGGAGAGGGGGTTCTTTGCTGGGCTCCCTCGAGGCACTCGAGCACATGGAAGTCCAGTGGGTCTCACATAAACAGCAGCCTTTGGAGGCAGTTCTGCAACTCCTGGTTTGCTCCATCTGTAAGTCGAGTCTCTTTTTTGACTTTAATGAATTCATGCTGAAAATGCTGAGATTGGAACTGTTTAAGGTGACTTTGCAGTTGAATTTATTCCATTTTTAATCAATGGAAAGTACCCGAGGTGGCCTGGCACTTGGCTGTCTGCACTGACCGCCATTTAATTGACTTTGGTGCAAGATGATTCATGAGAAAAGGCATTTCAAGTAAAATGCACCAGGATCCTCCATTTCCCTGTTTCCTAGTAGGAAATGGGAGAACACGGGGCATTGCTGGACCTAACTGTCCTGGCCCTAAGACACCAGGTGATTTAAAGAAAAAATTAGCACCTTTTTGGGAACTGAGGTGGCTGCTGGATAAACTGTGTTTCAGGCCTTTCACAAGGATTATTTGTGCCTGCTCTGTTCTCAGAAACACTGCTCATTATTCAGAGAAACTGCAGAACTGGAGTTTATATATAAATTCGACTCCGTTGCCTCAGGGTTAAACAGAGACTACGGATTTTATTCTCATTACAACAGGTGATTTGACCTCGCCTTCCTCTGTGTGCTGTTCCCCAGTGTTTGAATCCCAACACCTATTCTGATTTGCTGTTACAGCCTGACCTGATCCTATGTCATACACTTCCCTGCATTTAATTTCCTCCCATTCTGTAAGTTCCCCATCTTCACAGTGTCTGACGAAGTGGGATTTTCTCCCACGAAAGCTCATGAGATAAATAAATTTGTTAGCCTTTAACAGCGCTCCAGGACTCCTTGTCTGTTTGGCTGCCTAGACTAACATGGCTCCTCTTTGGAAGTTGCTCATTATTAGCAATTCAGGCCACCCACCTGGCTTTAATTTGACCATAGTCGTCTTTCTCACCTCCACAGACACCATTCATACAGTGCAAAGCCCAGCCCTGTAGCTCCTGGATGCTAGCAAAATCTAGCTCAATGAGTTCAGCCCCAGAGTTAGTCTTTTGAAAGGTACTTCAGGTAACTTAGAGGGAATCTTGCTGGGCTTCGAGCTGTCCTGGCTCCTTTCCCTGGATGGAGAGGTGTCAGATCTCCGTCGATAATGGAAACCCACCACTTTGGACCCGACCCCGCAGTCTGACCTGCCAGTGCTGACCTGTGCGGCTCCGATTGCTGGCTGGAAACTTTGCTGTGCACCTGTTGGCGGCAGAAAGCCGTGAGCATTTGAAGGCACGTGAGCCTCTCTGCTGCCAACTGTCTGGCTTTGCCACATGGTCCGCCTCCTGCCAGCCTGAGGAACGCCGCTGCTGCTAGACAGAACTGGAGGCAGCTTCTGGAACCTGGGCTCAGATGCACACACACAGGTTGTAATAAAGATAAAAATACTGGGCTCTTGTAAGAGTGTCTTCCACGGCACGACAGGGAAAATGCTCGTGTGGACGCTCCAAGCTTTATTGTGAGGTAAGGAGCCTTATCGCGCAATAAAGAGATCGTGTGTACATGGCCTCACTATCGCTGACATTCGATAGAAAGGATGAAGTTCCTGTTTCCCACTGACCCTCGATTTCTCTTGGTTCGAGGCGAGGCCTATACACACATCACAGCTGCTCTTTGCATGTGTGCGCAATATGTTTCTTGCTCGTGTTTGGCTGAAAGTTGGGGTTTTTTCCCCTTAGAAATCTCAAGGAATGATAAATTAGCCATGATCTCATACAATGGATGTGGTAACGGCTCGAGAGAGTGTTTATTCTGGCTTGACACTGCAGGCAGCAGAGTTTAAGTGAGCTTTTGAGATTTTCATCAGGAAATGTTTGCAGATAACAACATCTGCACAGGGTTTGGTGAAGACATTACAGCGAGTTCATGTGAACACAAAGGAAGCCAATTCCCCAGGATAAATGCTTTCTCGTGCAGAACAAAGGGACAGACTTGTTAATCAAGACAAGCCTGCAGCATGATTGGACTTATCTTTCTGCTCTCACCTTGGGCGAGAGTTCATTTTCTCCTCAACATGTGGAAGGTTGTAGGGCCCTGAAGGCTCGGCAGATGGTAAACGGGATGGCGGACTGCTTTCACATCCCATAGGTCACTGAATCAAGTGTAGCTCAGGGCGGTGACTGAACATGGCCTACGTGAAATGGGTTTGGTGGGTCTCTGTCCCATGCTCAGTGGGGCAGTGGTTCAAAATGCCAGGAACCAGTTGGAATTAATTTGCATCGTCTGGTAGTCCTCGCTGAGAGGCTAATCGAGAAGGAATTTCCTTTCCACCCCTACAGGAGGGTGAAGATTGAGATGTGGCAAGATTGCAGGGAAGCCTGAGTGCTGCTGCCTACAATTATAACATGAACTTTGGTGGGTCTCGGTCTCTAGGGCTGATGATCAAATGCTTTTGGCTTGCGCTAATTCATGGACAGTCACAGCAAGGAGAAAGGGCCTGTCTCTTAGCCACAAAAGTTGTGGCTACCCTGTTGCTTTTCATTTGCATGTAAAATTTGAAAGTCAAATAAGAAACCGTCTGGTGATATAAAAGCACAGCTCCCTCTGTGACAGTCAAGCTTTTCTTGTAAGAAGCCCAGAGATTTCTCCGCGTTCTAGCCTGCCAAGGGCCCAGCTTGGCCTCCTTACGTCGAGTAGAACCGACTAGGAAGGCGTTGGGAGGGGTAGTGGGATTCGCTTTTCAAGGGCTTTGAGCCTGCATTTTTGAAAAGCAGTTTCTGGCTTGTTTGGATCTGACTCCCAGCGCCGCTCTGGAGTCAGAGATGTAGCCTTTGAAAATCAAGCCCAAGGTCTGGAGTTGGGCAGATAAAATCAGTGGACACGCTTGAAGATGGTTGCTTAGCTCCAGGGTTTTACAGTTGGAGGTACTCACCCCTTACAGATGCTGGCGGGTTTATCGCTGGCCACTTCTTGCCGGCTTGGGCGACGCAGTTAGTCTAAAGTGACAGGCCTATTAACGTCTGCCTCCCCCCCCCCCCCCAACACTTCTTAGTAATCGAGAGAAAAGGGCAAATCATCTTGATGGTAATTTTGACAATAAGATTAACTAAAACCACTGACAAACTTCAAGCTCAGCTATCAACTAACAGCAAAAAAAGAGCCCGTAGTGTTGCCGTGTGTGACTGGCAAGGGACACAGGAGCCCTGGATCCCTTGAGTGATCCAGAATGAGGCCCCTGACACTACATCATCCACCCCCACTAATATCTCCCTGCTGTGCAACCCCTGGTAGGGAACATCTCCTTTGGGAACAGGCTCCATTCGCTTTAATAGGGTTCCAAACTTTCTCCCACTGTCTCCCCAAAACTTCCCTGCCTTCCTAGCTTCAGGCCAGAGTTCCTATTTCAACCAGCTTCCGAGACTGTGAATCATTCCCCTCCCTCGTTCAGATAGCTGCTTTTGAAGGTATTTATAAACTATGATCGTTCTCTCCTGTGTCATCTTTAGTAGACTGTGTAAATTTAGCTCTCTCATTCACTCTTTGTATGTCTTATCCTCCTAGCCCTTTCTCTCACATTTCTACGAAGGTGAGTTTGAAATAGAAGATGAGACACCACTTCTGCGCTAATTAAAAAATAAGTGACCCGACAGGGTCATGTTCTGATGGGAATGGTAATAAATGCCCAATGATGGGATGCCAGGGTTTCTGTTACTCGCTGTCTCTCTCCACGCATCGTTGGTTAGGGTGATTTTTCTGTGTAGGAGAAGCGGCGAACGTACAATCTCTTTTTTTAGCCTGCCCGAGTACCGTGAGATGTTTCCCTGCAGTGGTAGGTTGCCTTAATTGATGTTTTATTCATAATTATGTAAAATGGCAGAAGAAAAAGAGACTACAGATCAGAAAAGCACAATGAACAATCCAGAGTAGGCTAGTGCTGTGCCTAATAAGCAATTGTGACAAGTATAATTTTCTTAACTGTGTCAAGAATAAACACAAAGGGGGCAACTGCACTGGCAACTTAGATTGACTTAAAAAGGCTTAAGTCGACCTAAACAAAGCTGTGTCCACACTGGGCTTTTATTAAGTCGACTTAAGCATTTCCTTAAGTTGACTTAATAACATCTCGTTTTAGGTCAATTTAAGCCTTAAATCGACTTAAAGCCAGTGTGGACGGGGATTAGCGCCTAAGTCGACTTAAAGCGTTAAGTCGACTTAATAAGGTCAACAAGGGGCTATGTCCATGGGTTAAAGTAAGGGGGAACGCACCAGAACGCAGTTCTGGGCCCCACAAATTTGAGGGGCCAGAGTTCCGGGGCCCCTAAAAATAGAAAAATCCGGCGGAACACATGTTCCGCCCTGCCCTGGCTGCTGGCAGGTCCTACGCCCCACCGTTTTAATCACAACACTTATTGTGTGATGCAGTGTTTGCTAGTTTGTGACAATAATTGCTATAGACATAAACGCCATATACAATTGTAAATATTTTTATGGAGCGATAACCGATGCATGTGGTACTGAGAAGTGGTTGCAAATGCCTACCTGGGCTGGGGCCCACACATGCATTAAGGGGGCCCAGACAATACAGGAAGGGGGCCCAGAGATTAGGAGGGTTCCAGGGCCCATCAAATTATACTTTAATCACTGGCTATGTCTACACTAGAAAAGTTAAGTCAACTTCATAAGGTCAACTTTAAGTCGATTTAAAGTCGACCTTATTAAGCTGACTTAACAAAGTGGACTTAACTTTTCTAGTGTAGACATAACCAAAGAGCCTGATAGCTTTCAAGAGGTAGTCGCTACGAACGGCTTCCTGAATCTGTCAATGTAAATTGGATGACAACATCCTCCCAGGCTGGGCAGAACATTATCGCAGAGCCCAGAACCATCCTCCATCTGCCGCTTGCTCGGCAAGGCCATTTGGTGGTTTCAGCCCCAAAGGCTTGTACTGACGCACCAGCCTTGGGTAAAGCAAAGTGCGTCATCCACAAACGGAAAACCAGACCCGCAGTCGGTGCTGATGGCCTTCCACCCAGAGCTGCTAAAATGCACTGTTGATCCTGTAACGGGGTCACTTCTGGTTATCTTTCACCTGGTGTGAAGAATCAGAACCTTGCCAACTGCCTGGAAGAAGTGTTATGATCTCACTTGATGAGGGCAACATGTGGTGCAGTGAATGTAAGAGCTACAGGCCGATCTCCTCGTTGTCCCTGCCAGGAAAGGTGTTTGAGCATGTTCTGGTGCGATTGGAGCCCCCAAAGTCAGTCACAAGAAGCAGGTCCCCATTAGATACCATTTGCATCCTCCGCTTGTTGTTAGAGTTGCCCTGTGGCTATATCTACACTAGCAATTTAGGTCGACTTTAAGGACCCTCGTCTTCTGTAGACTTTCTCCAACTCAGAAATGCTGCCTCATGGCTGCTCAGGATTATTGAAATGACTCCGTAATTGTTACTGCTGCTAATTTCGGTGTCTCGAGTGGGTAAATTCATTTCTTCCTCGATCTCTCTCAGGACTCTTAAATGCTGAGGGTTGTTTGTATGTTTGCTCCACCTCCATAGAACTGCAGGTAACTTGCAATGATTTATCTCTACATTAGAACCTCAGAGGTACAAACACCTTGGGAACGGAGGTCGTTCCTAACTCGGAAACGTTCATAACTCTGAACAAAACATTAGGGTTGTTCTTTCAAAAGTTTACACCTGGACATTGACTTAATACAGCTTCGAAACTTGAGTAGGCAGAAGAAAAATGTTGCTATTAACCATCTTAATTTAAATGAAACCTGCCCAGAAACAGTTTCCTTACCTTGTCAAATCTTCTTTTAAACTTTTCCTTTATTTTTAGTAGTTTATGGTTAACACAACACTGACTTGTATTTGCTTTCGTTTGCCACTGCTGCTGCCTGATTACATACTTCCTGTTCCAGATGAAGTTTGTAATGTCCAGGTTCTGTTCCAAATGTATGAGCAAATCCAGTTCTTCCCAATGGGCTTTCTCATGTGTTTCCCCATCCGCTCCAGTGGGGCTTTCCATAGAGCTATCATTCAAGGTCAAGTTGGTCACACCATAGATTTGGGACTCTATTCTTCCTTTCAGAGAACTTTTGATGGTAGAGGACAGGGATAAGTGGAGCCCTTCAGGTCATTTGACACCACAGATGTTGGGGGTAATTTCTCACTGTTTGCAAAATTAATATAATTGACTCTCTCTATCTTCCTTCCTCTGGTTTTGTGTTGCTGGTTCTTCTACTATTATTCAATATTTATGGCCCATCATGGTAGGTGCAAACCCAGAACAAAGCCCCCATCCCACCCCAGTTATCTATGCTTTCTCCTCTCCAGGCACAGATTAATGAGCATTTTCTTTTGACACTCGCTCATCCTAATATTTCTGGGCTCTTGTACCTAGCTAGCAGATGTATCAGTTCGGTTGCCTTTTTGACAAGGTGTGACCCAGGTCTGCTGGTAAGATTGGAGACTGATCTTTATATCTGAGCCCCGCTTGTGTCAGGTTCCAGAGGGGAAGCCGTGTTGGTCTCTTGCAGAAAAACAGGGTCCTGTGGCACTTTTAAAGACTAACAGATTTATTTATCGCATGAGCAAATCCCACTTCGTCAGACACTTTGAAGATGGGAAATTTACAGAATGTGAGCAAAAGAATAAATGCACACAAATCTGACGTCAGAAATCACAACACTAAAAAACCAATAAGGGAACACTTCAATCTCTCTGCTCACTCCATTGATGACTTGCTAATAGCTGTGCTGAAACAGATGAATAACAAATCACAGCTTCAAAGAGAAACTGCAGAACTCAAATTTATATGCAAATTTGACTCAGTTGCCTTGAGGTTAACTACGGATTTTTCTCTCACTACAACAGGTGATTTGAGCTCACCTTCCTCTATGTGCTGTTCCCCAGTGTTTGAATCCTAACACCTATTTTGATTTGCTGTTTCAGCCTGACTTGATCCTATGTCATACACTCCCCTGCATTTAATTTCCTCCCATTCTGTGAATTTCCCATCTCCAAGCATCTGACGAAGTGGGATTTTCTCCCACGAAAGTTCATGCGATAAATAAATCTGTTAGTCTTTAAAAGTGCCCCAGGACTCTGTCTGTTTTTCCGCTTGTGTCAGGATTACATTATGGCAGGCATTGGGAGCCACTGGTGTAGACATCAGTCACTGGTGCCTGATCAGGCTGAAACCTGCATAGTGTGATGGGCTCCACGCTGCACCCTAAGGACGAAAGTCCCTCTGTGTATTGAAGTGGGATCTTTGCAACAGTCACCTTGACACCGCAACATTGATAAAAATGCAAAAGAAATGTTCGAGTGAAGAGTGGCAAGGATGCTGATGGACCTTGGGTGGGTCACAGAGTCGAGCAAGTTTCTCAGATCCCATTGGGTAAACGGGATCACATCTGTGCCTCACAGGAGAGGATCAGAGCCATTAGTGATGGTGAAACATTCTGATGCTGTGGTGATGAAGGTCACATATGTACCCAGGGACTGATTTTTGTACAATTCCCCTAGGGCAGTGGGTTCTCTACATTTTTTTGCAGCCCTTTTTGCCAGCTGCAGAGGAATCCTTGGGGAAGAGCAGGAAGAAAGGGAGTCAGGCCTAGTAGGTAGGATGCTGGCTGGGGAGTTAGGAAACCTAGGTTCTGGTCGTTGCTCTGCTGCTGACCTGATAGGTGGCCTTTAGCAAGTTCCTTCCTTCTCTGAAGCTGTGTTCCCTCCCTTTGACTTTGCCTGCCTAGTTTATTGACAGCATAAGCCACTGGAGTTGGAGTGACCGCCTCTCCTCGTGTGATTCGCTGAAGTCCGCCCAGATACGCCGGAGATGAATTAGGTCTTTATTAATTTTCATGCACATCTCCACATCCTGCTTTTCTCCCAGATGTGAAGCCAGAAGTACCGAAATACCCCAGGGTGGTAACTGATGCGCTGTTTGTGGCCTGGAAGGAAAGGGAGGCCAGTAGCAAAGGGAAATCAATACATAGTTGAAAACTCCCTTGTCAGTGGTGATTTGAGACTTCTGAGATCCGAACCACCAAGCACTTAGTACGATTTGAAAATGGGTTATTGAAATGGACAAGAACATGCACACTTACTTCAGGGAGGAGAAAACCATATAGCAGGTGAATAAACCCGGACGTCAGCCACTCACTCACTGCTTGATCTGAGGAAGAAACTTCCATGTGGCAGATTACGCCATAAATTCTCCATTAGGGGCATTGGGGAATGTTGAACACTGAGCTCCTCTGAAGATCTAGCCCTGCAAGACCGTCTCTGTGCAGTTCCAGTATCTTCCCCTGCAACATCTGGTACGGGTCCTACCGGAGACAGGACCCCAGGTGAGCTCAGCCACTGGTCCATATTCTGATTCCTTTGCATTATGTGCTGATTCTTCCACATGAACAAAGTGACCTTCTACAGTCAGGGGTCTCGATTTCTACTTTAAGGACTTCAGAACGGCCACACTGGGTCAGACCCAGTGGTCCATCCAAGCCAGTATCTGGTCTTCTGACAGTGGCCAATGGGAGGGAATGAACAGAACAAGCAACCATCAACTGCTCTATTCCCAGTTTCTGGCAAACAGAGGCTAGGGATATGTCAGGGCATGGTTTTGCATCCCTGCCTAGCTTAGCTAAAAGTCATTGATGAATCTATGCTCCATGAACTTATCTCACTCTTTTTTGAACCCTGTTACAGTCTTGACCTTCACAGCATCTTCTGGCAAGGAGTTCCACAGGTTGACTGTGCAGCAGATGCAGAGTTAGATAACTGAGGACTTATGGGTACAGCCAGACAATTGCTTGTTATCCAAGAGAGAAGTTTCCCTGAGAAGTCTGGCATTGTGAAGATGTGAATCTCACTTGGACTTGAAGATGGCAAATCTGTGGCAACATCATGCTGTGCTAAAGACATGATGCTTGAGTGTGAGGGGTTGATTTCTTAGCAGAACGAATACATTTGTTCTGTGTGTCAAATCAGAGGAAAACAGTTTGCCTGGTTAGAGCCAGTGATTGTCAGGAGGTTACATATAGCTTTGAACATGTGATGTCAAAATACACAGTGTGGATTCTAGTCCAAGAAACCTGACGCACGAAATATGCAACTGAATAAAGAATATCATTGAATCTCACTGCGGTTGCTGAACCTCTTGCAACAAACAGAAGCTGTTGGAATGAATTTGGGGGAAAGACCGAGCCTTTTAAAAATATCAAACCGTGGCAGTTGTGAGGCAAGTTGAACGTTGGGGGGGCTGGCTGGCGGGACTGCCCGTCACACACATGTTATTTCGGGGGTGCGGAGGAAGTCTTCCCCAAATCAGCAAATGTATCGGTTGCCAACTCAAGCCATTGGTCTTCTGATGGCCAGTGAGGCTAATGCAGTAGGCTGTGTCATTCGTGAACACATGCCAAAATACGACAGTTGTGGGAGACAGAAGGATGGCCTGTGTCCGTGTGTCTGTCACCCACAATATGCTGCGTGAGCTCAGGCCAGTCTCTGGAAGTTGTGTTGATATTTTCCAACGCTGGGGAGACTTCGGTGGCTTGGCAGGGAGGACAGGCCTCGGGACGGAGGGGTGACGAGGCAGCACATGGCACCTGGTGCCCAGAACCGTGAACGTCTCGCCCAGAGCTGCAAGCTGCAGATGGCTTGGCAGGTCCCATGTGAAATGCGTAATTGTGGCGAGTGCAGGTCTGAGTAGCAGCAGCCCGGTCAGACAAACACCCTTCCTCCTTGGCTGCTTTGCTCTGAGACTCAGCAGGGAGACCGAGGACGGAAGCTCTCTCCCACCTCTCAGGCAGCCAAAAGTTAGCGGCCTGGTTGGCAGGGCCCCCCGGGGGAAGCTTGCCCTCTGGCCAGCTAGGCTGGTCCTGCTTCGGGGACCCACTGGGGTGCCACTGGCTATCAGTTTAATTAAAGGTGCTTCATCGCACAGCAGCCCGGCACGCTGATGTCTAATTATGGCTCCTTGGCTTTCCCATCAAGGCCTCTCTAATGAACACAAGCTGGAGCCCAGGTCAGCAAGGGGAATGGGATCGACTCTCCCCGTTGAGCTCCATTTGGAGGAGGCTGCGCATTGCACGATGCTGCTTTCAGCACTAATGAGGTGCCGCAGTCTGTCTCCCCATGTTCCCTTCGACCTGCTGCTCCCGGCTCCCGTTAGATCTCCACGGCACACGCAGCTGCTCGATGCCCCTGCACGCAGAAGGCTGCATCTGCCTTAGAAGCTGCTGCTCCTCCACACACGCCCCAGTGGCTGCTAGTTTTTAGTTCAGATCCCTTTGTAGCCCCCTGCGAGTGACTCTTCCTGGCTTCTGCCTGCCCTAGAGGGTCTTTTTAATGGTGTGGGTAATAGCTGCCTCCCTGCTGCTGATGGGGATGGCCAGGGGTGTTGATCTTGGGTTAATTGAACGCTGGATCCATGCTGTATTGGCTGGAAAAATGATGCATATGAGGAAGGCAAAGATGATAGAATTTCCTCCAGCTCTCCTAGGGACCTCCCAGAATCGCTTTGCAGTTGCAAAGCTGACACTAACTGGCCCGCGACAGTAGCCAAGATGCTGTAGTTATGTTTTGTCCCTGGGTGCTCAGCCTGGGGGCACAAACCAGCCTCCGGAGGCTCTGACCTCTCTGCTCTCCCCATCTGGCTCGATGGGAGTGAGATCCTGGTTGCAGGGAGGGTTCTGGTGTTGAAAAGGGGTTCGTGGAATGGAAGAGGTTGAGAACCACTGTCCTGTTCAGCAGAGGGGAGGATGGGGGCCTGCGTGACAGCTATCGGCAGCGGGGACCGTTCAGAAGGCGTGTCGAGTTCCGGAGCACGGCCGCTGGCTCTGAAATGGAGATGGCCGTCCCCTGTGATCCCTAAGCTCTAGCTCCGTGGTTGAGGAGTGACGTCACCACTATTATTATCTGTAGTGATGTGTAGGTCGGCCCAGCGTGCCCCCTTGCGGTCTGGCATGGCGCCGCAGGTGAGCCCCTGCCTCAGTTTCCCCTCACCTGCGGTATAGAGAGTTAGCGTGTGTCCTCTTCCCGGGGTCTCGTTTATCTGCCAGGAAAGGACAAGATGCAAACACATAAACAAAAGGCTTCAGTCCACTGCTCCACCGACGACCCTCCACCTCTCAGTTAACCAGCCGTCCGTCTCGCACTGGCCCCCTCGCGAGCTCAATGCTCTGTCTGCATTTCAGCCCTGGCTGGGCGTTCGGCCGAACGCCAGTCTTCTCCTGACAGCATGGCTCTTCGCTGAGCCGGTTCTAGCAGCTCCCCCAGAGCCACAGTTATTCTCCGGGTCGGCTCCAGTCCCTTGCCTGGGAACACCATGTCTGCTAGCTAGAGTAACTTCTGCCCAGCTCCCCTGAGGTGTCTCGTTTCCCCTCCTCTGGGGTTTCCTGACTGCACTCTCATCAGCCTTCGTCAGGCCCAGGTGCTCCATGACTAGTTAACTGCTCACCGTGGGTCTGGATCAGCTCAGTCTACTGTAGCTTGTCCCAGACAGATGGGGCGCCTGCCCACCTCACGGCCTGTGACCTGGGACTTCTATTATAAGGCTGAGAGTGAGCTCTGCTGTGTGTGCTCTGTGCAAGGCTGTCCCCGCTCTACACAATTCACCCAACAGACCAGCCCAACAAAGGGTGGGAGGGAAAATGCAGGCCCAGAGAGGAGGAAGGGACTCGCCCAACCTCACGGAGCTGGGTACAGAACCCAGGTGTCCTGACTGTAGCCCAGAGTCCGATCCCCTAGGCCACACTTCAGCTCAACAAATTGCTTTCTTCTCCTAGCGCTCGGCAGGGTGGTGATGCCCCACATCCATGTGCCGTGATGAGTGAAGGTAGCTGTCCCGGCTGTGCCGTCTGCTGGTCCCTGTTCCCCAGCAGCTGGCTGAAGGGGACCTACGCTGCGTTCGTCCACCCAGGATTCATGCATGACCAAATGCTGGCTGGCTTGCAAAGGGTGCTGGGCCCACGCTTGTTCCCCAGCAACTTGCTGTTGCCAAAGGCATTTGTCTAAGAGGTGCACCTGCGCCTGGACCATCTGTATTTCCTCTGCGAGCATGTAGCCGGAGGCTGTGCTTGTTTATCTGAACAAGACAAGGCCGATGATTAGAGTGAGGCCCTTGCAATTCAGCCAGCTACTGCAGTCGGTTAAATGCTGAGTGGTGCGTGATTGCTCTGGTCAATCTTGTTACCAGCCTATTGTAGCACAGACCCACGGAGAGAAAACACCCGCTCGGAGGAATGAGCAGAGTTGTCCTCCCACAATGGCAGGGCCCGGCATAGACTCTGAGAGCACTGAGGCAGCCGTCTCTTTCCGTCCACTCTGCTCTCTCAATGCCTGCAGGATTCAAATTGAATTTCAGATGGGGTTGTGTTTGGATGGCCCTTTCCCCACCCCGACCAAGGAGGCCGTGGAGTCGCAATTACAAGGGAAAGTTGGGATCCGTCTCCCTCCTGCCTCCGCGAGAGCGCCAGCCGAAGCGCTGTCTTTTCAAGGAGAGCCAGATACCAGCTTGTCCCGCACTCACCCTGGCTCCACAGAACACAGCCACGGCCTCATGTTATTAAAGGGGAAAGAATTTTTAAAAACCAAATCTGCTTCTCTCTGGAGCTTCGTTTCGCCTTGGTTTTCTGTTTGTGGACAGCTGGCAAACCGTTCCTTCTTTCCACAGTGGCACAGATGGTCACAATGGTCCTTTCTGGCCTTAGGAATTGGTTCAAAAAGGGGGGGCCAGCAGGATGATCTCCACAAGTGTCCTCCCTCAGACTGTGCGTGCACCAGTTTGCTGACATGCTGTAAGGCCTGTGTACATTGCTATATGTTACCTCTATGCAGGACAAAGGCTGACTGCCTTTTCTTGGGAGGTTTTCTTGGGAGGAAGAGAGTTTTGTCCTTTTGGAGGCTGGTGGTGGAGAAAATGTTGGGTTTGCTGCACTGGACTAAGCCTCTGCAGCCCTGACTTCTGTTCCTGGCTCTGCCACTCCCTTTCCATTTGTGCCTCAATTTCTCTTCTGGCTCCTCTGTCTTATTTTTTCTTTTTGGTGTGTGTGCAGGGACTGTCCCGTGCAGAGGATTTGTTTTGTAATGCCTAGTGCGGTGGGGCCTTATTCTCAGTTGCAGCTTTTAGGGGCTATGTTAGCAGTCCAAGGTACCTCGAGTAATAGAGATGTGGCTAAATGTAAATAAAATATCAACAAATCTCAGTCTGTGGGGCTGGTCTGACCTTTCATTCTGATGTGTCTTGGGCTCTCTGGTTTTCATTATAGATTCATTTGTTCGTAGAGGTCAAGGCCATAAAGGGACCATTATGATAATTTAATCTGCCCCACTGCATACACCAGGCTGCAGAAATTCACCCATCAAGCCTGTAACTTCTAGCTGAGTTAGCTGGATTTTCCAAAAAAAATACCTTGGTGATGTAGAGATTTCAGCTGACAGAAAGTCCACCAGAACCTTTAGGAAGTCATTCCAGCGGTTTCACTGTTAAAAATGTGCACTTGATAGCTGGTCTGAATTTGTCCAGCTTCCGCTTCCAGTCATTCAATCTCACTCTGTCTGTGTCTGCTCCAATAAAGAAGCTTCTGCTATCTGAAATATTCTCCCCGTGTAGGTACTTGCGTCGAGTCACCTCTCAGCCTTATCTTGGATGAACTAAATAGATTGATAGATCACGCTGTGAGCTTGCCTGGACCTGAGGCAGAGAAAGCTCTTTGTTGAATTCTACCCAAGAGCTGTACTGTGGTGCCCAAGGTTTTCTGACCCCAGTTTTTCCAGGATTCAGTCTCTGGATACTGAAGGAGATTCTCTTTTAGTTATTCATGTTATTCGTAGTGTTTGGTTGATTTACCTGCTGGGTGTAGGTAATCCAGACATGTAGGACTTTCTGCTCCTGGGGTCTGACTGGTTCTCTTTAATCAGGAAGAGAGTGAAGGATCCAGACTGAGTCCTAGGGAGATGGTGACTTTCCCCAGGGAGTCAGATGCAGAGAGGGGACTAGAAGTTGGATCTCAAAGCACTCCCCTCCCTCTTCGTAACCATCCAGCCTCTAACGGAAGCTTTTGCCCTCACTCACTCCCTGTGCCGAAGAGGTGATCTGACACTAAGGAGCACTGGAGGATTTGTCTTGTCGCTGCAGGAGAGACGCACAGGAGCCACACACGTTGCTGTGTCTTCCCGCCAGGCAGTTTAGTGTGGAGACAGTTGTTATGGGTTTGCTAATGCGGTTTCTCAGCATGGCGGAGGGCGGAAGCAGCAGAGACTGCCATAAAAAGGAAATGGGTAGCATTAGGGTCTTGTTATTGCTAGGACGCATCTTAAAAAATCGCTAGCGGGAACGCAGCCCATCTGCTGTAATCAGCGGCAAGAACAATATTTGTTTAAGGGCAAGTGTGGCTAATGTGCGGGTTGGGAACAGAGAGGAACTCGGCCCTTGCCACTCTCTCTGTCTTCTATCTTCACACTCACCTGCACCCAGCCCTGCGGTATCTGACCAGCTCGCAGACGTCCGTGTGTAAGGTGGGGCATTTTCTGAGGCTGAGCACCTTGCTTTGGGGTGAGAAACGGGGGGCTTTCTCATCAGCGCAGTGCCAATCCACACTCGACTCGAGATATCTATCTGCCTCGGGTACCTCGGAGTCTTCACTGTATTCGTCCTCACCGCGCCCCGGCAGGCTGTGCTGTTCTCTCCATTTTGTATGGCCAACCTGGTAGATGCTTTCTTGGCCCTAGTCACATGGGGCTGGCAAGCTTTTGGCCCAAACAGGGCCCATGCTCCCTGGCCCATCCTTCATCTCCTTATTGTTCTATCCCGCACCAGGGCAGGACTGAGGGATGGTGCAGAAAGTCTCGCGTGTGTGTGAGTGAGTGTGTCAGTGTTTGAAAGGAAGCAAAATTGGCAGAAAAAGAAGTTTGATTTTTACGTTTCCAAGGGCGGTGACTAACTGGATGTTTGGAAGTAGCTGGCTGTATCTTCTTAAATCCATTAACACAGCAGACTGTAGCTCATTAATTTACTGCCAGAGGTCCCCTGCTCAGGGCTGTGTGCAGTAATATGCATTAGCATCAGCGATGCTGGATTTCAAATACATGTACCTTACAGTAGACATTGACATTGAAAATGATCTCCTAGTTCTACCACAGTATAAATTGTTTCAACTGAGGGAGTTTTTAAACAATCGCCTGAGCACTTATGAATAAAAAATAGCATCTGCAGTGAGGATCCCAGCTGCCAGGACTCTGTCTTCAGGGCATAAGCTGATTAGTAGCTGGAGTCAGGGAGAAATTCCTCCCCTCGTCTCCCCTCCCATGATGCACAGTTTAGTGTATTGGAGATGTTTTACACCAGTGGTTCCCAACCTGTGGCCTGGGGACCAAAAGTGGCCCCAGGGGCTTTCAAAGTCGCTTATGGCTCCCCTCCTGCTGGCTGCAGAAGTGAGCCACTGCCTAAGGACCCTGGTGGAATGCTTTTCTGTGGGGCTAAAAGACTGGTTTGGGCTCCTTGCTGCAGCTGAGGGGATGGGAGAGCAACTCCCTGTCCCTGGCTGTAGTGCAGAGCATGGCAAAGCACTCCATCTAGGTCCATAGGTGCTAGGGCCCTGCCTAGGGACCCAGGTGGAGTGCACGGGGCTACAGGACACGTATGCTGCAGCCAGGAAGACGGGAGATCAGCAAGGAGGCAGACTGCTTTCAGGCGGGCGGCTGGCGGGGGCAGACTTTAAAAATAATATCTGTCGCCCTCAAGTCAAAACGGTTGGGAACAATTGTTTTACACTGTTCTCCAAAGCATTTGTCATTGGTGGTTTCTGGATGCAGGTTCCTTGGCAAGATGGACCATTGGTGCAGTGGAAAGTGAGATATCAGGCTAAATGTTTCACTAGTGCAACAGGATGTGGGATTTTGAGCTCGTGGATTCCAGGCTAGAGGGACTGGCTGTTCTGAGCTGGCAATTCCCAGGTTTTTAGAAGCTTTGCTAGGTGCAGGAGATGGGTACAAAGGATCATTCCCTCATTTGTGTTCCTACCTTCATGCCTTCCAATCAATCCATCTCTTTTAAAAAAGAATCCGATGAGTTCCCGTCAGAATCCTCCTGGACAGCATTAGACACAAACGCTCCTCTGTCTGCTGGCCTCTGGTGCAAAGATGCCCCAAAACAACACTTATTCGATCTCTGGAGTGCTTCAGTGGGAAGGTGCCACACGATGGGGATAACGCCGCTTACGAGCAAACTTTCCCTAGCGCGGCACCCTTGTGGGCGTCCTTTGGAGAAGGGCTGGAGATATCCATGTGCACGTGTAGCACAAGCAAAAGAGACTTGTAGGAACAAAAGTCTCATTTGTAAAATGTGTTTGTCCAGCACCTAGCACACTGGGGCTGGTGTCTGTAGGTGTAGCTCAGTGCAGTTAAATAGTACCAGAGATGGATAGGTCTATAAAAGGGTCTGTATCGCAGTGAAATCCTTGCTCCCATTTATTAGCCCCTCCAGACTCCTGGTGCAGTTAAAGATGGGGGAGCACTTGAAAATAGGCTCTATGTCTCTAGTGCTTATGTAAAGAGTCCTCTGCGGGGCTGGAGAATTTACCAGATTCACCCCAAGCCCCGGTGGAGGAGAAGGCAGGAGAGCTTAACAGTCATCTCTGATAATTTTCCAGGTCAGGCCAGATCTTCAGCCCCTCAAGCCAGACCAGCATGTATTTGGGGGTGCAAGCGTGGCACATTTAAGGCCAAGTGGCTCATTGCCACCACTCTGGGCAATGTAAGGTAGATGTGGAACTTTCAATGACCTCTTATTTGCGTTCAGTAGCACACAGCGTGGGAGGAACGATTAATGACTTAACCCTCCCGCTACGACGCTTAGTAGTAGGTGGGGAAGCAGAGGCATGACTCGGTGGCCTGGAGGCTGGGAACCCAGGCCCTGACTCCCAGAATGGTGCTGAAGGGCACGTTCTTTCAGAGGAGCTGAGAAATCAAGGTCCTGACTGACTGTGTTATTGAGGATCAGAAACCCTACGGCCCTGCTCATTGCCACTCCGAACAATTACACTCTGCCTGTCTGAAATTCTCTCCAGGTTATTGGCAGGGGTTTGATGTACACTGCTAAACCCTGCTGTGTTCCAGCCCAGCACTGGCTGCAGTTGGTACAGACCTTTGGATGGCAAGTGCGATATACCGAATGGCTATTGTTAGTAACAACACAATACATCGGTGTAAGTAGTACTCAGGAAAATCTTCACCATTTTTGGCCAGATCCACGCGACCTAATAGCGTCAGAGCAACAAACCCGGGTGGGGCAAATCTGTGGCTCCTGTGACTCGGAATCAGCACAGCGGTGGCATATCTTGGTTTGGATGAGAGGACACATTCCTTTCTCATGGCTCTTCTGTTTTCTCTTTCAGAATAAAGTCTTGACTGTGGATGGAGTGAAGGTAAAGCTGCAGGTAAGGTCTGTGTGAATCTGACCCTGTCCGTGTCAGCTGTGCGCTCTGGGACGTAGCGCCGCCGGCTAGTGCGTAGGTACTATGTTAACTGGAGCTCTATAAATACCTAGGGTAGATGGAGAGCTGAGTGAAACCTTTCTGCACTTTCCAAAACAAGAAATAACTCATTGGTTTGGATTGGATTTTGTTTTCAAGAGCAGTTTGTTTTGGTTATTGATCACCTTTATTCATGACCGGGCAGGCGGAACGGAGAGCAGACTGGTCAGATTTGGGCAGGCGGAACGGGGAGCAGACTGGTCAGATTTGCAGATGAGCAAAGCGTGGGTGAAGGGGTGGCAACACTTTGGAGGAGAGAACTAAAATTCAGGTGGGTCTTGATAAATTGGAGAACTGGGCTATAGACAACCCAATGAAATTCAGGTGCTGCACTGAGGGATGAGAAACCAAATGAACCAATACAGAATGGGGGGAAACTGGCGTAGCACCAACACAGAAGGAGAAGGATCTGGGAGCGGTGGTGAGTCTCAACCTCAATATGAGTCAACAATGTGATGCTGTGGCCAAAAAACCCAAATGCAATTTAGGTTGCATTAACAGAGGCGTAGCATGCAAGTCACGGGAGGTAATAGTACCTCTCGACTCGGCGCTGGAGAGACCTCAGCTGGAATACTGTGTCCAATTTTAGCCACCATTGTATAGAAAGGATGTAGAAAAACTGGAAAGGATCCAGAGACTAGTGACGAAGATGATCATGGGGAGCAATGCAAGCCATGGGAGCAAAGGCTGAAGGAACTGGGTATGTATAGTTTGGAGAAGATGAAGAGGGGACATGATGGCTGTCTTCAGATACTTGAAAGGCTGCCGTAAAAAAGGAGAAAAGTGTCCCTCTCTTGCCACAGAGGGCAGGACAAGAGGCAATGGGATCAAACAACAGCATGCCAGGTTTAGATGAAATCTCAGAAAAAATTTCCCAACTGTAAGAACAGTAGGACAACGGAACAGGCTGCCTAGGGAGGTTATGGAAGCTCCTTCTCTGGAGGTTTCCAAAAGGAGACTGGGTAGCCATGTGTCTTGAATAGTTTAGACCCAACAAATCCTGCATCGTGGCAGAGGGTTAGACTGGATGACCCTTGGCGTTTCCTTCTAACCCAATGATTCTATGAATAACTAATGACAACCATTAGCGGGCTGTATTGCTTTTATCCCTCAAGAAAGAGAGAGCTGTTCAGACCATCTCCCAGTGCCAGCCCCTCACCTCCCGCAGTCCTCGTGTTCCTGTAAACCATTGAAAATGGCTCCAGGAATCACCACTGAGGTCAGTCCAGCAGCTCTTGCTCACACGAGTAGCCCTGACTGGAAGATAATACCCTGGTCTCGTTCTGGTTGTTGGCGTGTTGTGGGGCTGGTGGCTTGGGATGTACAGGGGTCAGACTGGATGATCTGATGGACCCTTCTGGGCTGAAACCCTATGACAGATGGGCATGTTCACCACCGCGAGGGTCGCAGATTGCACAGAATCTCGCATTTTATGATCAGATGAACTGACCTCGTGCATCGCACAGGTCCATCAAGATGGCATTTAGTGATTCCAATGTCTAGCCCAGCAGTGTGGGGTTGATCTAGAGCAGTGTTTCCCAAACTGTGTTCCCCAGAACACTGGTGAACAGGTGTTCCGTGAAAAAACTTGGATGCTAGCGATATTTTTCCTTCTAACTCTTTTAAATCAACGTTTGAGCAATATGTGCAGCAATATTTCAGTAGGAAAAGCCCCACCCCCACACTAACCAGCATGTATGTGTTCCGTCAATATATTCCAAGCCCCAAAGCGTTCTGTGGCCAAATTAGTTTGGGAAACATTGAACTAGAGTGTCTGTAGGGAATCGAGTCCTTGGGCTTGAAGCTGCTGCTCCTCAGGTCCTGCACCAGAAAAAAATGTGGCTGAGTAAATACAGAGCAGTGAAGGAATCTATTCACCTCTGCTTCCCACTAGCCAAGACGATGGCATGACTGATGGAACACAGCCTCCCCCTGGAGAGTCGGGGCTAGTGGTGAAGAGAAAAGTCTCACATTTATCAGGGTCCACTTCAGTCCCAAGATGAAGGACATCTGCCTGGGTTCCAAGCCCTGGATACGCACCCATAAATTTGTATCTCGCCCTCCTGCTTCCCCACTGCCACGGCCTCCTGAAATCCTTTGTACTGCAGGAGTGGGAAGTTACTTCGTTTCCAATCAGAGCCTCCTTCCTGGGGAAGAAAGAGTAGGGCTGAGAACTTGAGAAACCTGTTAGCCACCTGGTTGTGCAGAACTAATGACCTCGGCAATCGGATATTAGAGCGTTGGGTGCTGTGGAAAAGGGAAGTCCCACTTTGCCCAGCACAGGCTAGGAGCCCATCAAACGATCACAAGAACGTGGGCGAAGAAAGACATTGCAGACCGTTGATTGGATGTGGTCGTTGAGAATTCCCGGCTTTTGGAGCTGCTGGGCTTTTTTAACGTTGCTCCTCAGCATATGGTCTCACCGGGGAATCTGGCTGTTTGTGAGAGGTGTCAGGAACATACCGCCGCGCTCTCTTCTGCAAGCTCTTGCGAACGTGTGCTGCAGGGTAACAAAATCAGCACCAAGCAAAGGCGAGCAGCAGCCTGCTGAATGTTTGGCAGCTGTGATTTTTGCTTCAGTTCCTCTCTTTGACTATTTACCGGTTTCTCTCTCTTTTAGAATGGCTTTTGTGCACATTTTTTTTTTTTCAGCGCTGGTGAGAGGCGGCTCTGGAGACAGGCTCTGTGCACCGTTAAAGATGCACAGCATAGCTGGTTGCAATACAAGCTTCTGCTACCTTCCCGGCTACCAGCCCTCACGCCTGCTTGTGCAGGGAGGGGGGACACTGGCTGCCACTGACTCCTTGACCTCCCTGCTGGTTATTCTTGTGCTGGGGACACTGATCCGAATCCAACAGCTCTTTTCTCAGTGCCTACCACGCCGCCAGTGGGTGAGGACGAACCCTGACTGGGCATGGCCCCGATTCAAACCAGATCTTGTCTGTACTTGGAATTAGTCCTGATTTTTAGCTGCTAATTGCAGCCATGCAGACAAGGACAGCCACAGTTGACACTGGTGGAGTCTACGGCTACTTGAAGGTGTATATTTAAAAACAAACCCCCAAACCGTAAAACCCTACCAAGACAAGACACCCCATTGTTCTTCCCTCTCACCCCAGCCCTGGGAGAGGATGAGAGAACAAGCAATGGGTGACAGATGCATACTGATGTTGCTTAATACAATGCTGGAAGATGCTCAGGTATGGTGATAAACTTTGGTATAAGAACATACAGAGAACAGCAAAAAACCATGAGAGTCCTGTGGCACCTTAAAGACTAACAGATTTCTTCGGGCATAAGCTTTCGTGGGCTCCAACCCACTTCGTCAGATGCATGACATGGAGACAACAGCTGAGAGGTGTATATGCACATGCCGGGATGAAGGAGTAACACAATGGCACGTGCTGACAAGTGTGACCATTTTTTGCTGTATACAGAGTAACACGGCTACTCCTCTGGAACTTATAGAGAACAGAATCGAAACCAGGGTTCTGCTTCTGTAAATCATGCCTTGCCTTGTCTGCAAGGGGGCTTTATTACAATACCTGACATCCAGGCCAATTCCTAAAGCAAACAGGACCCTCGTGTTGAAAGATCTGTGCTTCGTTATCCGGTCCCCTGATCAATTCCAGTCCTAGATGTCTTCACCCATCATTTTCAGTCCCAAAAGAATCCAAGCTGCCTGCGTCTTGTGACTTCTGTGCCAGAGACGAACAGTAACGTTCGCTCTCCTCCTCCCCCAAGCGGAGTGTGTTAGGGCAAACGCATCACTGCATTAAAAACTGATCGGTGCAATTAGCAGGTCCCCACACATCCATCGAGCAAATGGATTTTTGATTACGGATACACTGCAAGCCGTTTGTCAAATACCATCAGTTCAGTGTTCAGACAAGCTGAAGAGTGGTGAAATATTTATTGCATTTGTCACTGTTTCTATTCTTAGCTCTATGAATGTCCATCCACCTCCCCCCCCCCCCGTTACAAACGAATCATGTGCAAATCGATAGTCCATGAGTCGTCGTGGAACTGAAACGTTAAAGACTTTTTCTCAGGAATACACTTTATCACTGGATTTTAGATCCATTTTCTAAAAGAAATATCTGGTTTGATCTTAATTTTTCTCCCATTGTTGCTGCACCCTGCAATGTTTCCTCCATCGCTCTGGCAGCTGGGGTTGTTTGCACGCGAGCCGTCTACTGACATCGCTTCAGCCTGCTCGCTGTATAACATGAAGCCAGTGGGAGCCGAGTGTTGTCCATGGTGCTTCTCTTGGAAGGATGGAGACAAGGAATGAGAAGTGTTAGCTAGGTTTGCACAGGTTTTGTGGTATAATTACATAGACAACACCTCGGCTGGGCTGGTGGCTTTCACAGCTCCCAGGAGAGGTGGGCTGAAAGGAAGACTCTGATCACTGAGCACAAAGAGCAAATCTCTGAAAAAGTGACTTCCATACCCTTGTGGGTTGGGGGTGACCACAGCCCTTCATTTAATAGAGTTGGAAGAAACAATTAAGCTCCTTTATGTTACCAGGTAGCTGAAGCAGTAACCCATCTCCACCCAGTACACAGGCACATGCGTAGAAGGGGTTCATGGGCTATCGTTCTGTGAAGGCTCATGTGTCTGAGAAAGAGTCACAATAGACCACGGAAGCTGGGAAAGAAGGCGCAGAAAAGCCAAGAGCAGTCCCATTGGCAGCGTGGTGCTGACAGAGAGAGCTTTTGGGCAGAGTGTTGGCCGAAAGAGGCTTGAGGCTATGATCAAAGAAACCAGACTTTGAGTTAGGTTCTTCTTTGAGGCAGTCCTGTTTGTTTACAGGGGATGTGCCAGAATCAGTTCCTCCTCCTGAGTGAAGCAACCCCCAACACCCCAATTCTTTCTGGCTCACCACTTGAGTCAAAAGGGGTAACTTTATAAGAGAATAAAAAAAGGATGAATATTTCAATCAGGCGCTGCCGTCTTGATAGCACAATGGTGTAGGGATGATTTGCGGGTAATGGGGCCCTTTTCCACAGCTGACTTCCCAAGTCTTCATTCCAGTACGTCTCTGGAGGCCTGGGACCGGCTCTACCCAGCCCCTCCCACTTACTTCATTTTAAACTTAAAAGAAATGAAACCACGCCAGACAGAAAGCAGAGGAGTCCGGTGTACCCCCACATCTCCCGGGGCAGCCTGGCTGGTTTGAGCACCTTGCTCTGTGTCTGATGGCATCTCCTGTCTTTGCCCTTTCCAGATCTGGGACACCGCGGGGCAGGAGAGGTTTCGCAGCGTCACTCACGCCTATTATCGAGACGCCCATGGTAAGAGCTTCTCTGTGCTCGCTTCTTTCTGGGAGGTGGGGGAGGAGGAAGTGTGTCAGGAAAATGCCTGTTATTTTGGGAGGTGTTACGGGCCCAGGGATCATGGACCCAGGCAGAGCTTTGCACCGCTTTCCTGCTCCCTGTTGCTGCTTCAGTTTGTGTTTCTCACTTGGGCTAGTGAGTCTAATGAGCTCTGGGATCCGATGCTTTCTCCTCCTGGTTTCTGCCCCCCAGCTGGCTGTTGGTCACAGCATGGCAGGAGCAGAGTTGCTCGTTCAAAATTTCATTCAATGCAGCTTAGGTCACTTGCAAATCCACTGTGCCCATGAGGGGCGATCCGGTATTAAATGAGCATGTAGCAGCTCCAGACGGGGGGACGGTGTAAATGCAAGTCTTGGCCCAAGGGTGCTGGAGACCCACGGCACACCATTGAGACTTTGGAGACTGAAAGAGGCCGCTGGTTTTTTGTAAACTGAGAGAGTGACTGAGCCTGGGGAAAGGGGCTGAGTGTTCGTGGTAACAAACCATGCCCAGAAGGACAGGAGCTTGTGGTGTGAAAACACCCATTGTGGTTTGTTAGATCAGCGATGGGAGGAGAGTGGATAGAGGGTCCAAGAGCTGGCAATTAAATATCTAACGAGTGGAGCATCTGCTGAGTCATGCTAAGCCCGGAGCGTGGCAAGGAGAGTGTGTTTCTTCGCTGGAACGAGGCCTAAATCCTCCCCAGGGACTGATTGTTCCTCTGTCTCTAATGCCCAGAGTAGCCCAAAGAGGAGCTCTGAGCTGGCTGGTGGAGATTTCACATGGAGTCCATTCACACTGCTGGGGGGTTTTAGGGGTCACTGTTGAGCGCTGGTGACGGAAATGGCCCTTGGAAACCCTCCAGCGTTGCGACCATGCAAGATTTTGTCTTTCACATTCAGAACACGCCCTTTGCCTATCCCCAAGATGTGGGCAGGGGGGTTAACCACTCCCATCAGTTGTCCGTGCCCTGTGGGCAGTGAGGGGGGAATGATTTTTAGAGTGAGGAAGCTGGAAGCCATGGAACAGGCCTGTAAACCCCGTGTATGATGGAAGCTAGACATTCAGCTGCAGTTTTGACTTCAAGTCAAGGTTGCAGAGCCGGCATCCCTGCTTGTGGGTCTCAGAAGCCGGATCGTGTGTCGTGCTGTGGTGAATGAATGAATCACTGAGGTAACTAACAGGGACGAGAGGGCTAGCGCTGGAGTGAGCGATAGTAATTTAATAGACTCGCCCTTGGAGAGTTTCCCTGCTCAGAACATCCCCAGCCCTCCATTGAGCCGTCTGCAGGCCAACCTCTTCTCTTCCAGTTCTGCACAGAGAGCAGGGCAGCTTCTTCTGTCTATCAAGAGAAGATGAGACACTGGTGGGTGCGTCTCTCGCTCGCTCTCTCTAATGGGAACTGGTTACTGAACAGGAGGTTCCTGCTGCCCCAAGTGAAATGAGCTGTAATAATGATAACAGACATCTATGCAACATCTTTCCTCGGGGTGGCCCAAAAGTGCCTGACAAACGGTATAGGCAGGGACCTTCAGAGAGGCAGGGGGTGGGGAGAACGCAGCTGTTGCTCGCCATTTCAGAGTAGAAATTAAGGTGAATCCCCGTTCTTTGCAGAGGGATCTAAAGCAGGAAAAGGGAATCACCCCAAGCTGGAATTTGGGTAGGGCCCTGGGGCTTTTCTGCAGGAGGATGCTCAATCCTCACAAGCAGAAAAGCTTGGAAAAAAGAGTATGTTTCACCTACACCATTGCAGGCAGAAAACTGGTTTGAAACGTTTGTGTTTCATAGGGACATTTTCAAAATAAAACTGCTTTCGGCATTCAGACATTTTGAAAAAATTGAAGATTTGAAACATTGTTCTTCCTTTTTCTTTCCAGGCCTCTTTTCCTGTTTTATCAGTGAATGCAATACAGTGAATGATGGCTAGCGTTTTCTTCATCCCATTTTCCTTTTTTGTGTGTGTCCCCCCCCACGCACGCTAGAACATTTCCAAAGTTGGAGAAACCTTTGAAAAGCTACACGAGAAAACGGGAAAAGTGATGGGGAGTTGGGAAGGTCCTCACCCTCCCATCACTCGTTGGAATGCACTGACAGGTGAAAAGGGAAAAAACAGAGAGGAGAAAACAAAAATTTAAAACTTCCAATGTCTGGGGGCTTAAGAAAAACCCAAAATGAAACAAAAATTCAATTCAGAACTGTTTTAATGTCAAAGTTCTCCTCTAAAAGCCCAAGATAATCCTTCCCCAGCCCAAATAAAAGAATGGTTCCATGGGAAAGCGTTGACTGGCTCTAACCACCCGTAGTTGGGCCTTGAGTTATGTGTGCAAACGTAGGACGTGGAAAGGACAAGATTGCGGTGTAAGGAACATGCCTCGCTAATATCCTTGCATGGCGCATACCCGTAGTTCTGGTGCTTTGCGAGCATGAAGGCGGTCTTTGCTCGGCAAAACTCCCTGTTGGCCGATGTCTTGAATAAGGATTTGGCTTTGGGGTGATATTGTTTCACTGTGAAAGAGTGTGAGTGCAGCGGGGTAGGGGATGATGTAAGGGTTGCTTTCCTCTAATGATAGCTGGGCTGTGAGGAGAACATGGGCTCTTACATGGTGTGAAACTCTGAATCATGTGTTGGTGACTTATATAGTTTTTTATTCATTTAGTCCGTTCTGCTGTAGCTATTGTTGTTCTCGGTCACAAAAATAGAGCCTAGCCTTTCAGGGAAGCCGGGGCATAATTATATTCTGTACCGCTTCGGCTCCCTGAACAGTCTCCAAACCACAGTAAATATCCCTGGGAGGGATGCTGGAGAAAGGAAAGACAACTCCCTTCCTCCGGAGCATTGATTGTTGTGGGTCAGCTGTAGTGTACTCTGGACGTTGGGTGTGCTGTACACGGGGACTCGGGATTTTCTTCGTTAGAGAGGATGCTTCCCAACAGGGTACCGCCGGCTCTGTAGTCAGAGCACTGATGTGTCCAGCCGTGTCTTTGTGGCCCGACTGTCTAGATTTGAAGAGCAGTAAGATGTGGTAGGGTGGGGCAGCAAGGGCCAATTGGCTGACAATTCGTCCCAGAACTAGCCGCCTTCTACGTCTCCGTGGTTAGGGGCAAGGAGGCTGGAGGGGAGTGATAGAGAGGCAGGGTTTCTGCTTCACTTTTCAGGGGGCATGAGAGAGTTTTCCGGTTTTTCTCTGAGAGGGAATGGAGCAGGGCACTGGAGTACAGAATAGGGCTGCCTTTGAATGAATCCAAACTCCCCCATCCCATCCCTCCCCACTCAGCATTATGTTGCACGCTCCACGTCAGACTCCACTGGCGACCAGGACAAACGGACCCGACTCGTTTTTAACAGTGTCCCAAGCCAGCACGTCTTTCTAGGGTTATACCGAGCTCATCACCATGGTAACTGAGGGCTTTAACCATTTTTGTTTTATTCTCTCTCCTGTTTTCACTGGACCCCAGATCTCCAAGGTGCAGCCCCTGCCCACAGCACCTCCACGCCTCTGGCACGAGTTTGCAAGAGGCTGAGGGCCAGTCAGGGAGAGGGTCTCCCCGGAAGAATTACAATTCTCATTTGAAGCACACAAAGCAAGTTCCAGCACAGAGATGCCGTGGCCCCCCAGGGACCTTATCAGAGGAGCGAGAGCATACAGCACGAGGGCCCGTAGTGGTCAGAACCCCGAGGACAGGTGACTGCTGAGTTTAGACACATTCCCAGCCTGGGGGCTGTTGCTATCACACCAGTCCAGTCACCACAGAGGAGAGGGACTAAAGTGAAGAACCAGGAGCTGGCAGCTTTTCTCTTGGTGACAGCACTGAGGTTCCGTAATATCAGCTTTCCTGGGGGCTGGAACACAAGGGGAGCTTCTCCAGGGAGGTTTTAATGAAGAAGAGCTGCCAAAAGCTGCTGCAAAGTGGACCTGTCTTCCGTGAATCGATCCAATTCTTTTTTTGAACCCGGTTATATTTTAGTCCTCCACAACATCCCTTGTTAATGCGTCCCACAGACTGATGCATTGCATGAGAAAGTGCTTCCGTATGTTTGTTTTAAACCTGCTGCCTAGTAATTTCATCAGGTAACCTCTGGTTCTTGCATTGTTAGAAGGGGTAAATAACACTTTTTTATTTCCTTTCTTCCTCCAGTCATGAGTGCATGGACCTCTATCCTATTCCCCCTCAGTTGTCTCTTCTCTAAGCTGAACAGTCCCAACTGTTTTAGTCGTTCCTTATGGGGAAACTGTTCCATACTCCTCATGATTGTGGTTGCTCTTCTCTGTACTTTTCCCAATTGTAATGTAATTTTTTTTTTTTTTTGAGATTTGCACACAGTGTTCAAGATGTGGGTGTGCCACGTATTTATACACTGGCATCGTGATGTTTTCTGTCTTACTATCTATCCCTTTCCTAAAGGTTCCAAACGTTGTTAGCTTTTCCTTTCTCTTTTTCTTTTTTTGACTGCTGCTACATGTTGAGCGGATGTTTTCAAGAGCGCTATCCACAATGACGCTGAGATCTCTTTCTTTGGTGTTAACAGCTCATTTTCGACCCCATCGGTTTGTTGGGCTTGTTTTCCAATGTGCATTATTTCACATTTGTCAACATTGAGTTTCATCACCCTGGAAACATATTGCTGTAAAAAGCAAAACAAACATACACAATAAACCTCTTTGACCATTCAGCGAGCAATTACCTGCATTCACCATGTCTTTTCCTCTCTCCACAGCTTTGTTACTGCTGTACGATGTTACAAACAGAGCATCGTTTGACAACATCCAAGTAAGTTGGACATGTTCAGGTCCCATGTGGCAGGAGAGGATAGCACGAGCCAAATGCATAGTGTTCCCGTAGCTGTATGCAGGCTGGCTGGTTGGTGGGGATGGCATCCTCGAATTGTTGTGCAGTTGTTTATAAGATCCTATTGGCTGGTCTGTTCTGCCTCATCTTAAGAGCAAGGTTTGTGAACCAGCTCCAGTAAACCAGGACAACTCTCATCCCCTTCAGGCTGACCTTAAGCTCTTCTGCCCAAACTTTGTTGAAGTTTTATTAGTTGTTTTCAGCAGTTGTTATTTTGATGGCTGCATCCAGGTTCCAGGCTGGAGTGGAAGAGTGAAGTCTGAGATACCAGGCACAGGCTGCTATTGTGCTAATTCTTGTGAGACATGAAGTAGGAAGTCCTGGAGGTCTCATGAGACCTCATTTTTGTGAGATCTGTAGCCTATTTTTGCAGACCCAAGAGACTTGAAGAATTGGAAGAAGCTTGAGTAAAAGCTTGAGTTTTGCATGCTTCTACCAAATCTTTTGATGCCTTCCTGTTATTTTCATTAATGACCGAATCGGTCTTTAGTTCTGAGCAAGTACTTATTATGCGCTCTCCACACTTGCTCTCAGATTGCATTCCAGGCAAGTGTACTTGCAGAATAAATTACTGTGAACAATTAGGACCTTGCAAGATATGGAGATTTCCTGTAATGATATTGTAGCTTGGAAAAAAAATAATCACAGGCTGGTTAGCAGGAGACTGATTTTTGTTGACCCCAAAGACATGCTCGAGTATTGACTCTCGTTGCTGGGTAATGGGAGCAGCAGGGGAGAACATCCTCCAATCAGATACAGGAATCTGATGAGAAGGGGTTTATATATATAGCTCTGCCCCTAAGAGCACCGCACACCGCTTCTCCTGAGACGTGGCCTTTGTACTCGATGTAGGTAACTTGCGTGGTGATATGGGTATGATCAGCTGCATCTCCTAATCCTGCTTGTTACTGACTGCCCCACTGTCAATCCCTCCAGCTATAACCATACCATCTAGGAGCCCTAGTCATGGACCAGCTGAGGACGCCATTGTACAAACACAATAAAAAGACAGTCCCTGCACCAAAGAGCTTCCAGTCTAAGTGTAAAGCTAATGAATTTTCCCCAGCCCCAAGGTCAAGAGATTCACCCCAGCCAAGAAATTACAGTGGGTTGACCCAAGCCTAGCCCATGGCAGAGTACATGCGAAGTGTGGACTGGCAGTTAAGATGGATCCATTGAATTAGCCCTTTGTTGTAGGGGAGCAAAACAATGCTGCTTTATGGGAACTGCACCTGGGCTGGTTCTGATGCATCTCTGGAAGCTGGAGCTACTTTTGGGTGTCTTAATTACAAAGGAACTAGCCATGGGGCAGTAGCTTTCTGAGTTGGCTTTGGGAAATGGGTTGTCGTGAATTATTTGTATCAGTAGCAGACAGTCTGAATTCTTACGGTACTGTTACCTTTCGCTACCTGGCACCAGGAAACACCGGGCAGTGTATGAAATGCTTTGTTCAGGAATATACGACCTGTTTTGCGTGTGTACTACAGCTCAGATGTTGGGTGGATTCATGTTTCACTACTATTTCACACACCTGTGCTCCACTTCCACATTGTGAAAGTGCAGGGAGAGGCATGCCTTCACCTCTTGCTCTAATGTACATTACCTGCTCTACGTTATGTGGTATTGGCCTGGCTTAGGCAGGAATTCTGGCCCCTTCCTAGTAGAGCATTTTCAAGTCCATTTAGTGATTGTCCTCGTATGAGACTGGTGTAAGAGCCCCATACAGCTTCCCCACGATCCCACTGCCTGCATTGCTTCCGTTTCTTCTGCCCCAGAGGATGATGCTTGGCAGGACGGGGGCAGAATTTTGGTTTACTGAAATTGAGGCTGTCTGTCTGAAAGAAACCCTGGGAAGTAGCGATTGGGGGTGGGGTGTGGTGGGGATCTGATTCATGCCTCTCACTTCCCTGAAGGATCCTGTCCCCTTGGACAGTTTGCCTAATTGGGGCAAACCCAGTCTCCCCCCCCCCCCATTTCTAAGCACTGAGTTTAGTGAGCTGTATTAAAGGTGCGGCATATCCCAGATTCGAATAATGACGTGTGTGGGACACGGGTGACCTTGCTGCCATTATCCAATCATTTTGCACTTTCACCAATTGTGAGGGGATGACGAAGTATTAAAGTAGATCATCCTTTTCCCTACTCCAACGGAGGACTGTATGCAATAAAAGGCCCGAGTTGTAGCGTCCTGAGCAAATTCCTTCATAGCACACAGCTACCTGTATCTTCTCCTTTACTAGTTGGCTAATTTTGGAGAAGCGGGCCTTGAATAGGGATCTGAAGCAGGAAAGGGTACTGTCAGTACAGATATATATTGGGGCAGATGTGGCTGTAATATCCAGGGGTGGCTAGGAGGATGGAGACTCTACCTTGCTCAGGGCATATCTCAAAGCCTCTGGAGTTGGTGCTGTGAATTCCAGTCCTGACTGACTTGACGGTGACTCCGCTTGTTTTCTGTCATCTTGTACTGAAGCTGAGCGAACAGGTGCCCAGCATCTGTGATTTCAGGTCTGTGGTAGCTGCGTGTGCACCCTAGATTGAGCCAAAGCCTCCTGGGTTTTTCTACAATTCCCAGAGAACCCACTGTACAAGCATGAGTTTCACCCTCCCTCCCCTACCACACCCCAGGCCATGCAGTCCCAGCAGGGCTCACCAGGCACCACAGAGTGTCGCAGGCAGGTCCAGGAATATCTTTGTGTGCTGACATTGCAGGAGTCCAGCTCTCGTTCCGCACCGGGCCATGCAGCTAGGCTTCTCTCCTGTCGCCCTTGGGGATTCCATGCTGCACCCTTCGTCCCCTCACAGCCTGTTAGTGCTGCAGGGTCGATTGCCTGGAGCAGAGCTTTGCACTCCAACGACAGAGCACCAAACCCTGCAGTGACACTGCCGGGAGAGGCTCGTGTGTGGAGCCCCCCTGTGGAGCCCGACCTCTTATAGGGACAGCCCAGGGCTTGGTTGGGCAAAGGGAACTGTGTCGATGGACCAGTTGGCAAACCCGGAACCCAACTCTGCCCCCGAGCAGTTGTGCCAGGCTCAGAACTGCTTCTGCTCCAAAGGAAACTGGCCAGGGGGGCCCTGCAACACCTGAGTGCCTCAACGCCCGCACCCTGCTCCCCTTTCCCCACTCTGGCACAGCATGATGAGTCTGTGCACCGCAAGCCTCTACTGATGGACCCAGTGGCCTGAGTGCCCAGGTAACCTGAGCACTGGAGTTGGGAGAGGAGGTTGCATTTACCCCGGTCTGGGGCAGAGCTCTTTGTGAGCTCCAGAGGGAAGAAGTTTCCAGGGGAGAGGGATGGCTCTCAGCGAGGCAACTGCACTTGCAAAGTCCCTTGGGTTTCCAGGATGCAGAATGCTGAGAGCAGCTGTTAGGCAATCCAGAGAGCTGCCATGGGGGCACAGGCAGCAGTTATGCACAGAAGCAAATGCAAAGCGAACTAGAGGTGTTTTGTTTCTGTAATTACAGCGGGGGCGGGTGAGTAATTTGCTTTGAAAGTAAGCGTCCTCTCTCCTACGCAGACCTTGCACTGGTTCAGTGCTAGAGTGCTGCTAACAGGCAGCTTCAGGTGAGAGAAAGCGATTCAGTCCAAATGAGTCCTGGGATCCCCAGTTGGGAAAATGGGAATTGTTTCCCGAGGGGGTCACTGCTTGGGCTGGAACCTCCCCTTTGCTGCTCGAGGATCTAGAAATCTAGTTTCTGTCCCAGGTTCTGCCACCCTGCACGGCCGTGAGCATGTCCTATAGGCCAGCCTTCCCCAACATGGCCTCTAACCTTGCACACTTTAGTTTCTGGGGGCCCAACTTCAGATGCGCAGACCCGATTGTCGCATCCGCAGCTCCAGTTAATGCCAATGGGCACTGTCCATAAAGCATTTTCAACCTGTCTGGCAGAGGGCACAGAAGCACTTGTGGCTGGTGTTGGTGTGTTTATTTAGTGGTCTGGGTATTGGTCGGAGCCCAGCAGGGTTTGGTGCATTGGCTGTTTCGTTGGCTGTTGCTTGTCCCCGGGCCCAAACTCATGTTTTAATGGAGTGGCCCCTCCAGCCTGGACGACGTTTGTTTCTATCCTGCACAGTTAGGGTGCAGGAACTGCCCCAGGGGAATCTTGCTCTCTGGAGAACACTGGGCTGAATCACTTTTGGGCACAAACAGCCTTATTGCCAAACTGACGTGATGGCTACAAAGAAACCCAGTGGCCAGGTTCACCGGAGACTGGAGCAGGCCCCAGAGCAGCTGTGCCCAGAGAAATAGCCTGGTATCTTACCGCCACCCACATAGCATGGAGTAACTGGGAACCCACTGAATGCAGCCCCTTACGTAATGCATCTTCTACGAACATGGCATTCATTTTCCAGCCCCTTCAGCTCCTCTCCCCTCTGCTTTTGTGGCCCTTTCAAGTTGGCCCCAAAGTGGTGCCCACACAGCAGCAGTCAGCCCTTTCCATGTTCTGCCAGCTGCCTGGCACCAGCTAAGCCTCCCTCCTCCCGTTGTTTCCCTAGGCTTTCTTCTTTTGATGTCAGATCAGTGACATGGGCCAGGAAGGCTCCTGGTTTCTTCCTGCAGGTAATCCTCATGGGACGCTGATCAGAGGCTGGAGTCACACTCTGACGGGGGGCATGGATCAGGCTGTAGGAGCAGCTGGCCGCCCACATGCAGTGAGAACTGACTGCGCCAAAGCATCACGTGACACTTACTCCAGGAGTCAATTTTTCCCTTCCGGGCTTTTTCTCTAAGGGCCCACGAAGGCGAATGGGGGTGGAATAGCCCATCTACTCATGATCATGTCCACCAGTTGGGCCTAATTTCTGACCCACTGATCTGGATGGATTAATTTTTGATTCCAGGCTTTTCTTGCTTATGAAGCAGCATTTTTAACGCCGTCTTTGAACTGTATTATTAGGCCTCTTTGTTTGGACGAATTCCATTTGTCTTTCTTGCTTTTCATGCCTTTTCCCATCAACATTTATTGTAGGTTATTGTGACCTTTTATATACTCCTTACATGCCCTGTTTCCAGCTGAGCTCCCAATGGAGGTAAATTGGTAGGCCCAGGCATTAGGGAGACCAGAGAGCAAGTGTGAAAACTCAGGACAGTTTTTAGGGGGGAAAGAGAGGTATAATTCTGTATATAAGGCAAAGCCCTTAATATTGGGGGGTGTCTGGTCACCTTAACTACAACAGTTCTGTTAGCTTATCACCTTGTCCAATGCATCTCCAGGTGCCTGTTCAGTAGGCGGCACATGAAACGAATTGTGTGTAGTGGCAGGACGCAGTCTATTGTCAGTGGGAGAAGCTCACAACATACAGGAGCACCATTTCAGCTGGCACTAATGGTCCCTCCCTTACCCCGCTTTCTGCCCCATTATGGGAGTTCAAAGCCAGCCAGTGAGCGTGCCCTACTGCTGCACACCCAGTTCTCCCTCCTGTGCCAGGCCAACTAGCATGGCAGGAGCATTCAGCTGGGCTTGCAGGCTTGCCTGCCTTCCTGGCTTGGGATTTGGGACATGTGGGATGCTGCGTTCTTCTCTGCCATAGGTTTGGTTGACATTATTGTTTGGCTTTGCCTGCAACTCTGTCAAAGGCTAACAGAAAGGTGTCTAGCAGAGAGAGGGGGCCCGTGTGTGTCTCTAACTCCTGGCTTTGCCAGGATTATTAATTTGCAACTCCTCAGGGTGTTAAATGCAATGGACACACATTTTGAGCATTGATCCCCCATGCATCCCAAATGAGACCAGTTCTGCAGGGAGAGACAACAGGGCCACAGTCTCATTTCTCTGCCCTCTTGGGTGCTGGGGCTTGTAGCACCAGACTTGAGAAGACAGTGGGGCTGGGAATGGGGTAGGACTAGCAGATAGACCCTGAATGCATGTGAGGATTGACTACAATCTCACCCACTACATGAGAGAGCCTCTGAAGTACATGCTGCCTTTCCCCGCCTCCATTGTTCCAAATGGGCCCGGGGGCTGATGCAGTGCAGCTGATGATGTGCTGGTGTTTCATTAGGAAAATATTGTGGCATCATGTGGCTGTGCTGTTTATTAACAAATGTTAGATGTTTGTAAAGGGGCTAATAATTACAGCTCTCTCCCGAGTGACAGAAAAATGTACAATAGTCATCTGCTAACTTCAATATTTGTCCACACCAGAATGAAAATTGAATGGCTTAATAGCATCTCTGAGAAGCTCTTTTACTAATTGGTTTGCTGGCCGTGTCTTTCCTATCTATTAACTTTAAATGTCATGGCAACACTTCCCTTCCACCTGGAGCTGACTGTGCAATGCTCACGGTTTTGGGTGGTGTATATAAATGGCTAGTGCCCGCATTCTACGCCAAAAATGTTGTAGAAAGGCAGGTCATTGCCATTCATATCTTTTTAAAGCCACTGATTTCCTTCCTCTTGAATGCTCCCAAAATAAGTAGCTGGGATCATTGCATCATCTGGCAGTGAAGTTCAAGATAGGTTTTTCTTAAAAAAAATTGTTTCACGTCTTATTCCAGAAAGCTCTGCTGTTAGTTTTTTCTTTCATAAATCCCAATTCTAGCCCTTGGCTAAGTTTGCCCTGGGTTTATTTTTAAAAATGTTTGTTGATGCTTTTTGTTCAGTTGTTAAGTTAGAGAAACTGAACAAAAAGACTTGTATTTGGGTGTGTGTCCCTTTCATCTTCAGTCTTATTTACTTTGTGTTCCTCACCCTGCATAGCTACTTTACGGGACTGGGGAAAATATCCCTTTCTGATATACTGTAGCATTGCACAGTTCAGTATGATACTGGATTATAAAGATTTTTCATTTACTGTCATTTTGAGAGTCCAGCATTTTCCATTGATGAAGACAGGGTCCTAGACTAGCTGGAGATTAGATTTGCTCTGAATGACAGGGTCCTAGACATGCCAGGCCTCTATACTGGTGCTTCAAAGTTCTGCAGGTAGCAGTTAACAAACAAGAGACACCAAATGATCTGATTCTGTACAACAGGAGACTGGATAGACCCCAGTGTCTGCTCCACAGCATCAGTCGCTTTGTTCCTGCCTCTCCGGAGACGAGAGAAGGATCTAAAGCTTTCACAGGTAGCTGAATTCAGGAGCCTAATGTTTATCACATGCAATTTGATCAATCACTACATCAGATCTCTGAAATCCTTGCTATAAAGCAGAGCAAGAAATCCTTTTCTGTTGCCAGTAAAGAGGAAGAAAAGAGAATGGGGATTAGAAAAGTACTTTTAGCAAGTTTTGGGGATTACCCAGGAAGATTATGTAATTAACCACAAGAAGAATGGTTTGCCAGAGGCTTTCCTTCCTATCTTCTTTGATCGGTCACCTTCCTGCAGGCTGCTATTGCAGATCTTTCTCCGAGTGGCAGTTTCAGAATTGCGGGTTTCTAACACTCTTCTTGACAGCTTTTGTTTCTCAGCACCCTAGAGTACAGCTAGCAGTGTTGCCTATCATCCTCTGCCCTTTAATCACAGGTTATCAGTGATCAGCAAATCAAACCTATGATGTGTGTGAAGGGGCTTTCCCAAATGAGAGACCCATTTCACTCCATTGAGCTTCTTCCATGGGGGAGTGGAAATGCAGGCATTCCCCAGTGGCAGGGGGTATAGCAGGGGTTACTTGTCTGAAAATGTTTCCAGAATCAGGCCCGTGTCTGCATTTCTAGCTCTGAATTTTCTTGGATAACTGGCTGTTGAGACTTGCCCACGTGCTCAGGGTTTAACCGATCGCCATATTTGGGGTCGGGAAGGAGTTTTCCCCCAGGGCTGATTGGCCTGGGCTCTGGGGGTTTTTCGCCTTCCTCTGTAGCACAGGGAATGGGTCACCTACTGGTGAATTCTCTGTATCTTAAGTCCTTAAATCATGATTTAAGGAGGTAAATAACTCGGTCATAGGTTGGTGGCCTATTGCAGGAGTGGGTGGGAGGTCTTGAGGCCTGCATTTTGCAGGAGGTCAGACTAGATGATCGTACTGGTCCCTTCTGACCTTAAAGTCTATGAGTCTATGAGTCTGTGTATTTTAGGATTTTTTTATGGCTGCCTAGCAACATAAAATCCATCACAAAGTCCCCAGTGGCCTATATGCAATCTCTGGCACTTCTCCCTTTGGGGGTCAAAACTTTGGTTGGAGGAGGAGTTTTGGATTGAGTTTTTTTTAGATTTTGTTAATTTCCTTTTTGAGGTTTTTTTGTTGGTTTTTGTTTTGTTTTGCTGGGGTTGGTGGGGAATGGGACATGTCAGTGCTGAGGTCTGGGGAGAGGAGGGCTTAGTGTTGGGGGGTCTGGGCAGAAGGAGGTGTCCACAAGTTTTTCTCCTAGTAGAAAGGCTTTTTTGAAGAACCTTTCCAGTGTTTTCTGAGAGAATTGTTACTGTTAGTGCATTGGGCGCTCTGTAATGTACTGTTTTATGACACATTTTAATTCATGGCACAATAAAAGGGCAGAACTGCTGTTGTTCTCTGAGAACGGATGCTGACATATGCAGCATTACAAAATGGTGAGTCAGGCCTTAGAAAATCAAGAGGGTGGCTTAAAATTCATGAGATTAAGCAAAGTAGTAACAAAATAAAAACAAACTTCTTATTTTCCTTCTGGTTTTTTAGCCTTTGTGGTTCATGTTTGGAAGCTTTTCTTTGCATCTTGAATAACTAGAAGCTTTTAAAAAAAAAAGTTGACTCACATAGTCACAGGAGTCCAGGAGCTGGAGAATTAAGAAAAATACCAAACAGAGAGACGGTCCGACTCCTACAAGGTAATTACATATTATTATATGGATCAGGAATTGGAAAGACGGAACTCCCCTTGTGCCTGGTAGCATATTTTAGCGGATTTCAGACCAGAGGAAGCATGTCCTTATAACGTGCAGAACACGGACATCAGAGGGGAATGGCGGCCAGTGATTAAAGCACTACCTGCAACTCAGAAAGAGCCAGATTCAGTTCTCAGCTCCAGCCCAGATTCCCGGGGTCCCCTTGGACAGGTCACTGAGGTATGTCTACACTTGGAGCTGGGGTGTGATTCCTGACATGAAGAGATGGACCCATTTTAGCTCTGATCAAACTAGTGCATTAAAAATTGACCAGAGCTACTGTGGCACGAGTCGCAGGAGGTGCTAGCGGCCCCAAGTACGTGCCTAGCATCTCGGATGACTAACTATTCAGGGTAGCTAGCTTCATATACTGCTCCGGCTACACTCTCTCTTCGGTGTGCTTGTTTGATCAGAGCTAGTGCAGGTATGTCTCCTTGAGTTGGGAACTACACGCCCTGATCCAAGTGTAGACATACCCTGAGCCTCTCTGTGCCTCAGTTTCCCATTTGTAAAACAAGGGTAATTGTACTTCTTTGCCTCACAGGGGTATTGTGAAGTGCCTCAATAGCATGGTGTTACAAGTACCTGATCATTGCTCATAACTGGCTCCAACTTGGACAGGCAGACACCTGCTGCTGCTTTGTCACTCAAATTGCAGGCCATACGTATATACATTTCTTTTCAAGAGAAAAAGCTCATCAAAACCCAAGTCCCAGTTTTCCAGGGAGGATAAGAGCCTCTTGCTGCTCTGTTAGAGTGCAGAATACAGAACACGATTAAGCTATATTAACTTGAGGGCTATCTATGCTGGGAGCAGCTCTGGGGAGAGTTGCACAGCGAGTTGTGGCAGCCTGACAGATCACTGCTCTGCTGAGTATGTTCCCTGCCTGTCTCCTGGAGCACATGCTTTTGTTTCAAAAGCTCTTGCCAGAAGGAAATTTTTACCTTGTAGCACCAAAATTTCATCTTGAAGCCAAGAGTTCCAAAGTCACTGGGAATTCACATGTTAGGTGGGGCTGCACTGTTGGATCCTGACCCAGGATCAGGGCCTAAAATGCTGTATCTACAGTTCAGAGGCTTTTCCTCTCCTAGACAGGTTTGCATTGGCCTGGAAGGCACCAGAGCAGCGTGGGTGTGCGGAGCAGAAAGGCAGGCCAGAAAGCGACCAGGTAAGGGAAGTGTGTGACCGGCGTTGTAGGAAGCTTTTTTCTGCAGAAGGCAAGTCTATCCCCAGTAGTAAGGTGGGGAAATGACCTAGCGGGAAAGATTCTGTGCTGAACCCCCTACATCCATCCTCCCGGCTCCACCAAGCAACCCGTGTGTGCACAAAACCTCCTGTAGCTGGAGGTTTGTCCAAGGAAGGAGGACACCCAGTGTCTATACACACCGCCTGCTCAGATACTTACCTTATTCAGTGACAAACCTGCTGCCTCGCAACACCCCTATTTGAAGCTCTTCATTGGCATTTAATTAGCAGGGAAGAATTGCATCACGCCCCGAACAGAAGCTTTGTCGGGCTGACTGTGCATGTGGGACTCCTGTCCCGGCGAGGAAGGCCCCTGTGCATCTGTAACAGTCCCTCGAGGAGTGGCCCTGTGCGTTCCAGGGCAGCCCTGGCCTGGGAAAGCAAGAGGAAGTCACTTGGGAATCTGCCTCCTCTTCATGTGTTAAATTTGTATCGCTACAGAACGGCGCTGCCCGGGTTTTCCACTGGATACCTGAGTGAATTAAGGGCAGCTGTGAATGGAAAGACTCCTCATGGAGATGCAAGAGATCCTCACAGCTCTGCGCATCCTTGGAGCCTGTTGTTGAAATGATTCCACTGTTCCTTGGCTGATCTAGCAGCAGGGATGCTGATGTTGCTGTGCAAACAGTAAGCCTGGTCCCATAACTCTTACTCACGAGAGCAATGCAGGAAGTCAGTGACACCGCTAACGTGAGTAAACGCTGCTTGTGTGGGAGAAGGGAGCAGGATCAGTAACAGCGGGGAAAATGTCCAGGGCTGTAATCCCCAGATGCCCAGCAGCTCTCAGACAATTAGCCTGGGCACAGTTCAATTTTTTTTTATGTAATTTGGAGAGACAATGGGAACACTTATTTTTTAGCCTTTGTTCCACTTTTATCAATATTTTTTTTAAAAGTTCGTATTGCACAGAATTATGGGTTTTAAACACTTTTATTTGTTGTTTGCATTTTCACAGTTGTGGGAAATTATGGGAGGTGGGGTCAAGCAGCAGTGGGGAGAGGCAAATAATCATTTAATGACAGTTGCCATTGAGATTCAATAAATAAACCATTAAAACACAACCAACGTCAGATGTCAAAATCTGAGCCTGGACCCAAATTCTTGAGTTCTCAAGCAGCATTGTTCTTACTTTGCCTATCTGTAAGGTTCCACTGTTGATTAAAACGAAATGTCAGTTTCTGTGCACACAATGAAATCAGTGTTTATCGGCATTTACTGATAAAACTGAACCCTTCCAAGCCTTCCTGTTCTTCGGATTTGAAGCAAAAACCAGGTGGCCCCTGGGGATTTGACTGTGTTTATATTTGAATTTTAGGGTCAGTGTGCCAGGAGCTGCGAAACATCAGGGGCTGGGCTGCTCTTTGGGACCTGGCTTAGCATTTTCATTAGGCTGGGGGGTTAGATGGGGAACCTTCATGCCTCAGCAAGGTTCAGGTGGCACCATCCTGCAGCAGCTGTTGAAACCCCAAAGTTCAACATGCCCCTCCCCACTCCTCCAGTGCCTGATGCATTGATCCTCGTTCCTTCCCACGCTGACCCTGGCCTGTCGCTCTGACCAGTAAACGATCTCTCCTGCTCACTGGGTTTACCGTTGTGTGGCAGATGTTGCCAGCAGGACGGTGTTTGCTTATTCATAGCAAACATGGCCTTGGAGCTCGGAGCAGCAGATATTTGCTTAGCAACTGCAAAGAAACACATTTATTTGTTTGATTTTCCAGACTGGCTTTTTTTCTTCTAGTTGTCACTTCTTGTGGAGCGGAGGAGGGGTTGTGGTGTCTCTCCCGTGAGCCTTTTAAGGTGGCAAGTTTTGGGCTGGTTTGTGCATTTGATGTAGGAGATGACCGAACTTTCTGGATCGGTATAAATCTGACTAGTCAAGGGTTTTTGGCTGATACTTTTGAAGTGAGATTGCACATTTTGTTAATCTAGTACAAGGCATCTGTACCACATCCAGTAACTCGAGGAACAAATCTTAGCATGCAGCTTTGCTGTTCCATAGTTTTTCCTAATTAAACTCATCAAAGTCTCTGCCTCTTTGAGAAATTCACTTAGTGTCTCTCTTGACCCCCATTGCTGTAACTTTGCTGCAAAGGGTAAATTGTAACCTTTACAGCCGGGGTGGCGGAGTGAAACCTAAAGAGCCCAGCAGAAAGGGCGACTGGCAGGACTGTAGCAGGCACCACGCTTGGCCGTTCCCGAATACTTGTGTTTTAAAATGTTGCCCCAATGCAAGGGGAAAAGCTGAAAGCCCTTTCCCGACCAGTTTGTGGACACCATACACAAATCCGGCAGTACAGATCTGTGCCCCACCGACAGCTGAGGCATCCTGGTAGTTGGGTTTTTAGACCAGAATGCGTAGACAGTGTGCAGCCCCCTCTGTTCTTGTTCATATTCCAGGAGCACATCCAGGGCCTAACCAGGGCCAGCCCCCAACTTCACTGCAGATTGCATACGCAGAGAGCTGGTCTACACCTAAAACTGAGGGCGCCATCTCTGTCACTAAGTTGTGTGAAAAAGGAGACTGTCATTAAACTGAGCTCAGTCCCGGGGCAGACACGTGCTAGGTCAGTGGAAGAAATACTCTGTCGACGTAGCTACCGCCCTTCGCTGGCATGGATTTGCTACAGTGATAGGAAAAAACCCTTCTGTCATCGTAGCAAGTGTCCCCACTACAGCGACACAGATCCAGTCCTTCGACGTAGACGTACCCAGAGAAGGAGACAGTTCCATCATGAGCTCTTTGGGGCAGGGACTAAGCAAGACGAAAAAGAGTAGAAGAAAGGAGGTAGTCCCATTTCACAGATGGGATCTGATGCAGAGGCCCCAGCTCAGCAAAGTACTTAAGCGCATGGTTTATAACCTTACGTGAAGAACGGACTTAGCCACCTCATTCATTGGAACTAAAAAAGCCACCACCCCTTCGAGCAATGTGGGAGTGGCCCCAGGAGGTGTATGGTCCAGGCCAGTTACAAACTTCTCATGCAATGGAGTTTTCACCACTGCCCTGTTAAGACTATTTCCTGGGATAACAGACCGGGGTGGGGTGGGGGGGTGGCAGAGCTGGTCCTGGTACCTTGATCCCACAAGAGTAGGTGCCGTGAGAACCAGGCGAGAGGAGCAAACACCCTTCAGTGTCAGCCGGCGGTCGCTCTCTAGTCACGCAGCAGAAGAAACCACTGCCAGGCGCAGCTATTGCAGGGCACCCTGCTGAGGGTCCCAGCTGTTCACAGGCACAGGGCAATGCAGCAAGCGACCCCCGTCAGTCAGGAGGCGCGGCTGAGCCCGGCTCATTCTCTCTGGGATGCAGTTTCCTAGATACAGAGTGGACGCTGCAGAGTCCCCGCTCTGTGGCTCTCTGCCCGCCTCTCTGCCCTGTGCCTTTTAGACCAACAAATGGAGTTCTTTGAAGAGAGCCCAGAATCTGCCCAAGGAAAGGTTGACTATGGCGAGCATCTGCCGTTCCTTTCACAGCGGCTGGCAGCACTTGCTGCTGGAGGGGTGGCCACCCTGCAACCATTAAAATAAATCCTGCCAGACAGTTTTATGAGGTCCAGCTAAGCAGGGAGGCATGAGTCCTGAATAAATAGGACATAATTGCTAATGTTCCAGATGTGGAAGCACATTTTGTACGTCTCTGATGACACGATCAGGCTCAGCAGCTAGACTTCTGAAAAACCATTGCCGTTTAATAGTCTGCAGCCGGCTGAAACGTGGTCAATGGCCCTGGCCCCACAGCGCTATGATCACCAGAACCTGCAGAGAGAGCTGACCAGACAGTTCCACTGGAATTCGGGCTGCAGCGCCCCCGTTTCCAAGATAGTATTTTTCAGCAGATGGCTTCCATTTCTCCTTCTCAGTGAAGATATTCATGTCCAGAGGTGACAAGATGCCACACTCCCTAGGGCCGGAACTGTTGGAGAGGATAGTCTGGATGGAGCGTTCTGGCTGTGCAGATGGGGAAGTTCAATGTATTGGAGTATTCATTCCATTCAGTATTGGAGTCTATGTTGTTTTCACAAGGAGGACCCTGTTGAGGATCAGGACTTGTCTTTGTCATTGTTTGCTGAGCATTTTTAAGAGTGAAATTTCTTGCCTATAAAAAATCTCTGTGGCCTGAAATTCTACCAGCCATTAGGAAACCAAGTAAACAAGTAATAAAACAGCCATGTTAGCATGTGCAGGGTAAAGAGCTAGAAATGTGGAAATAAAACATTGATCTAAATTTTAAATCAAGATTCAAATGAAATCAATTTTTTTTATTTTTCTTGTTTAACAAATTCTAATTGTTACCCATCCTGAACCCAGATCTCCTTGGTTCTAGGCCAACGCCTTATCTGTTAAACTGCCCATCCTCCCTTTTTATCAGGGTGCAGGTTAGAAGGGCTAAGTCAGGTTTCTTCTCATCGAGACAGGCATGATACATCCCCAGCAGCCATCTAAACTGGGCACCCGTTTAGGCCTTACCAGCTCCTCATTTGCTTTCGAACAGGTGTTGGTGACGTTGCAGCTCCTTCGTATTCAGTGGTTTCATCATCCATTCCATCTCGAGTGACCTTATAAAAGGGTCAAATTCCAAAGGGGTAGCCGTGTTAGTCTATTGTAGAAAGACAACAGAGTCTTGTGGCACTTTTAAAGACAGATCCAGACATCTGTTAGTCTTTAAAAGTGCCACAAGACTCTGTTGTCTTATAAAAGGGTGTGAGAGAACTGTCTTTAAAAGGGTTTGCTGTGGCTTTGCCTCGTTTATTGAATACGACAGCTCCTTGAGGGCTATTGATAAAGGGCTTTTATTGACTTGAGAAATGAACCTGAAACTCCACTCTTCGGTTACCCGTCTTAACTCTTGGTTTGCTGCTGCCGGCGGGATGAATGAAGGTGAGTTTTCTGCCTGCGTGGATGCAGAACAATGCGGAAGTCTTGTCTGGTAACACCATGGCTGTGTCTGCTGATGGAAAGATGGCAGACTTGCACAGCACAGGCTGTTTTGTGGTGCCTGCTGTAAAAACTTTTGGGTCTATAATTGCGGACCGCCTCTCTACACACCTTAGCCAGGAAGCTTATGATCTACATGTGGAGGTGGGAGAGGGACAGTTGCTAGTAAATCTGGGATCTGTCACTGTCTTATGAATACTGCAGTGCAGTCCTGCTCAGGCACCTTTTTACTTTCTCTGCGAACAGTGGGGTGCTGCCCACATTCCCGTTGGCAGGTGTTGGAAATTTACATCTCATTGGGTTTCTCTTTGGCTACATGTTATCGGAGGAGGCACTCAACTTTTTCTCTCCCCTGCGTATGCAGAGGCGGCGAAGCAGGTGCACGCTTAGGACCCCGAGCAGGAAGGGGCCCCATCGCCTGCTTTTTCTACCCCAAAAGGCCTATCTGCCTTGGTCAGCAGCAGGAGGCGGAACTGGCTCCTGGGGCCAGGGCCACATGGGTGGGAACTGGGGCCGGAGGAGCGGGGCGGGGCAGCGAGGGAAGGCTGGGGGAAGGGGAAACATGTTCCTTTATTGCTGGCAGCCAAATGAATGTCCCTGGGAAAATCAACGGTCGGTTACATTCATGCACGTGATTACCCTCTAACTGCTCCCATTAACTAGGGCTCATGTGGCACCAGATGGAGATGGTAATGAATGAGAGAGGACTTTAATCTACTTGGGGATTTTTTAGCCTTCCCGTTTTCCTTGAGCTAAGGTTTGGTTTGTAATTTGCCAGTTGGGTGGCAGTCTGAACGAGTGTCCCCAGAAAACACAGGCCGGGAACTTGCTTGCTTCTTTATTAGTGTTTTGGCGATGGAAGAAGGGGCTGGACTGAGACCCGGGGAGTCTCTTGCCCTCTCTAAATCCACCACACAGCAGCTGTGCTAAAACAGAAAATCGCTCAGAGCCCAGGGCTGTCAGTCCCAGCTTCTTTGCTACACCAGCCAGGCGTGCGGATGTGGCCTCAGGCCGTGAGCCCTTCAGCTCCCGTGGCAGACCTTCTCCAATGTTCCACTTGCTGGCGGGAGCAGCGGTTTAAATCCTTCCAGGGGCTTTCACTGGATTTGGCAGGCTGAGGAAGCCACTGCCTGGAGAGAGCAGATCATCAGCCAGTGCTGCAAAGCCAGAATAGTAGCGATGTGCGAGGAACTCTGCTGCCCCTGCCGCGTGCACAGGGTCGGGAAGGGTGGGCTGTGAGTTCATTAGCCAGAGGGGGGAAGGGGAGGGCATGTGCGGCAAAGAACCGGAGCAGGGGAGGGTACAAGCTCCTCTCTCAGTGGGAGTATGAAATACAAATGTTCTTCTCCGGCTAGTGAGCTGCTCTTGCTCCACAGGGCTCGGTGTGCGTTGGAGGCAGCATGCTCCGTCCCTGGGCACCAAGGAGTGGAAGCAGAAAGCCCTGGAGCCCCATATCCGATAGCAGCGCCTGCTCCTGGGTCTCTAGCACTCCATCGTTCAAATAGAAATGGAAGGAGCAAGCGGAAGATCTCGCCCCTCCTTCACTCTGGCATTTGTGAGCCATGCGGGGTCCAGCCAGCTGTGCTGGCCCTAGCACGCCGGGGGAGGTAACGCCATTGGGAACAGCCTGGCAGCACCAACAAACCACATCGTTCATTTGTCCCTAACCCCCCTGCCCCTTGGCAGCTTCTCCCTGTCGTAATTCTCATCTGCTGCACTGGCGAATGTTCCTTACTATTCCAGCAGCTCCCCTCCTGCAGTCTCTCGTCTGTCCTTTGAAGGCTAAGATTTTCATGGGCTGACTAAATCTTAGCTGCTCCTGGGTCGCTGTGGCCTGGGGAGGCCCTGGAGGCTGATGGTTGGTCCCTGCTCCAGCAGTGGGGGCTGCCTGCTGCATCCAGGCCTCTAGGGACCACTTCCAAGAGAAAAACAGAGTCCTGGAGCACTTTCAAAGACTAACAGATTTATTTATCGCATGAGTTTTCATGGGAGGAAATCCCACTTCAAAGTGATTTCAAAGCGTCTGATGCAGTGGGATTTTCTCCCACGAAAGCTCATGAGATAAATAAATCTGTTAGTCTTTGAAAGTGCCCCAGGACTCTGTTGTTTTTCTGCAATAGACTAACATGGCTCCCCCTCTGGAACTTGTCTCCAAAAGAAGAGCTCCCAGGGCGAGTTTGGACCTACCTTCTCCCCCTTAGCAGCAGATCTGCAGGAGCAATTAAGCATAGGCTGCACTCTTTCCAAAGGAAATGGTATGGAGGGGGAGGAGTTGTTTGTCCATTGCTCTGGGTCCTTTTTATCTGCACAAGAAGCAGAAATGGTGTAAAGATCTGTGAGCTTAGAAAGCCCTCGGGCAAAGCAGCCCTGCCATTTGCACGTCACAGTTCACAGTGGCAGAACAATGGCCAATGTAGTTCTGTGAAATACCAACCAGACTTGAATGCGAGAGGAGGCTGGAGAATAATTTAACTTCCTCCTTTGCACTCCCTTTGTTAACCAGTCGATATAATGTACTTTGCAGCAGCGATATGTTGGTACAGGAAAGGCGGCAGGAGAAATGAGCTTCTGTCCAGGCATAAATCTTGATCGAAAGCTAATGATAACAGAGCCTTGCCGGAGCTGTTCAGATCTTTGCAGTGGGCTCAGTGCTCACGGAAGAGGTTTGCTATAAAGCTCAGATTAATGAAGCATGCGAAGAGGCTTTGGAGAACTGTGTGCCCAGTTCATGTCTTGCTCTTGATGAGTAGCTGTTGCTGAGCGTTCCCCAAAAAGCGAGAGCTGTCTGGCTCCTTTCTTTGTCGAGGCTGCTGCTTGCAGAAGTGGTTCGGATGATTTTTGCAACCTGGCTACAAGGAAATGCACTGAGACCCAACAACTCGTTCCACAAAATGGCCATTAACCAGGAGCGGCTTCACTTTCCGGTTGTGCTGGGCTGAATGAAAACTCTTACAACACCTGGCTCTTGCTTTTTATCAGTCGATCGCAAAGCGCTTCACCATCTTGAATGTATTGACCTTCACATAGCTGAGCTGTGATCCCCATTGTATGGGGGGGGGAAATGAGGCACACAGAACGCAAGTCCAAGGCCACACAGATGAAGCAGAGAATTGAACTTGCGGTGTCTAAGGACGTAGGCTAGCATCCTAGCTAGTAGGCCATCCTCTCTCTCTAGAGGAGTAAAGTGCCAGCGTCTCCTGGGCCATATAATCCTTGGTGCTGTCTTGTGTTTAATTTCCTTTTCAGATCTACTCTTTGCACACCATTTTCTCATGATAAAAGTGAGGGGAACAAACCATTGAAAATTAATACAAGAATTGATGGTCCGTTTCCCGCCGAGATTGTGCAGAAATGAAATCTCATTCAGGCTAATGGCCCTAATTAAAGACATTATTACACAGAGGAAATAAGGAGGAACCAGCAATTAGTGACATTGTTTCCTACTCTCGTTAAGTTGTCTGTCCGTCTGGGTTGCTTGCGAGTTAGACATTTTGGAGAAGTAAAGGCTGCGTCTCCCTGGGCCGCAGACAGGCCCAGGGAGACGCAGCCTTTAAACTTTATAGTAAGGGGTCTGCAAGTGCAGCTGTGTTCTGATTTGGGGGGACCCAGAAGGGATGCGAGAAGCGGACACACGTGCATTCGCAACTCTTCCGTCTGTATGACCTACTTCAGACACCTCTGCTCCCCGGGAGGTGCAGGGGACGCAGTACCAAGGTCCTGAACACGGATGGTTGCACTTCCATTCCCTATGTTGTCCGTGCTTTCTCCCCTCCCCTATTTACCTTGGCGGGAGGGAGGCGGGGGGAGGAGATAAGCACCTGGCACATATATCAGCACTAGCAACAGACACACAAACTTTAGGAAAAGCCGCCCCTCGCCTCCCCCTCTGCCCTGTCCCCTCCTGCTAGGCCGTAACTAAGCCGCCTGTCTGGAGAAGCAAGGTTCCAACGGTGATGTTTGTATCTTTGCTGGTCCCTCAGGTTTTGTGTTTTTAAAATCCCCAGGTCTTCCATATTTGTGGTTTTAAAAAAAGGACACAGTGGCGGTGGGCGTTCTTCCCCGAAGCTGTCTGCGCAAGCTTTCCCCAGCCCCTGCAAGAGAGCAGTTAGCGCCACAGCATTTCACCTTGATCGCTCCCTAAGATGCGTGAGCGCCGTCTCTTTGAGCAGTGCTGAGTGTTCTTTAATTTGAGTGGTCCTGCACGTCTCTGACATGCTCTGGCTTCTGTAATATCTGGGAGAAATATTCCAGACTTTTGATAATGCCAGCCTTGTCAAGTAGGACGGCACAGTTTTTTATCCTGCCAGATCTTTGTTTTCAGAGCCGACAGAATCTTTTGGAAATCAAGTTCTGTTTTTCTCAAGTATTACTAGATAGGATCCAGCACATCAGCTTCTTTGCTTTCAGAACACCCTTCCCTGGAAGCAGATGACCTTTCACTGGGAGAGGATGGTGCCAGGCTCTACAGCCAGTCATTTGAAGGTGGCGTCTCCGCATAAGACAATCTGGGGAGTTCGTTTTCCGTCTGCACTTCTGCCACTGATGTGCTTGAGGAGGTGATGGTGGGCGCAACCCATCTTTGTCACAGGAACAGGTTTTCAGTAGCGAAAGCCAGGACACGCAGACAGCAGCAATTTTTAGAGCAATGAAATAGTTGCACAGAAGACACAAGGGCCCTTTTTTATAGTAATGTGCTGGAGCCCGGCCGCAGAGACACCCCCCCTTGGCAAAACAAACAAGGAGTCCTGTGGCACTTTTTTAAAGGGTACATCTACACTGGAGCCTTAGGTCAACTTAAGGAAGGTTGTCGACCTACAGACTCCTGCGTCCACATTGGGCTCTTATTAAGTCGACTTAACACCACCTCTTACGGTTGACTTAATCCAGTGTAAATGGGGAAAGCTCTTAAGTCGACCTACTTGGCCTCCAGGCCCCCTCCCAGGGCTACCCATAATGCACCACTCCTCCGTCGACCTAGCACCTGCCAGTGTGGACGCAGGCAGTCGACAGGAGTGTTCAATGTGGACTCTCTAGGTCAACTTAATAGAGCCTCCAGTATAGACAGTCCCTTAAAGACTAACAAGTTTGTTACGACTCCTTGTTTGTTTTGCTGAACTAGACTAACACGGCTCCCCCTTTGGACCGTGAACCCCCCTTGGCAAGTCTCGCAGCTCAAGCTTGAACATCTACAATGCAATCGTTAGCTCAGCAGCCTGAGCTCCACAAGCCCAAGTCAGTTGACGTGCGGTCTGAGACTCACGGCCGTGGGCCGTTATTTGTCGTCTAGATGCGCTTCGAATGTCTGAACGAGATGCTGTACAAACATCAATACGTTCCTGTTAAGCAGAAGACCGGCTCTGAGCGTGTCATTCTTACTAATCTTGGACATTAGGGTAAAGCCAAAACAGAGTAGTAGATGGTCCCTGCCTCAAAGAGCGTCCAGTCTAAATCATTCACGTTTTCTCTCCACTCCAAAATCCCCTGAGCACTTCTCGTGCCACCGGCCTGCTCTGGAGATCGCAGACCCAGGCACTGCTTTCCTATGTGAAGTGATGTCTTGATCAGACGTTACGCAGGTATAATTTTTTAAAAAAAGAACAAGCCACCATCCAAATGTTTTAACTGATTAAGCGAAGCCTCTCCCCCTCCCCTCGCAGGACACGTCAGAGGCCCCGGAAAGAGGAGGCCTGGCCATGTGTAACAGTGGGACTGTTCCAACAGACGTGGGACATTACGATCATCTCCCGTAAGTGGAGTCTCCGTGACTCGTGCGAGGCCACGCCGGAAGTCTGCAGCTGATGTTGAACCTGGGCCTGCCTGTCAAAAGGACCAACCTTCCCCTCTGCTTGCTTCTGATAAAGGCCCCTATCAGTAGTGCGCTTCTCCCACTGATTTCAAGAGGACTTGTCATGAACTTTAAGTTACGCACGCTCAATTGCTTTACTAGACGGGGGCTGAAATCTGTTTGCCCATCTCAGAGGGAGGCACTGAGCAGGATACCTTTGAAAATCGGTAATCCCTCCAAATCCCCTTCCTTAGAGGTGACATCTTCCTTTTGTCTTACAGGCACGTTAGCGACACTAATCAATTTAACAAACCCAGTTAAGCTGGGAAAGCCAGTTAGAGATGAAGAGGACTGTGGAAATGTCGACAAGTCGTCTTTTTCTCCCAGGTTTTTGCCCTTTTTCTGCTAAAGCAGAGATGGGTGAAAGTGGCAGGCCCAGCAAGTTTTCTACTAATCTCCATCCTTTCACTCCATTGCTTTGTGACTCAGAAGCGCCGCTTCGTGCAAAATGCCACCCTCGGATTGGGAAGTTTCATCTGCAAAACACAGGCCAGAGAAGAGAGAGGACACTGATTCTGTGAATCTAAAGGTTGCCGGAAAGCTTCCAAGAGCTCACTGCCTCTCTCCCTCATCTACTACCCAGCTAAAAAGATTCATGGGGCACATCATCCTCCCCCGTACTTTTCATAAACTCTGCCCAGCGGTGGCCAGCCACCATGCCATAGAATAGAGTATGGCCTACATTGCTGAGCGCACCGATTGCTGCAAATTGAATTCTTTTCATGTATGCTTTGAGCTCTCAACCTAAAGCTCTGCCGCCGAAACCTGAGCCTCTGTCCTCTCAGCCAACAGCCGCGACTGTGATGGTGGTGTCTACCTGAGAAAAAAACCTCCTTGGTGGAGGTGGCAAATGGATGGTATGAGATAGTAACACCGAGCTATGCAAGCAAAGGGGTTTGACAAGCGTGACTAAATCGCTCCTCAGAAAAATCCGGCACTGGAGTACACTGATTCACTGTTTCCCTGGGGTTCATCATCCACACACGCAGCCCATTTATAGCCTCGAATACTCTGGGTAATTGGTGCAGACCCTAAATCATCATTTTTTCCCTTAAATTGTTGTGTTCCAATTAAAGGCTCTGTTGATGCTGGAGCGCCTTCAGAGAGTTAATCGCTTAGCATTTCCTGTCGCCTATTAAAACGTTCCTTGACACAGAATTCTACATTGGCCCAGTTCCTGAAACCAGCGATTCTCAGCCTTTCAGGCCTGGCGTTCCCCCTCCAAAGCTCAGAAGTCCTTTGTGCCACTCCTTGGTAACTGTAATCTGTATTCAGAGCAGATTCCTATCAGAACTGCTGCCCTTAAGCAGGATGGTGGATGTGTGCATTGTTGGGTGTGGTGCACGATTACTTGCATATATTTTTTTGCGCGCACAAAATTCAGTCACATGCTCTAATTCAGGAAGAGGGTCCGAACTGCCTTTCCTGGCACCTTGTCTTGCGTGGTCTCCACGAGTCACATGCTCATTGCCTGTCCCTCCTGCGGTGTGACAGCTTGACGTCTTTGCTTCTGCATCTGAATCACGCTCTCTGACTCCCGGTGTCAAGGCATCTCTCAGGGTTGCCCCTTGGCCCTGGTGATAATGAGGCTGTTGGATTCAGACAAGTGTGGCGTCCGCTTCTCCGGCTGTTCCTCTCCCACCTATCATCAGTGCATTTGCTGGGCTCTGTCCAAATGCCACACTTTTCACTTCAGACCAGAGCAATTACCCAATGCTCCAAATCATGAGTGCCTGAGTAGTGGTGCGTGAGTCGTGAACTGGTGCTGGGAAGAGGGGCTGCCCTGACGGCCCCCCAAGCTGAAGGATGCTGCATAGCTGCAGTGTGGGCAGTAACAACCCAAGCATCTCCCTCCCAGATCCCTGCCCACCTCTCTCAGCCCTGCGCCGCAGGAGGAGGGAATTCCAGCTCCGTGGCCCACTCGCTCCCTGCTGTGCCCACTGAGGCTGAAGCATGGCATGAGGAGCCCCTGAGTAGTACCAAGGAGATGGATTGGCAAAAGAGCCAGCAGGGATGCTGGGGTTTTGATCCCGGACCTGCCCCCATTAACTAGACTCGGCTCCTTTACAGGATCCTCCCAGAACCCAGGAAGAGCCCAAAAGGGCCGTCACAGCATTCGCTTCCTTAGCTTGGGTCCCTAAACCCACACCCTGAAGGTGAAAGACTTTGTGGCCCATTCCCAAGCACCCTGAACTGTCCCACCGCATCCCTACGCCATGCCTCCGGCTCTGCCTGCCACTTGTGCGCACTCCGTCAGAACCAGGCTCCCACTTCTTTGTGGCATTGAGCCACTGAGGAAAGGCCACTGCCGTGGTGCATGCCTGACTGCTTCTTCCTCTTGACAAGATGCCCTGGTGCCACTATTTGGGATGGGTCACCAGTATGGTGATTGAGCTCTGGCTGCGGATTGGGGGTGAATGGCTGGAGCCGATGCCTTCGCGCTCGGCTCTGCCTTTGGATGACCACACAGCAAGTGTGAAAGATCAGGCCAGGGTGGGGAGTAATAGGTGCCTAGTTAAGACCAAGCCCTGAATATCAGGACTGTCTCTGTAAGATCGGTGCGTCTAGTCCCCTTTGCTCTGCCCGTCCAGCCAGGACAGTCTCAGCGGGTGGACAACAGGCGGCTCTCCCCAGTATGTCATCTGCCCGATCTTCCAAGTCTTCAGCTCCATCTAGTGTACAAAAGATGCTCTGTATGCTCCGGGAGCCCGTAAGAAAAGACTGTCTCTTTTGTCCGCAAAGTATTTTAAATAGCACGGGAATTTATTTTTTTATGCATGAAAATAATAAACCCAATTCATCTCTGGTGACACCAGTGGATTTACGCCAGGGAGCACCTTGGCCTGAGGTGCTTTAACCCTACGTTTGATTCAGAGAACACGAGACACTTTAGAATTCGGAAAACAGCAGAAACCATCCGGATTTGCATTATTTGGCTGTATTTAGTGTCTTACTTTTCATACAGATCTTCCTGTCCAGGCCTTCAGGCAGAGATGATTGGGGTGTGGATTACACTGGGGGCTCTGTGAGAGCCCAAGTGATCTGGCTGTGTCTGAGCTTTACTCACTTATCTGAGCCAAGGTGTCATGAGTGGTGTTGAGCCTCAGCCGTCAGAGGATGTGAAAGGCGAAAACCCTTTGGGACCTCTCCTCAGCTGCTCAAGAGAACAGAGAAAGTAATTCAGTCCCATGGGCAAATCTCCCTTTGATGATTCTGGTTCCCTGTGTGTGGAAGACGGAGGCAATCACTCGGAGATGGCATTTTGCCAGGCAGCAGCGTGGCTGCTCAGATCGCATGCTAAGCTGAGATCTTTAACAGTGTGATTGCAAGTGAGAGTCAGAGGCTGTATATTTGTGGTGCTCTTTTCCTCTCCCAGACCTACTGATGAACTCTGTGTAGCTCAAAACCTCCTCTCTTTCCCCAAAAGAAGTTGTTCCCGTAAAAGATGTGACACCCCCCCCCCCCGTTGTCTCAGGTCCCACACTGCGATGACAACTCCACATGCTCCAAGGGTGCCATGCAGAAGGGAAGCTGAAATAGAACGTGCCGCCACAAAACCAAACAGAGTTCGTAGCATCCCCCACTCGATCGCAGAGACGCTGCAGAGGCGAGGGAGCATGGGCTGCTCTAAATTACACTGGGAATTAATTGGATTGGTCCTCACAACTTCCAGACAACGGGTAAAGGGAAAGTGTCCCCTCTGCTGTGCTAAGTGGAGGAACTGGCCCGTTCAGTTCTGCTCTTGGTCAGCTCAGCGGAGTTGTAGCTCCAGTCCCCATCAGGACTGTCTGTTATTTCTCCGTGTTTCCTAGTTCATCGTTGGCCTTTCAGGCCATCAGCCGTCCAGAGCACTCCTCTCAAAGGGCTTGACTCGTGGCTGAAAAGCAAGGCTATGCGGCTCTGTTAAGAAGTCAAGATAGTCAAAAACACCAGCCTCTCAAGGGAAACAAAAAATCTGATTAAAGGTCCCTTCTCGGTGGGGAAAATGACTTTAATTCCAGCCCAGCCCTTCAGAGTGAAGTGAGAGAAAACCTGGATATTGAATTTACCCAGCCAGGGCCTCTGGGACAGGCTATTAAGAGCTTTAGGGATTTAAACAACAGTGAAGTAAATGCATTTCCGAAAGAGTTGCATCAGGCCATGCAGGGCTAATAATGATGTGTTTGATGCTCTTGCGGTCTCTGGACATATTAGAGAGATGGGCACATGCTGGGAGGAATCACTGATTGATGCATGGTCTGGGAGAGAGACACTTTAAAGAAGATCTGAAATCAAGGGTCTGCAGAAAAACTAGAGGCCATGGGATTTTTTTTTGTTTGTTTTTTTATTTGGATGGTGATGCATTTCCTCACAAAGCTGTCTTCAAGGATGCAAGATGTTAATTTCAGCCTTTAAAGACACACAGGGAGACCAGCACAGTAATAAGCACATGGCTCAAACAGCCTTCAAGGTAGAACGAGATCCATTTCATTTAAAAAGGGACAATTTTGTTCAATGACTGTTATTAGACTGCATGGGGGCAGGGGCAGAAAAGCTGTCGTCTTGGCTTTAGGATCCTGAACGATAGAGCCCTGCAAATCTGTGGATATCTGCGGGTCATTTCTGCAGATCGGACACAGATATAAATATTGTACCCACACAGGGCTCTGCTGAACAGCTGTCCCCAGCACAGGAACAACCTACTAGGGACGGCGCTCTCTAACTTTTAGTAGGCACCATTAAATGCTCCCTCCACTGGGAATCCCGTACAGCTGCTGGGCCATCTCCTCACCACGGTTCCAAGCAAAGGTGGTGGAGATGGAGAGACTCTGGAGAGGTTGGAAGGGACTGTGCTGGGCAGAGGGGGCCTGCCAGGGCTGGGTCTCTGCAGGCACAGTGCCCGAGGATCAAGAGTCGGGACCCCTGGGTTCTGTCCCTGGCTGCGATGCTGCCTCCAAGTGTGATGGTGGTGAGGGGGACACTCAAACGTAGACAGCAAATGTCTGTGCTTGGTTCCTGCGGCTGCTGCGCAGGTAATACGGGGTGTGAGGGGGTCTCGCAATGTTTGTAGTGCCTGCAGAGGGTGGGGCTCTGGCCAGGACCCAACACCTGGTTGTCTGACCCAGTCAGCAGGCAGAGGAGGAGAGGCCCCTAGGCAGGAGGAAGCTGGCTGCTCTCCATATCCCTAAGGGAGAGAGACGGCACAAGGAAAAAACTGCTCTCTGCAAGTCCTCGCGGGCTGTTACCCATCACAGGCCAATGGCAGCGTCGCAGGAGGGCTGCATAAACTCTGTGCTTCTTCCCTGCAAATTCTCGGGGGTGTTTGGAATCCAGCACCCCACCTAGACCCCCTCAGCCTTGGCTTATTGGCAGAAATTGTCGCTAGCCACCCTCCCTCTCAGCCCAGCCCCTGCACCCCGCAGGGTGAAAACGTGCTGAGTTGGTACCTGCTCGCAGCAGCATAGAGCCTCAATGGCAAACCTCTGCAGGGCGTAACTCGTGAGCCCCACAGGGCTCTCCAGCCAACCAGGTGCGCCCATTTCTATGGGGCCTCCCGGACAGAAATCTGCCTCGTTCCTGAGTGTCACCAGCTGTCCTGCCTCTTGAGATCAAAGACTGCACCCTGGGTGGGGCTGAGCGCCATCAGAATGTGTTGTGGCGGACGCTGAGACTTATGCAGTCTGCTGGGAACAGATTGGCTCTCTTGATGCGTCATGACTGTAGGAAACGCACGCCACGCCTACAAATGCAACATTAAAGGGAACCCGCCTTTGATCTTAGAGGAAAGGTTTCAGTTACGCATCTCTGACCCAGCAGTCAGGTAAGAGAAGCCCATGAGGTGAATGGACCAGACATCTTCCACCGCCAGGGTCGGGTATGTCCCTGGGGTGGCATGCCGGGGAGAGGGATCACTTTCTGAACAGCCGGCTCCTTCTCTGAGCTCTTCCCTCCAGAACTGTTTCTACCCCCACTGTTCTCTTCCTCTACTAGGCATGGCTGACCGAGATCCACGAATATGCCCAGCAAGATGTGGTCCTCATGCTACTGGGAAATAAGGTGAGTTGGGCCCAGCCGCAAAGCCAAGGGAGTTTTTGTGCTGTCTCCCTGGCTCCTTCGTTGAGAGACAGATCCAAGACCCTGTCTTCCTAGGGGAGCAACGGGCACCAGACATCTGCAGAAATGGTTTAAAAGTCTTCTGTTGGCATGAAATGTCGGGGGCTGTTGGGAGCAGGCACGTGTTGGCAGGAAGCCTATTTTGTTTCCTTGTGTTCCCTAAAACTCCCTCTGGCTGGAACGCCCAGAACTTCCCCGGCAGAGCGGAGTTGGCAGAGGCCTGATCCTCTGATTCCGCCGCTTTGGGGAACTGGGGTCTGAAATATTTTGGGGGAAGGGGAAGCTCCCTGCTTTCGTTTGTGGTCTGGTGTGAACATGTACAGAACCCACTGTCTGGAGTTAGTGATGATTAGCGTATCTGTAGCCCCGGGAAGAGTGGGGCTGCTTTGCAGATACTGGACCCAGGCCGCTAACAAATTTTGCCGGCTTCCACTGGGGGAATGGGGCTACAGGCCTATCCAGAGGGAGGATCGCAGCAGTGAAAGGCGCTCACAACCCCAGCTCTGTGGGGCAAGGGGGAACCAACGGGTGGGGGCTATCTGAGAAGAGAGAGATGAACGGTTCTTCTTTCATGTCCCTACGGTACGTCTATGCTACAAACGGTAGTGCACTGCCGTTCCGCGGCTGGCGTGTAGACGCTTTCTGCGGTGACAGAAGGGCTTTTTCCGTTGCTACGGTAAATCCACCCACTCGAGGCGGGTAGCTAGGAATTCTTCCGTTGGTCTAACTACATCTCCAGTGAGGTGAAGTGGACCCAATTAGGTTGCACAGGGCGCAGAACTCTTCACAGCCCCGAGCAGGGTAGCTACTTGACCGAGACTCGTAGCGTTAGAAGGAACCACGAAGGTCATCGACTCCAGTGGTTTTCAAACCTTTTTCCTTGGGACCGAGTTAGAAAAAATCCTTTATGCCCACAACCCAACAGTTACGTCTCTGAGCAATGCATTCCTGGCAGCAGGGGATGCCACAATCCAGTATCTGAGGGTCTGCGACCCAGTCCTGGGTCCCGACCCATAGTTTGAAAACCAGTGATCTATTCCAACCTTCTGCCACGATGCAGGATTTGGCGGCTCTAACCCGTCCAGAAGAAACGGCTACCCTGCCTCCTTTTGAAAACCTCCAGCAAGGGAGCTTTCACACCCCCAAGGCAGCCTGTTCCATTCTCCTACTGTTCTTACAGTTAGGAAACTCTTCCTGAGATGTCACCTTAACCTGCCAAGCTCTTGTTTGAACCCACTGCCTCTTGTCCTGCCCTCTGGCAAAAAGGACAGCTTTCCCTATCTTTTTATGGCAGCCTTTGAAGACCACAGTGGATGTCCCTTTGTAGTCTCCTCTTTCGAGGTGTAGTCCAGGCGCAGTCTGTGGGTTATTACGTGGCCACTGTTCGAGTCTTGGAGCCCATGAATGGCAATCACCAGCATTGACGCCGGCAGCCCCAGAGCAGAGCTGAGATGCACTGGGGCTGGCAAGTTCTTCTTTCCATTGGTGTGCTCCAAGGAATGTGTCCCGCCCTCATGTGCAGGCCTGTCTAGATATCTCCTTTCTTGGGAAGCATGGGGGCGAGTTTCTTCTCCAGTCTACGAAGCAGGTCCTTAGTGGGAGGATGAAGAGGTGACCTAGACGTTCCTGACGAGTCTAATGTCATTCCCTGCTTCTGGGGATCCACCACTTCCCTGCGGGTTGGTTCAGCAACTGCTTTCCCTCCTGAGAAGCAAAGATCGATAGACAGGGCCTTGCCTTCTCTCTCCTTAGTGCTACATTGGGACATCTAAACTGCGGCCAGCCACCTGGCCAGGAGACAAAGGGCCGAACCCAACTCACACATGAACTAGAATGGATCCCAGCCAGCTGCATCCTCAACCTGGGCAACTCCCAGCAAGGCCAAATGCCCGTCTGAATCCATGCCGCCTGGGGTTTCTCTGGCAGCCATGTTCACCTGGGTTCGATAGCTGGAACGGCACTAGCCAGATCCATGCATCTTTGTCACATTCTTTTCTGCTACTAGACTCCAATTTTGTCTCCCAGTTGGCCTGAGACTGTTCTGTCCTTTGTGCGATAAGAGCTGATTGCATGAGCATTACAGAATCCCTCCCGGGAATAGTGAATTGGAAGCAATGCTTCTGAAATGAAAAGATTCGCTCTTGTTCCTACAAATCACGCCTTAACCTTTGTTTCCCATGACCGGGGAGGTGGCAGCTGCTTGGACTGGGAGGCTAACTCTGGTGCAGTGCTGGTTATTTCTGCTAATTGAGGCGAAGTACAAACACTTCTTTTCTATCGCATCGTGCCGGGTCCTAGAAGATGTCTGATCAGGGCCTGCATCGGACTGGATGCACGTGGAACAGTGGTCTGTTGAAGGGCCTCTTGCGTTTGTTCCTGAGTGTCTCTAGGAACTACTCTGAAGCAAACGCCTCTGTGAGCCTGGCTGGAATCTGTTGCTCTTTTCTTTCCACTCCCGCCTACTCTCCCACCCCACTCATGGCTCCTTCCTGATGCGGTTCATCCAAAACGCAGTGACCAGGCGGTTGACCTGAGATTGATTGTATCACTCCTGGGCGGGATAGAACAACAGATGTCTGCATGTTTCCCTGTTGACTCACTTCAGGGCAGCTCTGCAGCTCCATTCGTTGCTTGCAGGAGACTCTTCTTGGGCAAGTGTGGCTTTAATCTCTCTCCAGGGCAGAAGCCAGGTGTGTGTTTGATTCACCGTGGGTCTCCGGCTCAGTAACTCTAGCAAGAGACGGGGAGCACAGCTCGAGTTAACACCAACTCACCCCTGCCCTTCTACTGAACCTTCATTCGGGGATCTCAAAGCATTCAGCAGGCCTAAGTGACCGTTGTCTCTCCAGGTTATAGATGGGCAATTGCGGCACAGAGTAGCTAAGGTCAAGCTAATGACAGAGCCAGGGACGGATCCCAGGAGTCCCAATTCTCTCTAGCTCTAAGCACTAGTCCGTTATGCCCTCTTTCATAGAGCAGGAAATGGCGCAGCAGAGAAAATGCTCCCTAAGCCATCCTACTGCTACTTCCAGCAATCCAGGCTGCTGGCCCCAGCATGTGTACAGGGGACAAGACGCCTCCTCTTTTGCCCAACTCCCTTGTGAATGAAGTGAGACGTAAGTTACTGCTGAAGGTGGAGGGTTTCCGATGACTGGCCAGGTCTGGGTCAGCCCTCACTCCACAGGTGTGCCTGAGGCTGCCCTGCTGATTGGTGGCCAATTGCTTTTTGTTTTATCCCCACTAGGTGGATTCAACCCAGGAGAGAGTGGTAAAAAGGGAAGATGGAGAGAAATTAGCCAAGGTAGGTGTGTCCTCCCAATGCAAGACTTTGCTCAGATAAACGAGTTTGCTCCTTGCACTTGCTTGGGGAAGTGGTCAATGGTTACGTGGTGAGGATGTATCAGCTAAATAAGGAGCCCATCATGCTGAAGGGTGGTGCCGGCATCCATCAGTAATGGGAAAGAGCCCCACACGGTGCTGCCTAGATTGCTTGACTATTTCTTTCCCTGTGTTTCTTTGCCTGCTCTTTCCCCTCCCCTCTCCTGCTTTCTGCCTCTCCTTGTGCTTCCCTGGCTCCTTCTCACTTCTCCATTTCTACTCCCGCTGCCAAAGCTTTGCCACCTAGCTGCTGTTTTCAGTGCTTTGCAGAATAACCCTCCTGCTGGTATTTTTCCCAGAAAACCCTCCTGGATTCCCCCAAACATCTCCCAAGGGGATTCCTCTAAATGCTACATTCTTCTCAATAACCCTCTTCAGTAGAATCAGGTTCTAGAGCCTCTGTCGCTTTGCACAGCCAGTCAGATGGGTTTGTTAGGTGCACTGTCAGGAGCTGGGATCTCTTGTACCAAGCAGACAACTTGAACCCAGGGGCTCTGTATGGGGAAAGTGGAGAATCCTCCATCACTGGTGGCTTCCACACTCAAATGAGTCTTCTCTTGCAGGAGTACGGTGTGCCCTTTATGGAGACCAGCGCGAAAAGTGGCTTGAATGTCGAGTTGGCCTTTACAGCCATTGCAAAGTAAGTTAACTGTCCTCCTACCTCCTCTCCTGTTGGTATGAAATCTGCATCGCACTCAGTTCTCCCCCTTCTCTCACTGTCGCAAAAAACCGAGTGATTAATGAGACAAAAAGTACAGCCAGTCATTCCCATGGCATTATCTGCTATCTTAGCATTCCACAGGCTGGCACGGGGCATCCAGCTTTACTCTTCGCCACCAAGAAACGATCCCAGCACCCATCTTTAACCCAGCCTCTGGTGTTTGGTTCCCTTTGGCATAAGCTGGGGGACAGTTCTTTGAAATGGCCGTTTAACAAATCACTGACGTTGACTGGTTTTGGTACCAACTGTACCTATGGAACAAACCCAGCTTATTCTAGGGCCTTTTCTTACGTTGCCTTGCATCCAAGATGCCAATTTAGGAAAGCACGTAAACATGTACGTCTGAAGTGCAACGTCAGCGGGACTTTAACCCTGTACTTAAGGGCTTCCCTGAACCACAGCCAAAGCGTCTAGCCCAGCTTAGCTGGAGAACAAGCCACGGCAGCAGGATGAAGGTGGCATGGGGATCCTTTTCTCTCTGGTGATTTGCTCCCTGTGGTTCCCTTCACAGGCAAAGCGAGTAACTCTGTGTCTGTCTGTCCTGCAGGGAGCTGAAACACAGGTCCATGAAGCTGCCCAATGAGCCCAAATTCAAGCTCCATGACTATGTGAAGAAGGAAGTCAGAGGCTCTGGATGCTGCAGGTCCTAAAGTACAGGCCTCCGGCAGCCATAGAGAGACTTGTACCGTGTTCATGTGCCACACTCCCTCCTTGTGGACAGTATGTGCATGTCTTCGTTGTCTGTGAGTTCTCGTAAAGGGGAGCTGGGATGGGGAGCGAAGGGAGCAGAAGAAAAGGCTCTTCCCTGGCAGCCCTGACGCTGGCTCTGGTGCACCCGCGATATTCCAGGTGCGGTCGCTGCCCAGCGTCCCATTGTAGTCCTAGTCGATAATTCCATGCTGTGATCACATCAGGCTGGGTGGAAAATGTCAAGTTCCTCCAAGGGAGACAAACACTCTGTCCCGTCAGCCCCTGTGGACGAGTCCATCCCTGCGAGCTAACAAGTGCTGATCCTGACATGGTTTGGGGACAGGCTCTCTAACATGTCCAGAGAGGAGCTTGGTGTTGGTCCACACAGACACCTAGACACCAGGAACTCGTTATCATGGTGGCTCTTGACACATACTTCCTCTGTGGCCTTGGGCAAATCATTTGACCCGTTTGTGCCTCGGTTTCCCCTCCCCCATAAAATAGGGATAATAACGCTTACCCAGCAGGAGGGGGCATCATGAGGATTAATGTTTAAAGTGCTTTGAAAATGAAAAGCACTACAGAAGTGCTAAGTATTATTATATGACTGCAGGAAAAATTCCCCCCCTCCGCTCCAAAAACTGTTTCTGGGCTATCCTGTGTCATTCCACTTTTCTTTTCCTGCTCACTTGGAGTTCAGTTATTAAAATATTTGGACCCAGGGCACATTTTGTGTGTAGCATAGATCTATATACGTGCACAAGAAAACTGTTTTCAAGGCAAACATTTTAGTAGTGTTCCCCTTGTTACGTATGTCACGTATTCCGCATTGTGTACCACACGCTCCTTTGATAGAGGCTTCTCCTGCTCGTCCCTGCAAAAGACAAGAGCGTAGCTGGCTACTTTTGAGTAAGCTCCTTCCAACGTACCTGTTGTACAGAGAAACCCTGACTGTTTACATGTTTGATAAAGGCCGACGCTCTCCATTGTTGCAGTGTCTAGTATTCTGAGTAAGTCAAAGCCCCCGACATATTGCTGCTTATTCTAACGTATCTTAACGTGGGTGATAGCGTCTTGAGACCGCAACGAGGCTTTCATTTCTTTCAGATTCTCTTGGGATAGATTTTGCTTTCAGCTAAAGAAAACCAAGAAGAATGCTATAAGTTTTAACTGTACAGATTTGTTAACAGCTCTGTGCCGGCCCAGTTCATCACAATCCCGTCCCCCAGTCTTTGGGCACTGTTATTTTTGTAATGTACCTCGAAATGCAAATCAGAATGTAGATATTTGGGAGACTTCAGAGACGTTGTTGCCAAAAGGTGATTTTTAATTGCAGATAGTTGCAAATTTCCTATTTCCAACCATCAGACTTAATGGCACTGAATTTCCCAACACCACTTAAAAAAAACGAATTCACAATTAATGAGGAAATCAGCCTCCCAACTAGCTGCAGCACATTGGGCATTACTTAGCTCATTAAGTCACCCCCTTGTGTTGCTCAGCTGGCCAGAGTTAAGATGTGCTGCTCCAATCCTTACACACCAAGATCTGGCTTGTGCCACGGGGAGCCTGGAGTGTGAAGAAATGCAGGATTCAGGCACAGCCATTGAAGCAGGGATCTCGGAGAGTCACCTGACCCCAATGAACTGCCTGAATGATGAGTGCTGTACAAGTTACAGCTTTAAAAACATAGATTCGGGTCAGTCTGTCACACTGAGTAGCAGCACAAGCGCAAGAAGAGTTACAGAAACAGGAGCTGCAACCCAGACCTAGTCAAAACATGGAAACTTGAATTTTTTCTTCAATTTCCCATTAATTTTTTTTAGGGTTTTGATTTTAAAATTGTGAACAGATTTTTGTTTCATAAAAAAATTGGTTCTTGATTTTCTTCAAAACAAAGAAAACTTTTGACCAAATAATAAAATTGTTTTCTTTTTTGTCAAAAAATGTGGTGTTGAAAAGCTTTGGCTCAGCTGCCCTGCACTAAACCGCTCCTTGCTGCAGATTCCCGTGAAATAGCGTGACCTGCAAATCCCAGCTGGGAATAACTGAGTGCAACAGGCTTGTTGTTGGCTAGGACTCAGGGTTCTGTTCTGCAGTGTTTGGAGGCAATGAAACGCATCAGGCAGTGCCTCTCCTGGCACCTGACTCAGTAATGCTAGTGTGCCCTGCAGCAGGGACCCGTGAAGTTCAGCTACTGCGCTGGATTTAGAAGGCTCATCTGATCTTTTTCCCCACCGCCCTCCTCTCCTGGGCAGAGTTGTCTGATAGATCATAGACTCCACCTGCAGGGAGCCAAGTGATCTTGAGAAAAGATGCACCTTTTAATGTTTTCACTGGCATGTGATTGTGGTGCAAAGATGGTTTAAGATCTCATGAGCAGATGCTTTGTTCTCTGGGGAAACTACTTTGTGTGAGTAAATACAGCACAAACATTGTTTCTTCACAAGAGCCTGCCTTTATATATAGGCTGCTTGCTGTATGTAAAGATAGCCATTTGTTTTCAATGTGAGTTGCACACCGGACCCTGGAACTATCCACCATATAATCTGCCAATTCAGTGGTCTTTGACCTTTTTTGGATCAGCACCCAGTTTTTTCAATATTTTCACATTTGCAGTCAGTTTACTGGCCAGCTACATAAATTGTTACTTTTTACAAATTAAATTTTAAATTTACATTGTTAATTTTACATTGACATTTTACATTAAATTTACATTGTTGTACTGTTAATCATTAATTATAATTTTCAATGTATTTAAATTTTAAAACTCATTTTAAATAGGATATCAAACAAATTTCATTCAAACTATTTATACAAATGTTTTATAAATCAGTCAGATGAGCATGGCCATTATCTCCTTCCTTCATTGTTGTAGAGGGGTAGCCGTGTTAGTCTGCGTACAGCAAAAACGAGATTCCTGTGGCACCTTAGACTAACAGATTTCTTCAGCCATAAGCTTTCGTGGGCTGAGAAGTGGGTTATAGCGCACAAACGCTTATGCCCAAAGAAATGTCTATAAGGTGCCACAGGACTCCATGTTTTTGCAGCACCCACCAAAAACCACAAAACGCCCACTAGTGGGCAGTATCACCCAGGTTGAAGACCACTGGTCCAATTCATGGATTATTTTCACAGTTGGCAGGCTTGTTAGAAGCAGCAGGAGGTGGAGAGAACAGGTCTGGGCAATGGCTTTACATAGTGCAAGCCTCAGCAGGCTCCAGTGAGCTTTGCTGTGTCCCCTCGCTCTAGCGGTAGTAGCTCTGTCCTGTCCTCCCAGCTGGTGAATGCCTTTTTTTTTTTTTTTTTTTTTTTAAAAGAGCTAGCCAGCCTTCTTCCCTCTGATTGGCCTGCACATAACCTTTTTGGCTGAGGGCAGCACTGGGAAAAAGTAGCTCTTCTATTGACCCTGCAACACAGCTAGCTGTCGAGGGCTAAGGAAGGACCCAGCAGAAATACACATGGAACCAAAGAGCATCACTTGCTTTTAGTGTCAGTTTGGGCAGTGACAGTCTAGTTCTGGCCAAAATTCACCTCTGGGTCCCTAAATAACTCCCCCCACCGGGAATTGTCAGAACCTGGCACTACTGAAATCTTAGGTCATTACTTAGGAACCTAACTTAGTGAAATTGCCCATAAAATGAAAAATTGTTAAACTTGGCATTTAAAAGAACTGCTGTTCAGTGATTTCTAGCAGCAGGGTTATTTCCTCAGTACTGAGATGCACCCTGGCAGCCCCCACTGCATGAAACCAGCCTTATTCACTGGCTGGAGAGGCCACAGAGAGAGCTATTTGTAAAATCCCTCTGGAAGACTCCCCAGTATTACATGGCTCTGAAGTTCTGGCAGTTTCCTGCCAAGCTCCTAGCAGGCATAATCCTTTGCACCTTGCTGTGTCTAAAGACACCCCCCTCCCCCCCACTCTTTAAAATCTGCCACTAGAATTTCTATTTAAAATCCACTAGTTAAGTGAGCAAAACGTATCAATGCCACTGTCGTGGGCGTTCCTGCCTTCCCCCTCAGATCTGTGTTGTGAAGCAAACACTTCTTCGTTTAATAGCAGAAATGAACAAACAAGCACTCCATAATGGTTTGATTTTTTTTGGTTAGAAACCTAGATTCTAGAAATAAGATTAAATATCCCATGGCACCTATTCAAGCCCCTCTTCAGGCAGTTTGACTTCTGCAGCCTGTTGCTCAGTTCTAACCTAGACTCTAGTGCAGCACCTCCTAGGACTAAGTTCCTGGCATCAGTTTTTACATGGGCTTTTACTGCCACCAAGCGAGGAAGAATTATTCGGTACATTCAATCATTAACAAGCCTCAGAACTGTGTTATGTGCACTATCAACTTGCTGGCACTTGTTTTACAGCTTTTATGTTCTATTCCTCTTAATAAATTTTTTTAAAATGAGCCTCCTTGTGTCTTGACCAGTTTCTTAGCTTCAGAATTAAGAGAACCACAGCCATACAGGAACAAGAATAAAACCCAACACCATCAGCTATTCAGGTACCCAACCCACAAAGCCAAACTCCTCCTCAGCCCCTCTACATTTACTCTTTGCCTGCTTTCAACACAGGCTCAGTGTTGTAAACAATTAGCTGCAGTCACAGGTGGAAGATGCTGCAGCCCCTCTGCCTGTCCCATAATGCCAGGTGGGGACCCCTGCTGTGGCTAAAGCTGAAGAACTCAGATTAAGTGACTTAAATCTTGGTCATATTGATTTTTGATTGCTGGGAATTTCAAACCATAAAAACATAACATTTTCACAAAAAAAACAATGCTGGGCTTAACATACTGTGTCTTTTTAAGAGTGTGACAAGCTATTTTCTATAGGCTGAGGGCTTGCAGACTACACTACTTTTCCATCAGCTGCCTCAAGGAGAAGTGGCCGCTTGTCACTCCTGATCTTTCTTGGGCAGACCACCAACCACCCCCCATCTTTTGTACCATCTAATGTTTCAGTTTATTTTTATTTGTAAAGGGAAAGCCTAAAAATGGCCCCTGCTCTTGGACCAGTATGAATCTGATGGCAATTCCATCTGCACAAAATCTCTACACATCAGTGAACCCTTAAATGTTCTCTGTTATAGGAATAAAGGAAGTCTGCTATATTAAAGAACAGCAAATCTAAGTTCACTTGCTTATGTTTAATAACTTACATTTTATTCAAACAGCTTTTATTCTAAAGCCACAAGATGCATAAAGTGAAAATGAATTCAAGTTACAAGCCAGTGCATTTGAATGAACAGATTTACAGTCATGTTGATGCTGACAGTGGAACTGAGGTCTCTGGGTCCATTTCATTCCTACAAAGACAAACAGCAGCATTCAATTCCAACCAGTAAATATAAAAGTAGTAAACCGATTTCCTCCCATAGCATAGACCACTAGTCCAGTCCTTGTCAAAAATTTTTACCACCTTGAGCCGAACAAGATTTAAAACAAGTCTGAGCCTCAGCAAAAAAAGATGTAATCAAATACTGCAGCTACAGTTCTCATACGAGGTGTCAGAAATTAAAGTAGCTCATCATTGGCTCAAGTT
>ML685786.1:2612021-2632730 GCA_007922175.1 Pelusios castaneus | reverse complement strand
GGGGGGAGATCGGGGGAAGGAGGTGTGGGGAGGGGGCTGTGGGGGGAGATCGGGGGAAGGAGGTGTGGGGAGGGGGCACCTGGTGGGGAGGGGGCTGTGGGGGAGATCGGAGGAAGGATCTTGGGTAGGCAGCAAGGGGGAGGCAAATGGGGGATGGGAGCTGTGGCTGGTTGTGTGACGGGGGCCATTGGTGTGATCCATTCCCAGCCCCGCAACAGGGGCGCAGTCTTATCCCCACTGCCCTGGGGCGGCCGCCTGGGAGTCCTGGTAGAAGGTTAAGGAGCTGCTGTCCTTTGTGGGCGTGGATTATCCTGGTGTTTGTGTGACTTGCTGCAATCCTGCTGGTTAGCCTTGCCTGGGGACGGCAAGGGTGACACATTATTGCAACAGAAATGTCCAGAGGGGTAGCTGTGTTAGTCTGTGTACAGCAAAAACAACGAGAGTCCTGTGGCACCTTATAGACTAACAGATTTTCTTCAGCATAAGCTTTCATGGGCTGTTGCATCTGACGAAGTGGGTTATAGCCCACGAAAACTTATGCCAAAGAAAATCTGTTAGTCTATAAGGTGCCACAGGACTCTCGTTGTTATTATTGCAACAGCTGTTCTATCCTGCACCTGTGATGAGTTCACTGTTTGACAGCTGGAGGACAGCGGTGCGAAGTTGCTGGGAGCTGCAGGCCAATGGATAGACAACTCTCTGGGATGATTCTCTGGATTTTAGTTTCCTGGCCTTTAATGGAAGTTAAAGCATTTGTTAAATCCAAACATGGTGGGCAGTGTTGATTGTCCAGTTCGCAACAGAGCCGGGTCTTCTGTCTCCGTATTGGACATTGGCCTCAGTAAATCTTGACCGTGTCTCGTTCTCCTCAGCTACAATACCTTATCTCTGCTGCACGCTATTTTTTGTACTTTATCATACAGTACATCTCCAATCTATATTCGCTACTTTAGTAGCATGTCCTGCCCAGGGCGTATGCTGCTGCTTGTCCTGTTTCTCTTGATCACCTTAATAACCATGTTTTTTCCCAGGTTTGTGCCATTAGCTTTCCATTAATTTTCCTTTCTGTGTGCATTCAGTAGTAAGATTCTGCAATTGCCCCAAGGATATGTTGTTTACAGATCTTCCTTCTTGGGAATCTTTCATCTCAGACATCCTCTTCAGTCCAGGTTGATTTTCCTGCCAACTTGTGGCCTCTGTTCATGTGTCCAAAACCACTTTCTCTCTGACAAAGTGGGATTTTTCTCCCACGAAAGCTCTTGTGATAAATACATTTGTTAGTCTTTAAAAGTGCCCCAGGACTCCTTGTTTGTTTTGCTGAACTAGACTGACACGGCTAACCCTTTGGACATTCCCACATAGAGCTTTGTTAGCTTTGCTGAGCACCCTGTGATGGAAGGGCAGCGAAAGTGGGTGAGGGCTGTATCCTGCCCTTGTTATCCCATGCAGAGTGGGTGCATCTCCATGGCTGCATCCCTACCTGCTCATCTGGATGGCTCTCCCTGAGGGAAGTAGCTAGTACAGGGAGACTATATTGCCCTTCTTCCCTCTCCTTCTTCCCCTGACGACTGGCTCTGGAGTTGCCCACTGAAAATTAACATAGCCACAGACCCCCTTACGTGGGGTCCATGGGCAGGCACTAACTGAGGACTGAACTGATTTGTCTCCGGATATATGACAATGAATATTTATATACATTTACATACATAAATTGTGGGTCAGTTGGCTAGGAATTTTAAATACGTCTCGTCCATAGATATCTACCTGTTGTGGGGTGTAAGGAGCACCATTTCCATATCCCGAATAAGGACAAGAATCAAATCTAGGCAGGGCGTGATGGATGTCCACGGACATCAGTTGAGGTAGGTACTTGGTAACAGGAGTGACTGTCTGGGAAATCGGCTCCCAATCCTCTGATAGGCCACACTCCTCACAGAGGAAAACCGTTGTGGACTAAGTCGATACTGCAGTGTCTGAAATGGAGTGCGCCATGGGTCAGTGTTGACTTCAACTGGCTTTGTGACACCTTGACACCACTGAAAACGTTGCCCCTTGTTTAGGTGCCAGAATTTAGGGCCTGCCTTTCCACACCCAAGTTTGAAGTTTCGATCCCAAGTTCTCCAGAAAAGACTGAATGAGGCTAATCAAATGCCTGCCACTTGCTATGGCTGTCAAGATAGAAGGCTGAGCTGTTTGCTTCGCTGACTTGCGGACTGTGTTCCTGAACAAGATGCTGCCCGTGGCCCAGAGAGCTGAGAAATGACGCTGGAGGAGGTGTGGGTTGCAAGACATTTCTTCCTGCACCCGGTCTGCCTGACGGAATCCCAGCACTTGTCACTTACAGGTCTCAGTTTAAATCCTAAACAGACACACCTCTTTTGCATACCTGTTGCCCCCCAACTTGCCCTAGTGACTAGAGGCCTAAACAGCAAATGGGGCTCTGCTTCGCAGGTGCTGTGCGTGTAAGAAACAGGCTGGCCCCAAAGGGTTTAGAATCCAAATGGCCAAGGTGGAAGAAAGGGTTTCTCATTGATGAGGAGCGGAGAGGCGAAGTGACTTGACCAAGGACATGTGGGATGTCTGTGGCAGAGGAAGTGGAGTCCAGTGCTCCAGTTCCAGTGCCTTCATTCACATGCTGAGAAATGCCGCAGTAAACTCAAACAGTGCAATCTGGAACGTGCTGGGTTGGCTTGTTCGAGTGGGCCCCACAGCAGCTGGCCTAGCTCAGCTTCAATCAAACGCCCCAGCAAGGTGTGGCTAGGAGACGGCAAAGCTTGGTTTATCTCTTGTGAAATATTCCTGCATGGCGTTGGGCACCCAGGGCCGAACTGGTGCACAGTGGAGGCGGTGTAAACGTTGGAGGAGTGCAGCCAGCTCCAGAAACGTGAGCGATTTCAGCACTGCCTGGATTAACCCTTCCCCAGCTGCAGCTGGACAGCCATCAATTCACGCTGCCGGGGTTGGAAACATGGGGGGCCAAGGGTCCCGGGGGTTGGTTGGTGACATTTGTTCTTGATTGTGCAACTCCACATAGGTAGGAGGGGCTCTCCCGGAAGCTGTGTCATGTGACCAGCTGAAGGGGAACCACAGAGGAAGAGACTGTGAAGTAAATATGTTTACTTAGGACCAACTCTGAGTGGTGCTGAGCATACTGCACCTTGCAATTGACAAGGGTGTGTTGTGGGTGTCCAGCACCTCTCGGGATCAGGCCCTGTTTTATTGTATTTGATTTTAACCGTCCCTTCTGGCTTTAAATCTATAAACCTTTCACTGGAGTAATGTTCGTCTTTCAGGCTGCTTCCCTCCCGCTGGAACAAACACCTCTCCTTCCCTCCCTGTCGTCAGAAGGACTTGAGAGAAAGTCCTTCCCAGTCTTTCTATTGCAGCCTTATGAAACAAGTACTATTTCAACACCGTCTGTCCTTTTACTCTGCTTCCCACCCATGCTGATCTGACTTGCTTCACCTTGGGGGGACGAAGCTGAATCTGCGTAGTTTCCCTCACTTGCGCAGTCCCATCTCCGGTGGTGTTTGGGGCTCAGTGGTGCAGGAGAAGATTTGAGGGAGGCGTTCTCAAGAGGGATCTGCACAGATCTAGTCAGTGGCAAGATTCCCATTGATTTTAAATGGGAGCAGAGCTAGGCCAGTGCAGGGTTCAGCTGAAAATCCCCTCGCAAATTTCAAAACCAAACCCAAAAGCCAGGTGTTAGTCAAAACGGCACTGGAAGATTTGGGTTCATTTTGGGTGTCGCAGACTGCCTCCTTCCCCTTTAACACAGCCTGCTCTGAGCTTCAGCGGAGTCCACAGTGGCTCTTAGGAGGCAGAGAAAACAAAGAGGGACTTGGTTTGAAAGCTGTGGCGAAAGGCCATCCTGGGTTTCCCCATAGAGAACCCTAGCACCAGCAGAGCAAACCTAAAATCCTGGGACCTGATTCCTATCTCACTTGGAGCAGCTTTCCCAGTCCTGGAACTTCATCGACTCCAACGTTAGCTTTTCTGATACCGAGCGGAGAGCCTGTCCGGGCTCTGGGACACAGTCAGTTGCTATTTATTAGACTACTAAAAGGTAGGAATAGTTTGGGAATTTCTGCCCTTCCTTAGCCCAGTTAAAATCCCTCTGGAGTGAGCGCTATGTCTACTGACCTGAGTGGCTTTCAGGCCAGAGTAAATCCATGTATGGAGAGGGTTTCCTTACTAGTCTTTGGCCTCCGAGAGCAGCCAGGACAAAGCTGAGATGGGGAGTTGGGATTGGCTGAGCTGTGGGATTTCCAGCTGAATTTACAGATCACCCACTTCTCTGCGTGCCTTTCTGTTTACATCACTTAGGAGCAACACAGACACGCACACAGATAGTGAAGAGACATTTTGAAAGAGTAGAAGTCTGCCCAGAGCTGGAGCGCTTCGCTTCTTGCTCCCAGCTGAATAGCCACCAGTCAGTTTCACGCAAGGTAAGGCGTTTGCCCTGTGTAATCGGTGCCATGTGCACATCTGCAGAGTTTCTGTTTCAGCGCAGTCGGAAGGCGGCTCTTGTTTTCTAGTGATCAGTGACAAGTGAGGGATGCATTATGTGCTTTTATAACCGCATGCGGAGCGCGGTGAGGAAGCTGGATGGAGCAGAAATCCAAGTCCCATTTGGAAATTGGCTCTTACCTGTCACCCGCAACAAACTGAAACACATTGAGCTATAAAATATATAAAAGTCATTAACCCTTTCCTGTGCAGTGACCAGGGGACTCTACGTTTCCAAAACATGGCACAAATGCTAACTAAGGAGGTCTCGTATGTCGGCTACTCTTAAAAATGCCACTTCACTGTAAAATGCTCTGTATTTTTTTAAGGAACTGTTTTAATGGTTTATTATTACGGCGGTTGGTGCATTTTCTGTCTAAATCTGCTACTGGATTTCTGTGCTTTGGAAATCACTGTCGTCACAAACGTAGCTTCAGGAGTCAAGGATCTGTTCTCAAACGGCAGTGTTCTTAGATCCCTCCATGGCTCCCTCCATGCATCAGTAGTCTGTGTAGAGAACAGGCCCTGGTTTCCTTGTTCGGATCCTAGCTGAAAGTTTCTCTAGTTGTGTGAGCTGGTGTGCATTGCATCTGATTGTTCTTGTCTTAAGCAGCAACGTTCAAGGAAATGTAGTAACACGAACAGGCAACTGAAACACACTGACATTTTTCTCCTCTGGTTGATTTTTTGCGATTTCTAGTAGGGGAATACAGCTGGCATATTTCAGCTGAATCTTTAAAGCAAACAAAGCACACCATCAAATTACAAAGTGGAGTAAAAAAATCAAAGAAAATTGCCTAGGTCTGGCTTGGGTTTCTCGGATGCCTTCCAGCCAGAAGACGCGCAGAGTGCTTGAAATGGAGTTTCTGGACCTGCCAGAGAAATTCAGCCACCTAGGGGGGAACCTAATGGCTGAGAACAACAGTGTGCAACAGTTGAAAGCGGGAGTGAAGAAGAGGTAGCCATCCGTCCGTCCGTCCAGCTGAACCTGCAGGGTTGTTTTTAGGGAGGGACAACGTTATGTGCAGCTCTCAGTGTTGGGCGGCAGTTCCCTCGGTGTTAACAGGGATTTCTTTGATAACTTATTACACCGCATCACTGGGGTGTGTGATGGGGTCTAAATCCAAACGAAAGAGGGCTTTTGAAGCCATTGCAACCAGACACCAAGGGTTTGACTGACAGAGGAGAGATTAGCTTCTGCTCGGCTGCTGCTTTGTAACAGGCAAATTCCTCTGCTGGGGAATGTTTGAGGAGCTTGTGTCTGAGTGGTGAACTGGGGAAGTGAGGCGTGAAGGAGATGAGCTCAGGGTCTGTGTTTGCACAGCAGGTTCTTGGTTCTCCTGGGTCAGTCAGCCCTTCTGACATCCTCCAGAGCAGGCAGCTCTGCTTTCTTTCAGATGTGTCTGTCTTGAGGCTGTGTACAGTGCCAGAAGGGCTGAGGTTTGGACAGATTCTGCCATGATCCTAGCTCTGCTGCTAACTCACTACATGATCTTGCGCTGAAGGCGCTGGCCTACTCGGTGCCTCAGTCTACCCCACCTGTGAAATGGGAAGAATGCTTACCTCCCTCGCTGGGTATGGTCAGGGTTAGCTAATCTGTACAGAGCTCTGACCATGGAAAATGCCGCGTGCACGTTCGGTGTTGTTCTTCAAGTACTAAACTGAGCGTTAGGATTTCTTTAATTACAGTAGAGTTGGGCCCTGGGCCGCAATAGGTAGCGGCAGTAGGTTTCTCTGGAGAGCCCTCGGCACCTGCAAATGGCTTCAGATCTTTAGAAGTGAATTGTGGGACCGTGAGTGCCGCTCGTGGTGTGATTGTTGGACATTCTGCTGTCTGGGAACTGTCATCGCTTGTGGGCTCGTGACGCCCTAACTTAGCTCACCCAGAAGGGACAGGCCGGTGCAGGAGTCGCAGGGGGAAATTCTCCGGCCTGTGTGGTGCACCATGAGACTGGCTCCAGGTGCTCCTTGCTAGGATTGCGCCAGCCCACCGCGTGCCACTGCATAGCCCTGCGTCAGCGACGCCGCCAGTGAAGCTCGGCAGGGAGGAAGAAAGAAACACTTCTGAAGCTTCTTGACTGGCCTGTCCTCACCATTCAGCTCACACGGTTGGGACGTGCGTGCAGGTTCCTTGGCAAACTCCAGGTGCTTTGCAGCCTGAGGCGTCGCATCCTTTAGATGGATGCTGTGGTGGCCATTAGAAAAGAAGACAGTGGAGCGGATAGGAGATGGCAAGAGTAGCTAGGGTGGGGAATCATGAGTTCAAACCCTAATCCCCACTGGGGGGAAGGGAAAGGAGAAACCTCCCCTCCCCAGTAGCAAGAATCTCAACTGCTTCCTGATTGCAAAATCCCAAACGAACTGCCGCACTTCCTGGGTGCCTGAGCCCTCAAATGTTCCCTGCTCAGCACCCCCTGAGCAGCTCCGGCAGCGTAATTGCCCCCTGAATCGGTGTCACCCCTGCGGGGGCAGCTGTGGTGTGGACTGCTCAGAAATGTGCAGTTCCCAGGACATGAACGCTGCTGAACTGAGCCTCAATAACACTGCACTCGTGCTTCAGCCTCGCGGCCGTCTGGAAATGATCACAGAAGTAGCCGGGCCTGGGGAAGGCCTGAATGCCCTGGCCGAGGAGGAGGTGCGTGTTTGAATGATGATTTATTAGTACAGTAGCACCTAGAGGCCCTGGTGTGCTGGGCACAGCTACGTAGTACGGGTTTGTACATGTCGTGGGAGAAGGGCTATCTAAGCAGAGGCCAGAGAGATTCAGAGGGTTGCCCAGGTCATGCAGGAAGTCAGTGGTGGAGAAGGGAATTGAGCCCTGGTCTGAGTCCCAGCCCGGTGCCGTTTATTCCCGTTATTTGTACTTTGCAACGATACTGGTGCCGAATTGCAGCCTCGGCAGTGCAGCTCCGTTCCTTTTGTTCACGAGACAGCTCCAGGACCTCTGACCGTCTCCTGCAGGACGGGACATTTGCAAGAGGCCAGTGGACCGCTTCAAAAGGCGTGGAAAATATTATCCCTCCATTACGTTTTAAACTGCTCTTGCTTTCTCACCCCACAGCCTGTTCCAAACCGTTATTTTCCCAGGAGTGAACTATTGGGCACCATGGGCCCTGAGGGCCTGTCGGGCGGGGCTGAGTGATTTGCTGCTGGCTATCTGGCAGAGTGTGAGATAGAAAACACTGGGGGCCCTGCGGGATTGGGAGGCCTGATCTCACTTAACAGGAAGGTTGCAGATCTACCTAGGTGAGGGGTGCGAAGAAACCAACCCGACTGAAAAGCTGGGCCAGGTTAGCCCCGGGCGGCGATGCAGCTGTGTTAACCGAAGAGGGCTCCTAGCAACGTAGCACCCGTCATTCAGAGAGGCGGTGTTCCTGCGCCGACGGAAAACCCGACATCGCCATAGTACCAGTGCTGGAGTTAGAGCCCAGGCACTCGTGTTTCCTGCTTGTTGTACGTCTGTCCCACACCGCTCATTTGGCAGTGGTTTTGAACAGAGTTTGGCATGGGGGGTCCTCTCGCAGTCAGATGTGTCTGTTTGCACTGGGAGGTTGTGGGCGTGGTGCAGTGGAGAGCCTGGCACCCTTTTTCCCGAAAGATGGCGCCTCCCCGAGGCCGAGAGAGGAAATGCTGCTTTGCGTTCGGTGAGGAGATTGTGTCACTGGGATCGTTCTGAGCAGCGGGGCTCAGGAATACCAGTAAGGGAAGACTTCCTCTTCATTTGCTCCACCTTCTTCCCATCTCCGCCATCAGATGCGTTCATGCATTTCTTTCCGTCGGTTCCTGAGCCCACCAAATAAACAGCTCAGTGGCTAGTGGCTGTTGGCCAGGCTTTGCTGGTTTTTAAAAGAAAAACCCGCTCAGGAACTGCGCTACTGTTACAAACCAAGGCCTGATCCGGGCAGGGCGAGATCCAGCCCTGACGTCCGTGAGCATGCGTATGAGCTTTGGGCTCTGCTCGCAGGACCCAAGGCTCCATGCCGACCCTGTGATAACGAATCAGGACTCCAGCCCGACATTAAAAAGCCTGACGGCCACGCACGGTTGAGCCAAAGCAACGAAGGCACCGTTGTGAGTTGTAGGTTCCCAAAGGGTTTGTGTCAAACCAGTGATGTTCAAAAGCTGGAGAAATCCCTTCCAAACCGCCTCTTTCCGATGGAATTTGCTAAACCGCTGAAGTGGTTCAGGCAGGATGGGGCTTCAAAAGAAAACAAACTCAGAGTTGCACTTGTGTGGCTTTGAACTTTGAGAAGTGGCTCAAACAGCTGAGTACGAGAAGAGGGATCTGGCAGCTTCCTGTCCTACACAAGGAAGGGCTGTTACTTTCTCTTTGCTAGGCTGGTCGAGCCAAGCTTTGCCTGCCATTTTGGAGCTGGAACTGCGAACGAGATCCAGGAATCACAAACCTGGAATCGAACAAAGATTTCTCTGCTGGTGTCCTCTGCCATGCAGCTCAGATCCCGGTGGAAATAATCCCTTTTACAAAAATAGACTCGCTAAACAGAAAGCCTTTCTGCCTGTCGGGGATCAGCCAGGCGATGTGGTCCCACCATGCTGGAACTGCCATTGTTCTGGCCACAGCGGCAGGAGCAGGTCTATGTTGACCACACCCTGACCGAGAGTCAGCATTAAGGTCTGGGGGCAAAGAAAAATGTTGGCCCTCTGCTTCCTGAGCCGGGAGTTCTGGCGAGGAAGCGTACTCTGCCTCGAGTCACGGCGGTTCCTTTGAATACCTCAGCAGCATCTTCCACCCCAGCTGACTCGGGGTGATGCGGCCCGGATGAGGGAACCGTGCCAGCCCTTCTTTGGATGTGGGCTGGCCCTGGGAGAATCGACCCCGCCCCTGATAAAAGCTCTCGATTGGGATGGAATATGGAGTTTTTGCCACGTGCTGGTTTGGGAGGTCTAAGCCTCAGTGTTAAAGAGTAAACGTAGAGCCCTGGGACCAATCCCAGCTCAGTCAGCTCAGCCGGATGTATGCACTTCACTGGACAAGTCTCCAGACGTAGCTTTAAAGCCAGAGGTTTGCTCTGGTACTATGGCCAAAATTTCTCCTCCTCCCGCTCTTGTGCTCCCTCCTAGAGCCACTGGCTGCATTTCTGGGGTGTCATTGGTACTGTTCAGAGTCTCAGAAAGCACAGTGGGAATGGAAATGAGAATTCTTCATACTCAAACCATTTTTCCAAGTGGCTCTAGATCTCTCAGCCTTGTTCAGCAACTCAGGATGCCATTCCTTTGTGGATAAAATAATTTCTTTGAGGTCCATTTCAGGCTGCACCTTCCCCTCATGCATAGGGAGAAGAGGCTGGGAGAGAAACCAGGAAAGTGGCGAAGGATCTGCATTGGGGGGAGTAGGAAGCGGGTACAGAAGAAGGTAACTAGAGGGAAGGAGAGAGCGAGCAGAGAGAGAAGGAAGGCTAATGGAATTTGGGAGGAAGAGAGGGTCAGGAAAGGAAGATAAAGATAAATAACCTCTGCAGAGAGAATCTCTTAGGCCCAGATAAGATGTGGTGCATCATAGGTCTTACACAGCAGTCTTTTGAAGGGTTACTGTCTTACTAGGGCAGGCTTCTGAGATCGGAACTGTTTGTTTGCTCAAGCATTAGACCTACTTTATTAGAAGTTGCTAATGATTTGGGGTGTCTCAGTCTTTGGATGGCCAACTTGGCGCCTTTTTCGAGACCTGATTTTGAGAACGGGTGGAGCATCCAGCATCTGGGGAAAAAAATCTGACTCCTTTAGGTATCTTCAGACAAAGACCCAAGTTCATTAGTTGCTCTTGAAAATCTAGGCCTGAATTAGCAGAGCAAGTGGTTTTTGTGCGTGTCCAGTATAATGTCAGAGGGGAGATGCATGGATTTAGAACTCAGCCGGACATTTTTCTGGCAATGTCTGCTCCTGCGAAAGTAACCAACCTTCAGCTTTCTGTTCTTCCTCCAGAGCAAACTTCCCATGACTGATAAATGCGGGGCTAGATTATGAGCTCAAACAAGAGTGCTCGCTACAATCGCTTCTCCAGTGGCGCAGCGAACCTCACTACTTCTGATAACACTAACGGGGTAAGGACCAGGGCTGCAGCGAGAGACGGGTGTGGTGGGGGGAGGTATTTCTGGCTTCTTACGCTCTTCTCTTTGTTTTGACAAAATAAAGATGATGATTGAAAATTTGACTCTTGGGGCTGCAATCTCCACAAATAAAATCTTAGGATCCTTCTCATGTATCTTATCAAACTTTGCTGCATAGCAAACCCCAATCTGTGCAAGATCCACAGGTGGTGACATTAATTCTGCCTGAATTTCAGACGAGAATGGAAACAACTTTTGGACCTGCCTATTCCGCTGTGACCACCATCACGAAGGGTGAGTGTCTGGCAGCCACGGAGCCTCTCGTCTGACCGGAGGAGCTCCGTACTGCTCTTACTGAATTTTCCTTCGCTGTGCAGATTGCAATGACCTGCACCTTTGCTGAGGGACAAGCGACAAGATGCTGTCTCTAGGCCCAGTTTATTCTAAGGAACTGATCAGCAGACAGGACAGAGTGAAGTGTCCATGGAAACACTTTGCCGTTGGTCAGACTTCACAGTGCACCTGGGAAGGCCCTGCTAAAGCAGGACTGCACAGCGGTGCCCGTATATACCCCGTTCCAGTTCCGTTCCCCTGCTCATGACCCTCCAAAGTGCTTGCTGTTCAGGCTGCTGTTTTCTATCTTTGTTCTCTGCCTGAGTGTGAATTATTTTGGACAGTTGGAGCACAATCCCCTCCAGCTGCTTTGAGTCCAGCAGGGACGGGTGAGGGCGGGGACTGCACTTCTGTTTAAAAAAAAAAAAAATCCTTGGCCTTCTATCTTCATTTAAGAGAAAAGTGCAGGATCCAAGAAAGAGCCAATGGAAAGTCCCCTTTCAGAAGCACCCCCCAGCTGGCAGGATTCCTAGTTTTCTTGTTCTGGGAAGCCGGCAGGCTTTCTCCCTTTCCTTTAGGCATCGGGTCGGGGAAGGGGCAGCTTGCTGGAATTCATACGGCCCTTACCCCAGAGCCTTGAGTCAGCTCAACCAAACTTCCAGTCAGCAAACCAATCTCTAGGCCCAGCTGGCGTCTGGGGCCTGCGAGCCACAGCGGCCAGTCTGCCTTCTGGTCCCCTGAGTGCTCACAGGTCCCTTTCCCTGCTTCAGTGGCCCCGTGCCAGGGTGAGACAGGATGCTTCTTGGCTGCACCCCCACCACACAGGGCTCCAGCCAAATGGGGGAGGAGCGTGGCATGAACATAGACCTCCCGGAGGACCGACGGCTTGGCTTGGCTCCACAGAACTGCTTTTGCTGTAGGGAAGATCAGATTCTCCTCCAGGGGACAGTGTGAAGAGCCCCCACGTAACGCACATTCCCAGTGGAGCACAGCTAAGGTTACACGGGCCGCAGGGTGTCCTGACTGTTGAGTAGTTACATTTGCATCTTTTGTGTAAGTCAGTAGCAAGCTGCTCTTTAGGTGAACATCTCTACTTCGGTGTTATCAGCCTTCTCTGGCACCCCAGGAATCTCCAGACCCCAATTTGCAATGCAGGGGGTCCCCTTTTAAGGCTACTTTAAACCTATAGCATTAGCAGAATGTCAGTTATTCTTTCTGCTGGGCCAGACATGCCGTTGGCTAGAGTACTGGTGATAAGATATTGATTGTGCTACCTTCCTTAGGCCTCCAGATGATAGCGGGAAAGTCCCTGTTCCTTTTCTTCCGCTTGTCCTAAATATGCCAGCAGCTCCCCGTGGGGAGCCCCACAGAGTCGGAGAAGCCCTGGGCTGGTGGAGAGAGCCCTCGCTCTTCAAAGGTGCAGCGAAAACCCCTAAATGTTTCTTTTGCTTTAAAGCTGATGGGACCAATACCTTTAAGCAGCACCGCAGGACACCGTCCTCATCCAGCACGCTCACCTACTCCCCAAGAGAGGAAGACGATGGCATGGTGCGTATTTAACAGGAGTGGCCTTTCTGATCGTACTCGCAGGGAGTTAGAAGGGAAGGCAGTTCTCTAACTGTCCCCTCGGAGAGCCCTCAGTCAGGCCAGTCTGCCAGGGCCTGTGCTGTTCCTGTAAATGCAGGGCAGTGGGCACAGCTCAGCCTGGCTGGTCTTTATTGGAGAACAGAGTGATGCAGTCGGGACCTCGCGGGATGGGCAGGCGAAGAGGTGACGATGCTCACTGCAGATCGATAGCAGAGGCAGGATTAGACCTCCGAGTGCGTGACTGCCCTTTCTGGTGCTCAGAGCACTCGGCCGTGTGTCCGTCAGGCCCTAGCTTTTTGCACAGGCTTTGTAGCTGGGGTTTGCTGCGTGCCGGCGATTCTGCAGGCTGCAGCCTTAGCTTTGGAGGGGACGGGCGGGTGCCAGAGCTGTGCACCGGGTAGACCAGCAGCGAACGCCGCAGACCCTCACTGTGCCTGCGTGGGAACATTCTGCTGCGAGCGTCCGTTGGTTATCCTGGGTGGAGAAGGGCTTGAAAGAGAGCTCTTTCTCTCCGGATTTGGGGTCAGAGCTGAGGCCCTTTCAAGTGACGCCAGCAGCAATTGGGCAGGCAGCGGCTTCCACAGAATCTTTTCCTACTTGCACCACTAGAGGGGGGCCTCTCGCCACCGCGACAGCCTGGGCCCCGAATCAGCTAGACCGGCCGTGACTGGGCTGAACAGCCTGTCCTTCATTCTCGTCCCGCCCACCAGCGTCCATGCATTGTGCCCCACCGCAGGTGACCCACTATGACCTTCTTAAAAACAGATCCACATTCCCAGGTCTCCGTAGCCTTCCAGCCTGTTTGCACCTGGCTGGCTCCCTTGTCTCACACCCCCCGGAAGGGTCACTAGCTCTGAGATCCGTTCTTAGTTTTGAGCAGGTGAGTTCCTTAAGGTTAAGCATGTGCTTCGATGCTGTGCTGGTGTGGATCCAGAGTGCTCAGCGATTTGCAAGCTCCTGCCCCTAGACCTTCCCTTACGTTTTTTGAGGCATATGTGATGCTTTTCTCATAACCCCCCACGCACCCTCTTATCATTCGGTTTAAAATAAATCACAAGAGAATTGCCATTAATATTCAGCCAGATCCTCAGCTGGGCTAAAACTGCTTGGTTCCATGGATCTAGTCTGTTACGCCTCTCCGCTCCCCAGCTCTTGAATCGTGTTCTGAGCATTATCTGGACAGCGTTCCTCTAACACCTAATGCTTTAAAACCCTGCTAATATGCAGAAAAAGAAAAAAGATCCAGGCTGGGGTATTCAGAGAAGCCTCAGGGAGTTAGTTGCCTAGGTCCCGGTGCAAGTTGGGCTCCTAACTCCAGTCAGAAGCAAGAGAGGTCTCAGAAGAGCTAGCGACAGTCCCCACGGACATCGTCCCTCCAGTGCAACGCAGCAGTAAACAAAACCAGCAATAGAAGTAACACGCACAGGAAGCTGGTGAAGAGCTATGGCTGAGGAGAACTGCCTGAAACCCAGACTAACTTGGGAAAAGCTTCCTTTCCCTTCTCCAGAAGGTGTAAGCTGCCGTGGTAGTGAATCCAGACGCAATCAAGTGCTGTCTTGGGGCAGGGCCATGCCAGCTGGGCGACCAGCAAAGGCTGTTCTGAAAACTGACCACTCATTGGGTTACTCGTGTGAGTAAGGGCTCGCAGAATCAGCCGCTGGTGCGTATCTTTGCAGGGCCAAGCAATCCCTACTTGTTTCTACCCAGCTGTTCCTGAGCCCAGCTAGGAACGGGAATGCAGGGCTGGAACGGCCCTTGAGAGGTCGTAGTAATCCAGGCTCTTGGGCCAAGGCGGGACCACGGACACCTAAGCCATCCCTGAGAGGTGTTTGTCTAACACACTTTTAAAACCCTTTAGTGACGCGGATTCCACAGCCTCGTTTGGTGGCCTGGTCCAGAGTGTAACTCCCCTTAGTGTTCGAGGTTTTCCTGAGAGCTAACCAAAATCTCACTTGCTGTAGATGAAGCCCATTACTTCTTGTCCTGCCTGCAGTGGGTGTGGAGAGTAGTTGATCAACATCCTCTTTATAACAGCCTTTGATGAAGACTGTTAACAGTTCGCCCTCAGTTGTCTTTTCTCAAGACCGAACGTGCCCAGTCATTTAACTCTCCTCCTAGGGCAGCTTTTAGCCTTTCTGTCACTCTCCTCTGGACTCTCACCAGCGTGCCTCTAACTTTCCTGATGTGGGGACCCAGCACTGGACACAGTACCCCAGCAGTGGCCAAGTAGAACGGGACACTTACCTCCCTCCCGTGCCTTACATATGACACTCCCGGTCATACATCCCAGAAAGATACTCGCCTTTTTCACAACAGCATCCCACAGTTGACTCAAATTCAATTTGTGATCCATTATAGCCCCCAGATCCTCTTCCCCAGTACTGCTGCGTAACCACTTATTCCCCAGTCTCTAGTTGTGCGGTTGAATTTTTTTCTTTCAAAGTGTAGTACTTTGCACTTATCTTTAATAAATTTTATCTTGTTAATATCAGACCAGTTCTCTGACTTAGCACAGTCATTTTGAATTCTAAGCCCATTATCCAAAGAGCGTGCAACCCCTCCCAACTTGCTGTCATCTGCAGGTTTTATGAGCATTCTCTCCACTCTATTATCCAAGTTATTAATAAAATCGGGACCCAAGACAGAGCCCTGTGGGATCACAGGGTGCGTCTACACTGGCAACTTAGGTCAACTTAAGGACGCGTAAGTTGACCTGCACAAAGCCGCGTCCACACCGGGCTTTTATTAAGCTGACTTAAGCGCTTCCTTAAATCGACTTAGTAACACCACCTCTGAAGGTCGACTTAAGCCTTAAATCGACTTCTTAAGTCAATGTAAAGCCAGTGTGGACGGGGAATAGCGCTAAGTCGCGTTAATTACGTCGACTGAAAGCCAGTGTGGACGGGGAATAGCGCTAAGTCGAGTTAATTACGTTGACTGAAAGCCAGTGTGGACGGGGAATAGCGCTAAGTCGAGTTAATTACGTCGACTGAAACCCAGTGTGGACGGGGAATAGCGCTAAGTCGAGTTAATTACGTCGACTGAAACCCAGTGTGGATGGGGAATAGCGCTAAGTCGAGTTAATTACGTCGACTGAAACCCAGTGTGGATGGCTATGTCTACTGTTAAGTCGGCTTAACAAGGTCAACTTTAAGTTGACTTAACAGAGTTGACAACTTTACAAGTGCAGACGCAGCCACACCGTCTACGTCCTCACAGCAAACCATTGATAACTCCTCTTTGAGTATGGTCTTTTTCAACCTGTTGTGCACTCAGCTAATAGTAGATTTCCCTAGTTTGCATGTATAACACTTCCAGTCCTTTCTCCAGCAGTCCAGCCCTCCTGCTCCCAGAAGGTTTTATGGCTCCTCTCCAAACTCTTTCCAGTTTCTCAGTATCGCTTTTGTACCGAACTGGCCAGCACTGGATGTCCTGTAGGCTGCTTATCCCCCTCCTGCCTCCCTCCCCCCTCGTCCCCCCCTGCACTGAAGAGTTTTCTCCAGTGTTGCTTTAATGCTGACTTGGAAACGCCAAGGGCCACGCTGATGGTTAGTAGTCCAGTGGCAACGTTCCCTCCAGAGCCAATCCCAAAGAGCCCTGCAGCCAGTGCGACCGCCTGGATTGGTCCGTGCAAACCCCAGTTCGCTCTCCCCTCCCAAACAGGAAGCAACAAAGCAAAGCTGTTCTTGAATTGAATTGGAGGAAGTCTCCACTCTTACGCAAAGACATTTGGCAGAAGTTAGATAGCGAGTGAAAAAACAAGTGCTATTGCCGAGATGATAGGAATTGCAGAGCCTGGGAGTTGTCTCTGGGGCAGATTTACTAAGCTTTCTGCAAGAGATTAATTCCTGGCTCTGCGCTACAGGGACCCGCGGTAAGTCACGGCACAAAGGGACCTTAAAGAAAGTTGCATGCTTGGCCTTTTCAGTTTTTGGCATACGTTGGACCTGCGCGACTCCTGAGCGCAGCGCTGGTCGGTGGGGGACTAAGGTGCCGCATAGCGGGCTGGCGCTGAGTTCTGTACGACTTCAGTCCTGTTTTACCCTTGGCTAGGCCAAGCAATCTGGCGTGGGAGCCGCTTGTGTGGAGGAGGGTGGGGCTAGGAAGCTGTGTGGAGGTGGTGTTACTTGGAATAACTAGCTTGCTTTTGTCTTTAATGTGGAAGCCTCCAATCAGCACCCCGCGCCGGTCCGACTCCGCCATCTCCATTCGCTCCTTACACTCCGAGTCCAATATGTCCTTGCGCTCCACGTTCTCGCTCCACGAGGAAGAGGAGGAACCAGTAAGTATTTTGATGTCGCCTTTAGAAGCAAAAGGAAGACATTCAATGTCCAAACAGGTTCTTTGCCTACCTGAAGTGGGCAAACATCCCTTGGAAGGGAAAAATCCTTGTTGGGAGGGAATGTCATCTAGCGCTTTGATCAGGAGATTGGCAGTCGAGACTCCTGGGTTCCAATCCCAGCCCTGCCAATGACTTGCTCTGCCACCTTGGGCAAGTCACCTCATCTCCCTGTGCCTTAGTTTCCCCATCTGTAAAATGGGCTTGACGGTAATCACTGGAGAGCTGTGAGGTTTCACTGATTAACGTCTCTGAAGTGCTAGGAGACCCTAGCTCTGATGAGTGATGGGACAGAGTTGTTACCATCCTAGCTGTGGGTGGCAGTGCCATGCAGGCCATTGCTGTCTTAGTCCCAGTCCTGCAGTTAGCACAGTGTGGCGTCCTGCAGATTTCACTTTAGCTGCACGTGGATACAGGGATTTACCCGTCTGGGGCTCAGTTCAGGTGGGGCCTTATTCTCCCAAGCATTAACACGAGATGAGCCTGTGTCCCAGGACAGCATCCAGACCACGTCTGGCTCAAGGCTCAAGCAAATCTGTGTGCGTCACTCCAGACTCCACGCTGCATGCAGGCTTAGTGGCGCTCTCAGCCCAATGGCTATTGAATTGTACGTGGTTGATCTGAAAGGCTGATGACTGCTTACCTCTTTCCGGTGGTGAGCGCTGAGGGCTAAGTCCCAGGTATTGTATGAGGCAGAGAACTCTCCTTTGGACATCTCAGATACACAGCCAGACATCTGTATTGTTTCGGAATCACTTTCGAATGCCAGGCTTCAGCTCAATAAGTCGGAGACTGTTTCACCCAGACAATTTAAGCTGTCACTCACTGCGTCAGAACGGCCCCGATTCTGCAAGGTGCTCCTGCCTAGGTGAGCAGGCCTAAGGACTTAGCCTGCCTGGTAAACTGGGAACCAAATTCTCTGCTGGGGTAAACTGGCAGAGCCCCCCTGATTTCAGTCTTACGCCAGCTGACCCACTGGATCCCTGGCCCTGCCTGATCCTGAGTGCTCCCGGTTCCCTGTGAAGGGAGTGGTAGATAAGGCCCCCAGAGGCTCAGCCGATTGAAATTAAATTTCCGTGGGAGGTGAGGAAAGTCTGATGACTCCCCGTAGCCCTGGTGGCCTTTAGGAAGCTTTGATCTGTTGTCTTCTTGCTAGCCTGAGACTGCATTGCTGGTGTTTGACACACAGCCGCAGAAACAGACGGAGGCCTCGTCTACCCGACAGAGATAGGTCGACGCAAACAGCTTGTGTCAGCCTGGCTGTGGACGTGTCCACACTGAACCGCTGCCCCTGCCACATAACCGCCCCGCCACACCGTGGGCATGAGTCTGTCAGTGTGGAGACTATGTCGCTCACATCGCCGTACTGGCCGTCCGGAGCCATCCCGACAGCGCAATGGAGACGTGCGCCCGGGGAGGCACGCGCCGCCGATGCAAGGAGCAGCCTGTAGACAGGCAGGAACGAGGCAATTGCTGCGTCAACCGAAGTTAGGTCGGCTTCACTTTGTAGTGTAGACGTGGCCTCGAAACTCAGACTGCTCCCTGCGGGCGGGAAGGTGGTTCCGTTGTAACTGCAGAGCCGCTCCTGACTTCACTTTCTTTGTGTTCAGGAGCCACTGGTGTTTGCCGAGCAGCCGTCCGTGAAACTCTGCTGCCAGCTGTGTTGTAGCGTGTTCAAAGATCCAGTCATCACCACCTGTGGGGTAAGGATGTCGTGGGCTGTCGTGAGTGGCAGATCTCGAGCTGGGTCTGCGCTTGGATGAGGGGGGACCCCGGAGTCCTTCATTCCTAGGGGTTTTTCTCACTCGAGAGACGCTGAAGCCGTGTCTCGCTGGGAGCTGCCAGCGCTGTCCTTCAGGGCAGGTTAAGGATCCCACGGCACTTTTCACACTGCGTGTTCCAGGTGGGTTTGTGCCCCTTCCCCGCCGACCCTGAAGAGCTTTGCTGGGTAGCGTTGCTGCATTCTGATCCATGGCTGCTGCGTTCTGCCCCAGAGATGGCTGCATTTTAGAGGTGTCTAGAGTATCCCCCATCAGGCTTGATTTAGTTAATTCTCTTAAAGACTCTGAGCCGCGCAGATGAAAGGCACCGCGAAGTGTGGATTATTATTAATTACCTTTAGATACTCCCTTTCGTTAGTATTTTAATAGTAGCGCTGTATTATTCCTGCTTCTATGCCATCCTTGCGGCAGCGTTGGGCGTCCGGCTCGCGGAGACTTGTCAAGTGCTGTGGGCTCCTAGGTCAGATCTAGAGCAAGAGAAACACTCAGTAGAGTCGTTACTGAAGTAACGGTGACACCTGCCTTTATTTGAGCGTCTTCCTTTTCAACCAGCCAGCAACCTTTCAGGAAGACGCTGAGATTTACTGGTTAATATGGAAAAAAAGCCCTCTGCCGCAGGAAATGGACTGCTTTCATTTGCAGCTCTCATTTGACAGCTCCAGGGGGAGCAGGCAGCTGTGCGAGACAGGAAAGGGAGGCCGCAGCAGAGTTGCAGATAACGTATTGCTGTAATAATAATGTGCAAATTCTCCACTTCTGATGCCAAGTTCTGGCCCTGTCGCAGACTCCGGAGAACCTACTGAGTACGATTAGACTCCAGCAAAATGCTGCACCATTCGTTTTTCTCGTTTTCTGTTTGCTTCAGTCTGGGATTGAGATAGTTCCTTTAGTTCTGCGGGTTTCCATTGCACAAGGAGAAATGTAGATCTATGCTGTGCCTTAAACTCTAACGACTTCTAAAGCATTTAACATGGCTGGTTATAAACCATCTTTCCATCCTGCTAACAACGCCGCTCTGCTTTGGCCAGACACAGAAGATCTCCGGGCGGGTGGAATGGCCGGGGACACATCAGTTTGCCAAGTAGTACAGCCCAAAGGGAAAGGCTAACCTGTGGTTTTCACCTTCAGGTGCTTCTTTCATAAATTGCTATAAGGGCGTTGGGGGGCAGGGAAATCCAGGTTGGTCTTTGGGGTTCGAGGAATCAGCACACAAGATTCAATAGGTACAGAGCAAATTCTACTGGATCAATGCAGATGTGGTGGTTTTTCGGCTGCTTGAGCTATCTGGCTGTTCTCACACTGCTTCATTCCTCATGGTTTGTGTCTGCATGGACATGGGCATGTCACAGGGAGCGTATCTGGGGTGACCCACGATCTCTGACCCACCCACCTCTCCCCCCACAATTATTTGTCTGATAGCGAAGCATCTGACAGGGCTGTTCCTTTCCCTTCACAGCACACGTTTTGCAGGAGATGTGCCTTAACATCTGGTGAGTACAGAGCCCTCCTTGGCTAACGCTGTCAAGACCCCTCCCCACCGCATCCCTGGGCCTTGCAGTCTGGCAATCACTTCGTCTGTGTCGAAGTGCTGACACATTGCTGTGTGTTGGCCTGAAAGCCTGCTGGGGCGAGACTGGGTCCCCCACGTGCCCCCAGGGACCAGCTGTGTCCCTGACTTCATGTAGCTTCTCAGATCAGGGCCCTGGGGCTCAGTGGAGGAGTACCTAGCTCTGAGCTCTGGTCGGATCCCTGCGGGGCTGCCATCCACATAGCTCTCTGAGCCCCATGGAGTCAGCATTCCCTAGGGCCACTGCGTCCCAACATCCTGGTCAGGAGCACAGGGCGGAGAATCTCCAGGACAATAAATGACCCGAGTCGTTTCACCTTTCATCCCAGAAGGGGCAGGCTGCTGCTCCATTCAGCCGCTCGACTGGGGAGAATTGATAGGAGATTTTTCCAGAGATGTCCTAAATGCCTCCTTTCCTGTGTTGTGCTGTGTTGGTTCTGGGCCGTGTGCCGCGCGGTGGGATCCGTGTCGGTTCCGGGCTGTGTCCAGCGCGGCGGGAGCCGTGTCGGTTCTGGGCCGTGTCCAGCG
>ML685786.1:2598770-2612011 GCA_007922175.1 Pelusios castaneus | reverse complement strand
TGTCCAGCGCGGCGGGAGCCGTGTCAGTCTTAGGCTATTTTATTGCACCGAGTTCTGGGGTTCGAAAGCTCATCTCCCTCCCCGGCAGGACCTGGTCCAATAGAAGATCGCACGGCCCCCGGCTGTGCTGTGCACTGTTGGAGAGTCAGTTCACAAAGCCAGGCTGACAGCGAGCTGCTGAGCGGGTGTAGCCAGCACCTCTCTCTCTCTCACACACCCCAGGCGATTCAGAACCATCTTTCTCTTTGCACGACACGAAAGCCGCTCTTCCCTCCCAAGGCCCAGCCATTCAGCTTGCTAGACTTTCCACCGCCTAGTGGGGAGGGCTTTCCAAGGGGCTGGGGAGAAGCAGCCGCTCATCCTGTCTCCAGGTGTTTGGCGTTCAAAGGAGAAGAATGCCCCATTTATTAGCTGATTGTTGCCTGTGTCCTCGCATTGTGTTTGTTATCTCCGTCCCAACCAGGGCTCGGTAGGTGTGCTTTCTGGTCTTTGCTCTAGGATCTGTCCCGCGAACGAGGGCACCAGAGCACTGTGCGTAAAAGCATCTGCTCCCTTTTCATCAGTGCGGATGTGCAGGTGTCTCTATTCGCCCCACACAATTAAATAAAAGCAAGAGAAAAGAAATCTCCCCCCACCTCCTCTGCCTACCGAGATTGCAGAGAGCAGAGAGAGGACGGGAGCTGAGTTGGGAATGAGGCCTAGCGCAGATCAGTGGGGCCTGGGGTTCTTTTGACAATTCCTCCCTAAGCCACTTCCCCCAAAGTACCTGGGATTTTGCCCTGGAGTCTCGTGGCTCCTGCAGATCTGGCCCCTGAGTCCTGTGCGCTCCGGGTTGTGGACTGGCTCCGACAGCCAACTCCTGCTCAGCACTTAGGGACGAGAGGGTTCCCCTGTATACTTTAGGGGCTCGCCCTGATGCGGCTCCTCCAGGAGCTGTGCTGGTGGCTGAAATCCGAGCCAACTCCCAGAGGAAAAGGGGCCTTAGAGAAAAGAGCCACGCAAACACCACTGGAGGCAGATCTTCCAGGGCCCTCTCTGTGCTTGGAGGGTCTTCACTAACCTCTCTCTTGCCCACCCTCTCTCAGAGAAGTGCCCAGTGGACAACGCCAAGCTGACCGTGGTCGTTAACAATATCGCCGTGGCCGAGCAGATAGGGGAGCTGTTCATTCACTGTAAATATGGCTGCCGACCCACTGCCAGCAGCAAGCCTGCTGCCTTCGAGGTGGACCCCCACGGATGCCCCTTTACAATTAAACTGAGTGCCCGCAAGTAAGTGCCTTGTTAGCGGGGGCCGCCTGGCTGGGGCGCGGGCTCCACAGTGCTTGGCGTCCGCAACATCACGTGTCTCCGTGGCCCAGCTCTGCTCCCTTGGTGCCGCTGGGAATGGGGTGGAAGCAGGAGGGGACGCCTTCTCCTCTGCCTTAGGGAGGCCCCGGGGGGCCCTGTCACTCCGTCCCAGCTCGGTGCGTAGCGGTGCCCTACTGCTGAACGTGACGCCTTTCTGCTGAGCTAAACTGAGGCCCTGGCCACTCCAAGATCCTGGGGTCCTTGTCAGAAGAGGCCCATGGCCACCTCCGTTCCATGCTGCGGGATTCATGTCCTGCCCCAGCATGTAGGGCTCTCCATTCCTATCCTGCTGTGAGATGTGACGCAGCTGCCATTCGTCTGCCTGGGGAAGGGCTGATGCCACTGAGGAGTGGGTGTCGTATATGCCCTCCAGCAATTGCAGCCTTAGTCTGACTGTAAAGCAGCCGGCTGAACGGAGGTTAAAAGATCGATTCCGGCGTATCTAGAGCTGGGGCAGGTCTGGGAGTTCTCGGAAGGGCTGGTTCGCTCCACGCCCTGCCACGCCACGTGGTTTCCCATCGCCTCTGTCTGTGGGTGACGCTCTCCTTTGTGTACAGAGATCATGAAAGCAGCTGTGACTACAGACCAGTTCGCTGCCCTAACAACCCCAGCTGCCCGCCTCTCTTGAAAATGAACCTGGAGGCGCATCTCAAAGAGTGCGAACACATCAAGTGCCCCCATTCCAAATACGGGTACGTAGCGTGGCTCCGCCTGGCACAGGGAGGGCATGCTGGGCCCTCAATGGTCGGGGTGGTGCCTGGGGCCAGGAAACTGCCCTGCCTGCGGGACACGAGGCGGCGCCCGAGGGGGAGGAGTAGATTCGAACCGCTCTGTTAGAAGTCAGCTGTTCGGTGCCATCTCCAGTGTGTGACTGCGGAGCCCAAACCTGCCAGACCAGTCACAGGGCACCGCCCCAGGCCAATGCTCACTGTGTCAGCTGGAGATTCCTCTACAGGGAGTGGCACACGTGAGGCTTCGCCCTGTGTCTGTCTGAACGGCCAGCGCAGGAGCCGGATGAGCTCGAAGCCCTCCCAGTGGAGCCCAGCTCCAGCCTACGTCTCTCTCCTTCCCTCCAGGTGCACGTTCATAGGAAACCAAGACACCTACGAGACTCACCTAGAGATGTGTAAGTTTGAGGGGCTGAAGGAGTTCCTGCAGCAGACGGATGACCGCTTCCACGAAATGCAGGTGGCAATGGCTCAGAAGGACCAAGAAATCGCCTTCCTGCGCTCGATGCTGGGCAAGCTGTCGGAGAAGATCGACCAGCTGGAGAAGAACCTCGAGCTCAAGTTTGGTGAGTCTCCAGAACAGCCCAAGCTCCTCCTCCAAGGCTTTATGGCTCGGTCCGCATGCCTGCCAAGTGCTTGCGCCTCCGGTTCATGCCATAGCTAACGCTAGCCGGGGCAGGCTTCCCTCTGGATGAGCCCCCAGCATCCAGCTGCTCCTCAGAGCTGCCTGATCCTGCAGCTCGTGCGCTGGAAATACTTCCCTTTTCCCTTGGAAAGGCCCTTATTGAGGATCACCGCAGCTCAGCTTCCACACAAGAATCCCTTTCCTCGTCCAAGGGCCACCGGGTCTTAATTACAGGCAGAATAGCAGTACAGGCACACCAGCGTTTTACGTGCTAACAGCATTCCACCAGGGCTGGCAGATTCCTTCCCCTCGCCCGGGAACTTCCGAGGGGTATGATGGAGAAAGCTCTGATAGACACAGCAGCCAGCCTTGCTTTTTATCCGCTAGACCTAACGAGCCCTCATTGCTGGGTAGAGAGCTTGAGCCGAAGACAGAAAGGGGAGCCTCGGGGCGGAAGCCTGCACCTGGTCTGGTTATAAAAATCGTGGCTCTTCTATTTGTTAGTTCAGCCCCACCCTCTGTAAGGTAACTCCGGGATCCCAGCAATCGGCCCCTGTGCTAGTGGGGAGGTGGGCCTGGGGCTGACAGACCTGCTCTTCTCTCCTAGACGTCCTGGACGAGAACCAAAGCAAGCTAAGCGAAGACCTGATGGAGTTCCGCAGAGACGCCTCCATGCTAAATGTGAGCCGCTCGCGTGGCCCTGGGGTGGGGAGAGGAGGGTCGTCTGTCTATTCAGCAGGGATTTCTGGTGCAGGAAGGAAGGGTTCCCAGCTGCCTGCCTGTACTTGTGAAGTGTCTCTTTCCATGGGAGGGGGAGCCCCATGGTAGGGGTTCAGGGGAGCGAACCTGCTCTAACGCCGCCTGCTTTGTTTTTCAGGATGAACTGTCCCACATCAACGCCCGGCTCAACATGGGCATCCTAGGATGTGAGTACGCAGCTGATACTCTCTCTCCCTTGGCTTGCCCCAGAACGTTAGGCTTCTTTGTAGGATTTCTCAGCAGATCCTTTTCCAGGAAGTGATGGTGTCAGCAAAGCATCAGCTGACGCTTGGTGTATTTATTTCCCATCCTACATTTCAGGCTAGTGTAAAACTCCAGCTGTTGTCATCAGTAGAACCCTCCGTCCGTGGCCGGGTGTGTCTTCACAGGACGTAGCGACATTGTTCTCCTAACTCGCCTGTCTCTTCTCATTCCACAGCGTACGATCCTCAGCAGATCTTCAAATGCAAGGGCACCTTTGTGGGACACCAGGGCCCTGTCTGGTGTCTGTGTGTGTACTCCATCGGAGACTTGCTTTTCAGCGGCTCTTCAGACAAAACCATCAAGGTACAAGCCACACAGCACATTAGACAGGACAATCCACCTCTCCGCTGGCTCAAATTGCAGCTCCACATCCAAGTTTCCCGGCTGGGCCCCAGGGTTGATTTCAATGGCTCTGACAGGAAGGATTGGTCAGATTATCTGCAAGAAAATGCCAGCCCTGTGTGTCTCATCTCAGCAGAGAAATACAGTCTCTCGAGCTCTGTATGAAAACCTGCTGTTAATGTTTCACCCTGCCCATTTCTCAGCCTCGAGAGGGCATTTCAGCGTCTAATTCTTTATTTTCCAGTGTGGCTAAAACCCTTTTAGTAGCTGGAAAACAAAATATTTTTTCCCTACGGAATGTGTCCATTTTACAACCATTGTTTGCTTTCCCTTGTCCTGTTTGCAACAGAGCAAATTGAGTCCAAGCGAAACAATTGTTTCAAAGATTATCCTGGCCAGGGGCTAGTGTTACTGATGACTGATGGATGGAGGTCAACAAAGCTCTGGGGATTGTATAGAAAACATAGTGGCTATAGATCCTTCCCAAACAATGGCTATTGGGGTTTAATTTTCATCTCTATTCTTTTTGGTGTATTTATTCAGGGACTGGGAGCCCTGACTTTCGGGTGCCAATCCTGCCTCAGCTCTGGGACAAGTTACTTCCCAGGCTTGGTTGATTTATTTTCTCCCGAAGGGAGCTCTCTGCTCCCATCGTGAAGACTTGCGTGTTCAGCATCAATGGCTTATCTGTTTGCGTCTGGTTTCCCCGTCCATGAACTGGGAGTGATCATTAATGCCCCCCAGCCAAGGGGCTGGTGCTTTCGGATTAACTTCAGAGGAGAATGGTAAACCAGACACTCATTCCCCATCTGCCTTCTCCCCACCCTTTGACTTCTGAGATCAAAGACTTGGCTTCCCCTGGCAGAACCCCCAGACAGCACCATGCAGGCAGAGCGGAGTGTCTCCAGGGGAGGCCGGGTTAAGGAAGCAGACCCAGTCTGTTAGCGGGACCCGCCCCCTCTCTGCCTGTGTCCTGCTGTCCCTGCCGTAGGGTTGCTTTTGAGGTCACTGAATCCACCTGGAGCAGGGATGATCATGAAGAACGAAAACCCTTCACGTTCCAAGGGTAGGCGTGGTGAGAAAAGAAATGGGAACAGCCTGCTCTATGCTGACTGGCACTGGCTAGCCGTGTGTTTGCTGGCTCCAGCAGGGCTCCCCTACCTGAAATTGCCCTGCATTTTCTTGTGACCGTTGTTAGCAAAGTCTGTCATCTGCCCTAGTGCTGCGGGAGCAGTTGCAGCTGCATCTCAGTGTTTGGTGTCCCTTGGAAATTCAGCCTGACCTTTGGGGTGACATTTCCGTTCCTGGCAGTGCTCCTCTGCCCGTCAGACAGGAAAACAGGTGCACAGATGACCCAGTGGGCTCTTTCCTGACTTTCCTGCTCTCTGGGCTCAGCTGACTTCCTGCTCCAGTCCCCAGCTGCTCCAGAGCAGGCGCATGATCTTCTGCTGCCTTCTCTTTGCTAGGTGTGGGATACCTGCACCACGTACAAGTGCCAGAAGACCTTGGAGGGTCATGACGGGATTGTCCTGGCCCTCTGCATTCAGGGGTGAGTGGAGCGGGTTCTTCCTGGGCCGCCAGCAGGGGAATGGGGGTTGTGATGAGGGCCGTGCGGTCTTTCTTTGGCCTCCCGTACTTAGAAGAAGGACTAAACCATTCATTTCCTTCTTCGCTCCGAGTGCGCACATGCTTCAGGGGCATGGCCTGATGGCTAGCAGAATCCCAGCTCCCTCCTTTGAATAAACCAGAGGGATGAACGGGCACAGTCATGAGCGTGAAAAGCCCTTTTATCCCAGCTCCTGCACACCTGGCCGTCCAGGAGATGCTGAGTGCAGCGCTCCAAAGCCCCAGCCGAGGCTCAGGGTCTCGCTGAGTGCAGCTGGCTTTGTCTGGGGCTGGAAAGGAGTTGCACCGGCTCCTTTCTTCTGAGCATGAAGGGTCTGAAAGGCATGAGAACCCTGCACCTGATTTCTGTGTCCCGAGAGCAGAGCAGTCCAGCCGAGCGGCGTGCCTATGCCTTTTGCAGGGGATGCTGGTATCCGCACTGGGCTGGCCGGCCTGTGCAGCGGTGTGCTGTCCCCGGCCTGGAGAGCTGACGGTTTCACTGAAAGGAGAAAGACAGCGGGACTGGTTCGGTGTTTTTGAAGGGAGATCAGATCCTGGGCTGGTTCAGTGGTGCTAAGATCTGGGCCCTGGCATTTTTAAGAGCTGTTTTGCACTGGCTGTGCCTCCAGTGGGTGTTGCGGGGTCTGCCTCCCAAGCTGCCCCGAGCACTCGCTAGAATCTCACAGCTGACGCCCTTTCCTTTCTTGTGACTTCCCAGGAACAAGCTGTACAGCGGCTCTGCGGACTGCACCATCATTGTGAGTATCTGGGGCCGCCCACGCGTGGGAGATTGTGGGACACAGCGCTACCTTAGATGTGCTCTTGGCTGGAAATGGCCTGAGAGCAACAGAGCAAATGAATCCCTTGCAGTTGGTTTCGCGGTTGCCTTCAGCCAAGTTCCGCGGGGATGGCTCGGTTGGGTTTTGGAGCAGGCGAAGGTGGGCGTTGTCTCTTTCAAGTGGCTGGGGGTATTTCCAGCCCAGGCAGGCGAAAGGAGGAGACGGCAGTGACTCAAGAATCTGGGTTTCCAGATCAGGCCAGTCTCTAACTGGTTTTGTCTTTCTTTCTGAGGTCTGGGATATCCAAACCTTGCAGAAGGTGAACACGATCCGGGCACATGACAATCCTGTTTGCACTCTGGTCTCCTCACACAACATGCTGTTCAGCGGCTCCCTCAAAGCCATCAAGGTAGAGGGTTGGGGCGGGGTGGCCATTTGGGGGAGACGCTCCAGCGGGGTAGCCGTGTTAGTCTAGGTCAGCCGGACACACAAGGAGTCTTTCAAAGACTGACATTTATTTATCGCCTGAGCTTTCGAAGTGGGCTGGTGCCCACGTCTTTAAAGGTGCCCCAGGACTCCTTGTTTGTTCTCATTTGGGGGCGAAGTTCGCTGGCAGCGTTGTGCCGGACAGAAAGAACGGCCCTTTTCTCCTGCCTGCGGATTTCTCTGTGTGCTTTGCTCGGCGGTCAGTGGGGACGGCGGCTGCTCCCCGCAGCTGAGACCGAACGTAGGTTCTGGAGCAGCTGATGAAGACCTTTGCTTGTTCTCCTAAAAATTGGAGGCTGGGCGGGTGTAGTTGGTGCGCACATGTGCAGACACAGAGACCAGGCGGGACGCGTGTACCACGTGCCCCGAGCAGGGACTGGGATCTGGGGCTAAGATGGCCAGAAGGGAGCAGTGATTTCAGGCGCCTCAGTTTCTGGGCAGCCAACATGAGTCCTTCTCAGGGCCTGCTGTCTGGAAGGGGCATGCCAGCGCGGTCTGGAAATCGGACCCACTCAGGGTGGCTCCAGAACTGCAAGTCACTTTTGAAAAAGTCAGCCGGCTCCCCTGGCGAGTTCTCCTCGCGAACGCCTCACCTTGGCTCTGCCTCACTTTCCCCATCTGCTGGAGTGTTGTGTGGCTAATGTGCTTCGGGTCTTGGAAGGTCATTCAAACGAACGCCTTCAGTTTGCTGACTTCACATTCAAACTAACCCTGGCCCCATGCGCACCAGGTGAGTGGAGCAGAAAGCTAACACCTGCTTCGAAAGCTGTTCGGATGTGCGCTAGCGGCGCCCTCTCCTCCTGACATACACCGCTGGTGCTCTTCCCCTGCACTGCTCCCTGCGAGGTGCTCAGGCCAGGGCTCGTACGCAGCACAGAGCGAGGAAGTTCCAGGCAGAAAACATTCTGTTTAAAATTCCCAGCATGCGGCTCGTGTTAGAGAAGGGGCTGGACAAAGGGGACCATGACCTGATCTGTAAAACAGAGCGGCCGTGGCTCTTCCCTGGGCCTGACTCTGCCCCGCTGTCTTCTCCCCCCACGTGCAGAGGCCAGCATGAGCTCTAGGCTCCACTTCAGCCCTCTTTGTGGCTGGTGGTGTCTGCACCGAGGTGGATTTCACGCAGGAGGCAGCCCTGCGGAGTGGATCGCAGCCAGTCGGCCTTTCTGTCCGTAACAGCCCTGCTTAGCCGTTTGCCAGCTGATCTGTCCCGTCCTTTTCCAATCCCTGCTCTGTGTGTGCCGGCCGCAGGTCTGGGACATCGTGGGCACCGAACTCAAACTGAAAAAGGAATTGACGGGTCTCAATCACTGGGTGCGAGCACTTGTGGCTTCTCAAAACTATCTCTACAGTGGGTCTTACCAAACAATCAAGGTACGTGTGGAACGCCCCCCACTAACTTCCTGTGTGTGCGAAAGGAAAGGCACCAGTGGCTACGCAGGTGACTGGGGCCGCTCAGTTCCTGTCTTTGCAGCATCTCTGGCTCCTGTCAGAGCTGGGCGGGGCCGAGCAGACGAACACTGCCGTGTCGCCGGGACCCTTCTCCAGCTGGCGGGACCTGACACTCCCGTTGCCAAGGGCTGGGCTGCAGAATGATCAGTTCCCGAAACAGGCCTAGTCCTGCTGAATAGCGACTGTCTGGACTTGTTGGAGAGTTGGGCTGGTTTTTCCCCTACTCCGTTTTCATACATCCCCAGTAACCTCCCTCCCGTGGTACCCCAGGCTGTCCAGGGTGGGGGGTGCACACACTGTGTGCAGTGCCGCAAATGTTCAGATCTGCGTGCTGAGAAGGAATCTCCTGAATAAAGCAGCATGACGCTTCTGATCCCACTCGGGGTATCTCGCATTGCGGCTCAGAGCTGAGTGCCATGGCCAGGCTGACTTGTGACAGAGACCAAGTGGAAGCAGAATCTCGAAAGCCCCCGTGAGGAACTTTTTGACTCCCTCGTCCCGTTCCTCTTTTAAATCCCCTCCCCCCCACGCTTTCTAGTTCTCCAGGGGATGGGAGCCACTTTGCTCGGACGATTGTAATTGATCAAACGCCTGGCGCCAGCGACTTGTCAAATACAGTAAGGGCAGCAGCTGCTTCAGAGCTCTCGGTGAGCTCAGCGCTGGCTTTGCGTTGGCTGTCCAGACTCAGGGGGAGCCAGGCGTCCTCGTTGCAGAGCGTTTCCGAAGGAAGGCTTGGAAATCAGCAGAGATACACAGACAGGTTCCTAGAGCAAGATCCTGGTCTTTCTTGGCCCAGGGATTGATATTTACTTGTATTGTGTTAGCATCTGGCAACTCCCAGGCAGAGATTGGCGCCCTGCGCAAACACCGGGAGGAGACAGGCCGTGTCCAAAGAGCTGGCAGCTGTCCGAGGTAGCCCATGTACACACGACTCGGTTTCTGCGGCCCCTCTGGCACAGTGCAGAGGCTGAAGGTCGCTACGCGAAGGAGTTAGTCTCATTGCTGATGGAGCAGGCAGGCGTTCGCAGGTGTGCTCAGTGTGTGTTCCTGTTTCCTTTCTCCGCTCCCCCACATCTGCAGTCAGCCCGTGGCAACTCCTAGAAACCTGCTAACACATCCCGGGCTCCTCTGCCCGGGCAGCGCGACGTTGCTAGCAGCTCCCACCCCACCCAATGTGCCTCCGGACACGGGCACACTCCCAGACAACTTGTGTGTTCCCTTGGGCGGATGCGCTGAGGTCGCTCTGGCGGTGGGGCCAGACCTGGCTTTCAAGGGCTGTCTTGCTGTTCCCTCACAGCTCTGGCTCCTGCTCGGCTGTGCTGTAGCACCCCTCTCCTCCTGTGACAGTGGGGCCACCTCTCCTTTCCTCCCTTGGGCGGATCCAGGCGCAGGCTGGGGCCTCGCTCCGTCTTCTGCAGCCCGTCACATGGGAGTGAGACGTCCAGTCTAATGTAGCTTGTTCCTTGGTGGGAACTTATACACTGTTCTAGGTCCACGGGCCCTGCCTGGGACAGAGCACTCCCTGAGAGGAGTCCAGTGTCTTTCTATGGGGCCTGCTTGTTCCCCCTAACCCCAGGGGTGATGCTGACCTGATGGGGGCCATTTCAGATCTGGGACATCCGGAACCTGGAGTGCGTCCACGTGCTGCAGACGTCAGGGGGCAGCGTGTACTCCATAGCCGTGACCAACCATCACATCGTGTGCGGCACCTATGAAAACCTCATCCATGTAAGAACACGGGGGGCAGAGCACCTCGAGGGGACAAGGGATGGGCTCTGCAGTGTGCTGAGAGCCACACCCTTGGTGCTGGGAGCCAGGCAGTCAGAGGGTGAAAACGTCTATTGCCAGTGAGGGCCCTCTGGGACTGCTGTGCGGGGCTGGGCGCTTCCCAGTTTTCTCCCACTCCGCTCGGCCCGCTCTGTGTGGTGCCTGCGCCGGTCTGACCCCCCTCTTCTCTCTCTCAGGTCTGGGATATCGAGTCGAAGGAGCAGGTGCGCACGCTGACCGGGCACGTGGGGACAGTGTACGCTCTGGCCGTCATCTCCACGCCGGATCAAACCAAAGTGTTCAGCGCCTCGTATGATCGGTCTCTTAGGGTACGCCCTGCCGTGGCCAACTGGGGCTCACGGGGCTGAGAGTGGAGGGAGAAGCAGTTAGGAAGCTCATCCCCACATAAAGCCCACACCCTTCCCTCCCCAACCCACTTTCTCCCGCTGCCTGTGGGCCCAGGGGCTCCCCTTCGCTTTTAGGTTTTCAGTTGAAGGTAAGGACGGGGCTCAGAGACTACTGCAGGTGACTGGGAGTGAGGGGTTCTGGGTCAGTTTCTGACTCTAGTGCCCCAGAGCCCGTGTTCCTCAGTCCCTTCAACTGTAAAATGGGTCTACGTCAGGGCTTGACAAAATTGACTCCCAGCTAGGCGCCAGCAGTTTTATTTTTGGTCGTCGGAAGGCACTCATCTGCTGCATTTCTGAAGTGGAGCTAGGAACAGGCTACAAACCCAAGTTGCCATGGGGACCTGGCGCCCGGGTTTTGTCGAGCCCTGGTCTAGGTGTGTCCCCATGTGACAGGGACTGCTGGAGTATCTTAGCGTTTGTGACGAACGGAGAGCCCCCGACGAAGCTACAGAGCGCTGCTGTTAGGGATGAGAGTGTCTAGTGATGCCACCATGCAGAGCGCCTTGCACGGGCCCATACGGCTCTGGCCTGGGACTTGGGAGAGCTGGGGGGCCTTGAGCCAGTCTCTGGGGCCCACGGCCATACCACACGCCTGGGATGTCGTGCTACACACGGCCACAGTTCTCAGCCGAGCCTGACAGTAGCCTGGCTCCAGTTACTAAACACGGGGCCCAGTTCATGCCAAAGCCGGTGAGGCTTGTGGGCTGGTGGGTGAGGCTTCTCTGGGTTATTGTTCACATCCCCAGGCTGGAGCCGTCCCTTCGTGGCCAGAGCCCTCTCCTGTGACCCCCCAGATGGGCCTGGCGGTCCCCAGCTTTGCATTCATCCGCCTCTGTGTATTTCCAGGTGTGGAGCATGGACAACATGATTTGCACTCAGACGCTGCTCCGCCACCAAGGCAGCGTGACGGCGCTCGCGGTCTCCAGGGGCCGCCTCTTCTCCGGCGCTGTGGACAGCACTGTTAAGGTCGGTCACCCCGGCTTTCCCACGACCGCTTTCTCGCTGGGGGCAGAACCCAGAGCCCAGCAGTTCGGCCGGGGAAAACCTGCCGCTGAGAGTATCTTCCCGAGCCAGTGCCTAGGCCCTGCCCTGCGGGGGGCTGCATTTTGGGAAGAGCGCCTGTGGCCCACGTGGCCACTTTTGTGGGGCTGTAGGTTTGGGGTTTGTGGCCAGGGCAAGTGCCACCCTGCCCAAGAGCTCCCCTTTCCTCCTGGCTCACTGGGGCCCCGGCCGGCAGAGTTCTCGGTGCGCTCGGCCTGCGTTCCCTTGACTGACCGGGGTCCCTCCCCGTCCCCACAGGTCTGGACGTGCTAATGCCAGCAGCTGCGGGAATCCTGCACACTGAGCTGCTGAACCTTCCTTGCCGGCCGCCCGTCTGTTGGATGACCCTGCTTCGAAGTGGCTACAGCCGCCCCTCTGCTCACCAGCACCATCTGCACCACCGTCACCCGGGGACACCTGAGCAGGGCCAGGGGGGTCACTGCTGTTCTGTGTCCCTACAGCACCGTGTGGGCACCACCCACGGCCCAGCTCTGGGAGCGCGGGAGGCCGGGCGGCAGTGGGGCCGGGTGAGGGAGCACAGATGCGGGAGCCGAGTCACTTTGTAACCAGTAGCGCTGAGCGTTGGCCTTCTCCTCCGCGCCGGTTCCCTGCAGCCCGTCCGCCTCATATTTAACCCACCTGCCCCGACGTTAGCGAGGGTTGGATGCGGGATCTCCCTTCAGGAGTCAGGTACGATTTTTACACCCCAGGCTCACAAGCGCGTTGGGTCTCCACCCTCCCATTACAGTCTCTGCAGTGAGGAGAAAGTCTCGGGTGCGTTTTTACTCACATTTTCTACTGTTTTTAAGCTTGTAATATAGATTGGATTATTTCTTCCTTGCCAATAAAAGTGGAAAGAGTTGTTCCAGGCCTGCCTGAGTTACTGGGGGCTTCTCTGCCGTGTGTTAGGTCGTGTGTCCCCCCCCAGCCGCTCTTTCCTTGGTTACCCAGCTCCCAAGGCGGCGCGCGAGCCTCATAGAGTTCACCCCCGGCAGCCGTGGAAGGGATGTCCACACGGCAGTTCCACACGGGGGGTTGACCCCGGCAGGCTCACTGGGACTCAGGGGGCTGAGGAGTTGCGCTACAGCCATGCGACCGGGAATGGGCATTGGACCTCAGCGAAGGGGGGGGGGGGGGAAATCACAGCAGGGGGACTGCAGCCTGCGCCTGCCAATCAGCCCAGCCCCAAACCCTCCCAGCTGGATGCGGGGTTTCTCCCCGTGTGGGCACAGGGTGAGAAACAGCCGTGGGGGTAGCAGCAATGGGGGTTCCTCTCCATGCACTCACTGGGGGAGGGCGGGGGTGAGACACAGCAGGTGTCGCTGCAGGCCAGCGTGGGGCTGGGGGCTGGACAGCGCTGTCCCAAAAGGAGGAAGTGGCCCCAGCAGCTGGCAGGCACACGCCACACCCCAGGGTTGGAGGTTGTCCATCCGGCTCCAAACCCACACTGTAGGGCCCACCCCCTCACTGGACACCCCCGGGGCTGGGTAGAGCTGTTGGGGGGGAAGCACCCCAGAAAAGCACCTCCTCCCCCATCACCTTGCTGCAAAGAGGGGCTGGATGGTGCTGACATGGACTCTGCCGGTTCTGCCGGGTCGGCCCAGAACGTGGGGACAGGGTGCACAACTGGGGGGGGGGGGGG
>ML685786.1:2566908-2598370 GCA_007922175.1 Pelusios castaneus | reverse complement strand
AGCCCCCTGCAAGCAGGGACTTTGGGGTGACAGCCCGACTCCAACCCGCTGTCCCATCTTGGGTGGGTGAGGGATGCCCGCATAGCACCCCTTTCTATCTGCACCCCAACCCGCTGCCAGCCCCAAGGCACCAGAGCAGTGAGCGCTTTGCGGTTTCTGACATTTATTGAGAGCCGATGGCAGGAAACGCAGTCCAGCATACCATTGCCACATGCCTGACCCGAAAGAGACCGTAGGAGTCAGTCCACTGCCCGGGACCAGAAGGACAGATACACACACGGTACAGCCTGGTGCTTTACAGATGGGCTGGAACGTGGAATTCCAGGCGGTGGTTTTGAGTAGCCAACAATAAAAAATAATGTGGGGTTTTTCCGTTAACAATTAATGTCACAAATATCAGTAGCAGCAACTTGATAAGGGTATTTTTTTTTTGTCCGTTAAATATTTGTTGCCAGACTTTTTATAGGGAGCAACTTCTTTAAAGCACCACGAGCCATTTAATATTCAGAAGAGTCATAGAGGTGGAAGCAATGCACAGAAGAGCAGGGAAAAGCACCACAATGCATAGCTTTGACAGACGGGGAATACAATACAGATTCCATAACTTAATCATAAAAAATATATATATATATATATATATATATATCGTTCGTGTATTTATTTTTTTTTTTTACTATAAATTTTTTTTTCTTTACAACATATAGTTTTAGGCTTTTTTTTTTTTTTTTTTTAAGAAATTTCAAAGTTGTGCCAAATACATTTGGGTCAGCAAACACAATGGGAGAGAGAGAGCAGTTTGCACTTCTCAGAAAAAAATTACATCGACACATTGTTTTGAAACCACAAGCAAAATGCATTCATCAGAATTCAAGCGACGAATCAGACTCCAAACCCTGTTTATACATGAATATACAGCTGTGTATTCTCCAGAATACGCACACACATACTCACACTCACACATACTCACACTCACGCACATTTTTTAAAAGAAAAAGAAACAAACAAATCCAAAGACACCTAAAAGATAAAAACATCCAATTCAGCGTTAACAAAAACCTTCATAAATCAAGGCACATCCTTTGAGTTTCTTAAACTGTGTAAAAATAAAGGAAGAACACTGAATTCAAACAGCAAAACAGAAATCTGTTTGCACATACCTTCTACCGAGATAAAAGGTATCATATGTTTGTGCTACTCTTAATATGATCTTGCCACAAAGACACACAGCTTATTATAATCTAAGTTTTTCTCAAGCTAAAATCCAGTTCTCTTGATTTTTTAAAAACTTTTATTATATAATTGATACTATTTTTAATATTTTAAATATATATTTGTTAAAGTTTATTCCTTTTTTTTTTTTAATTTCTGGGGGGAAAAAATATCTGTCGTAAATCTTTTTTTCCCAATAAATTAATACTTCTTTATATAGCTTATTTCTTCATCCCTTATCGCCCTCCACCAAAAGAGTTTTTGTTCCCCAGCTAGGAACATTGATAACACTTCACCACAGAAGGCTATTGGCCTAAATACGGATCTCACTCCTCAGTCATTCCCACCGCTGCTCTGCTTCAGCTTAGACCCTCTTTCAGCTGCAGTGAGCCTGCCCAGCACATGTAAAAAAAACCTACTGGGACACAGCGTGAGCTAACAGCCCTGGAGGCTGACGATCGAAAAGGTGCTGATTGCATGAATGGTCTGAGGGAGTCAAATCCTGTAACCCACTTTTGGGTCCCCATGGTCCTTGGGTTGATGAAGGAGCAGAAGCAGCAGGCTGTGGCAGGGGAAATCGCTGGCATTTTGCAAGCAGCAAGGCCCTTCACTCGCACACAGGACATCGGTGGGACCAGGCCTGCGAGTAACAGCCTCAGAACTGGCCCTGTTGCAGGTCGGAAACACTGGTCTGTTGAGAGTTTGGAGGAAAAGCCCAGGCCTCATCCCTGCCTTCCAACTTTGGACACTGATTCTGCACCCGACAAGCTGTTAGCTCTGGGCTGGGCCCCCCCTGCTTGTTTGGCCATAGCGAGGGGCAGGGAAGAGGGGGCCATGTAACAGAAATGGGGTGGCCAGGAAGGTTTTAGCAACTGAGAGGCAATTTGGGATTTCTCAGCCCCTGTAGGGTGTGGCACGGCCCGCCGCCCTCCCAGAGACAGGACATTTCTAGGGGTACCCGGCCTAGCCCGCGTTCGCACACAACGGCAATACAGGGTGACCGGGACGGGCTCCAGCCAAACACTGAGGGGCAGGGATGTCTCCCAGGCCCTGCTGTGCCAACCGGAGGGGTGGGAACGGCCGAGCACGCTAACCGCCCCATGCAGACCTGCTGGTCCACCCATGCACAGTAACACGGTGCCCGCCCAGCCCAGCATCCTGTCTCCGAGAGCGGCCAATTATCGAGCGATCCACCCAGCCGTCGGTGGACCTGTGCGCTGTGAATTGTCCAGGCCTTTTTTGGACCCAGGTTTTTGCCTTCACAGCACGCCCGGTAACTCTGTGTGGTGTGGGGAGTGCTTCCCTCTGTTTTAAACCCGCTGCCTGTTTCTTCCCCGCAATTCACACCCGCCGCACACACCGCAGTGCTGTGCAGAGGCCAGGATGAGCTCTAAGGAGAGCGACTGGTCAGAGCCTGGACGCTGGCAGGGTGTTTCCAGGGAGCGTAGGGTCCCACCCAGGGCTCGGCCCACGGATGCTGGGGTGCAAAGCACACAGCCTGGAGGAGTGAGAATAACCATTTGCCCTGCGCATCAGTCAGCGGCCCGAGCTGGCCCACCTGCCTGCACCTGCGCTAGCTACCACCACTCTCCACGGCCTGGCTCTGACCCAAGGGTCTCCCAACCCCGAAGGTGCTAACGTGGGTCCTTGGCTTGGCCCTGCCCCCACGCTCAGTCCTGGAACTGCTCCAGGACAGACGGAGCAGCAGCCACATTGCCGGGGACATTTAAAGCAACGGGAACACTCCCGTCCTGCCCCCCCTTCCCTGGTGGAGGACAGGGGGGCTCAGCTCCATCTCCATCTGCTCCCATCAGTGAGGTGAGGCTGTCCATGCGATGCACAGGGGCGCCCGCACACCCTCGCTCGGCACAAGGGCTAAGCGGGAAGGAAGGTGGCAATGGAAGATTAGAGAGCAGAGCTCAGGGACAAGGCAGCTCTACTCCATCTCTGTCCCACCAGGGTTGAGAGCTTGGCAGGGTGTTGCACAGACCGGGAGCAGAATCCAGTCCCCCAGACATGGGACCGAATATCCCCACCTTGCAGAGGGTCCCAGGAAATGCCGCTCAACGAGGATGGGGTTTGTTCCCTGAGCTCCCTGTGCAAGATGCCAGAGACGTTGGCCCGGCGGGAGCCATGAGGAATTCACCCACAGGGGAACAGTATTAGGGATGCCTGTATTGTGCTTGTGTGAGGGGCACCCCCAGCCCCCGCCTGCCATGCAGGCCCTCCCTGGACCAGGCAGAGCGCTGGAGGCCCCATGGCCTGGCACAGCACCAGCGTGCTCGCATCTCAAAGGTGGAGGAGCCTCAGGCTGGCTTCCCTTGGCCATGGGGAGTTGTGTGCTGCTATCTGCCCACAGACCCCACCAGCCCCACGCGGACACACCGCATGGCCTGGAGGACAGCCCTGCACGCCCATCACTGGGCAATGCTCCCGTACCAACCGCATTGCTCCTGGGGACAACATAGTGAATGGGCGCTCTCCAGCTGTGTGGCGGGAGAGCTTGGCCCTGAATTGCCCCAGCCCTCCGAGAGCTGAACAAGTCCTTAGTCGCCTGCCATCAAAGCCTCTTCCCACCCTCCCTGCAACTGCAGTAGGTTTTCCCCTCCCCAGAACAGCTTTCTGGCTCCTCCTGCCTAAAAGCCCCACGGCCCAGCTCAGGCCACCCCTAAGGAGGAGTGCCAGACGCCCACTGCTCCGGGGACACAATGCCATTCACATCCAATGCCTACCAAGCATCCTGTTCAACAGAGACCAACCTCCCAGAGCCCATCCTGCTGCCACAAGCTTCCACAGAGCCCAGCCAGGCGCCCGGCAGCCAGAGGACGTGGCCAAGACTGCCGGTCACTCCAGCAGAGGAAGGGACGTGAGGATGGGCGTTAAAGGCTGAATAGTCCAAGTCAAGGAGCAAGTCTTTGGAAGCCAGCCGGCTCTGATTGGAGAAAAGTGCGAGGTCATGGTGCTGTGCTCAAGATTTTCAACAGCCCTTTCTGTGCAGTGAAAGATGCCCAGGACGCATCTCTGTGGGCAGCTGCCAGGAGCCATCCCAGAAGGGAGTGGCACGTGGGTGGGAGATTGCCTGGGCAGGGCTGTTTTCTATATTCTTCTTCCTTGTTATGACACTGTCTCGATCATGCGAATGTACAAAGCTTCCTCACGGCGCCGGCGAAGAGCGCTGCTTCCGCGGCCAGACGGCCCCCCAAAATAACCAGAACACGGAAAGAAAACGAACCCAAAAAGAAAAGGAAGAAGAGCGAATTGGTCAAACAACGTCTCACGGTCACAGCTTCTCAGCACCAGGAAAGAACAAACAAACACCTTCCGAATAAAACAAAGCATGCAGCTAACAGCGCCAGCGGGCAGGAACCCGCCCGGGCGCCGTCTCCTACTGCCTCCCAGCAAGAGCGGACGACGGCATGGGAATGCAGACAGCGGCACACGAGCTAATGGCAGTGCTCAGTCAAGAAATGATACCAACACGCAGTCACCAGAGCGAGCAGCTAACCCAAAGCCAGCGGGGAGAAAAGCAGAGGGGCCCCGCTGGGCCCCGCACGGACGGGTGGGTCTGGGAGAGGCTGCCCCTTGCAAAATAAAAGCGGGGACGTTCGGGTGAACTGCACAAGTGGAATAGAACGAGAGTGGGTTCGGCCGGCGAGGCGAGTGACGGAACGATGTGGAGACGGCGCTCGCCCCGTCCCTTCGGCGCCGTGGCCTGGCGCTTGGTTTCAGACCGAACGACAGTCGCCTTTTTACCAAGGTCGCTTGACACTCAGGTAGAAGAAGAAAAAGGGATGGGGTTTTTTTGCATCTGCCAAACCACCCGACAAAAGCCAGCCGTGAGCGCCTCGGTCCGTGTAAGCACAATCCTGAGGTAATCTTTTCTTCTTTGTGCAAACCCCCAAGGACTGGACGTTGGACGAGGGGAGGACAGGCTGTGCACGTGGCCGCGGGGGCTGGGAGTCAGTAGATCATTGTGCCCTTGTGCCCACGGTGAATCCTGAGGTTAGCTGGCAGTCCCCTGGCCCTCATTCCAGCATGGCGTCCAGCTGGTCGGCCAGGTCGTCGAACATGCTGCCGATGTCGTCCAGGATGCTGACTGTGCTCTTCGACTCCACGGCAGAGCTGGGGGTGCAGAGAGCCGCTGTTAACATACCAGGGCAGAAGGGGCCCTGCACCTTCTGGGACCACCCCTGCCCCGGCATCTCGCCTCCCGGGCCCCACGGGAGAGGCAGCAAAGAGTGATGGGCCCAGGGGGGCGGGAGGGCTGGAGCACCAAGCATTGGAGTAACCGCCACCAAAATGTGGGGAGGGGATTCTGGCATCCCCCCCACCCAGCCCCTGGCAGGGTAGATTCCCTCTTGTCCCCCCAGGCACACACATCTCACCCAGGGTACCCTTCGAGCCTGTCCCGTGATGCTCCCCTCCCACCGTGCCCCACCCCTAACATCTCCTTCAGGCCCCCCTCAAGCCTGGATCTCCCCAAGCCTGTGTCCCTATTCCAGCACCCCTTGCCTCAAGCCCCCTCATAAATGAACCTCCTCCCTGGCCCCCTCCCTGCTCAAGGCCAGGCTGATTCCCCCAGTGGGAACCAACATTGTCCTCCCCCAGCTGGAAGGGGGGTCAGGAGCAGGGGCAACAGGAGAGCCGATATCTATCCATGCACATGTCCTTAAAGAGCCCGGAAGTGAGGGTGATGAGGTCCTGCGGGCTCGCCAGCACAGGCGATTTCCCAGTTACACCGTGTGATTTTACCGTGGGCTAACCCCTCAAGCCCAGTCCCAGGAGTAGGTTTTTTCAGCTTCGTTTAAATCATTTCTGGAGCAACATAAAGTGAACCAGAAATAGGCTCTCTTGTACCAGAGTACGAACGTCCACACAGGGAGTTCTGGCTGTGTAACCGCCCTGCCCCAATTCACACTGCCCCTTCCACCAGCATCACTTCTCTAAGTCTCCCAATTCCTCTGCTGTCTAGCAATCAGCTGTGAAACCTGCCGGCTGGGTGCACGTCTCCTCCCCCTGCCGGAGCAGGGCCACGCAGAAGATAACAGCCTCCTACAGCTGCCGGTTATTTATTAGCTCACACGGCCAAGCCCTGCTGATGTCCCACGTGAAAGGTCAATATGGTTCCACAGAACTGAATTTTGGGGTTTGCAAGCTCTCCACACCAGCCCCCAGCCCTGCAGAAAGCAGACCCTGCCCTGTGGGGTAAGAATGACTGACCCATGGAAAGCCCCCCAAGAAAGACAACAGCTGGGCCTTGCCTACACGAGGTGAAAAGAGGCTTCTTCTCCTGGAGCAAGCCGAGCTCAGTAGAGGGCCCCACTTTGGTGCCCCTGGGGCTCAGGACCTTCCACTTGCTTTTAGCGGGTTGAGTTACAGTCTCAACTCCCCTTGGGCTTCAGCCAAAGTCCAAATCCAATCTGTGTGTCCTGGCCAGAGCTCCAGGGTTAAGTGGCTGCACCACATGCTGCCTGGGCTAGACCCTGCATGCCATCCCTGATGCTCTAGGGAAAGGCAGGGCCCTCCTCCAGCCATTCCCTAATGCTCTCATCTAATGGGAGGGGGTGCTACACACTGGGGGGGCTCAGACCCCTTGGCCAGGGAGCATCGAATTCCCGAGTGCCAGGCCCTGCCCCCACCGACTCCTTTCCTAATTGCCCTGCCAGCCTCTGTCAAGCAGCAGTGAGTCCCACAGGTTAGCACCCCTCTCAAATGGGGCACCAACCCACGCATGTGCACTGGGGGGAGAGTGGGGGGGTTGGACTGCTTACTCTGCTGCTTGCCCATCCTCCTGCTTGATCTTCTCCTCCACGGCCTGCAGGGCAGCCGCCAGCGAAGCGCTGGTCTCCTCCAGCTTCTGGTGCGCTGCCTCAGGGCTGGCACTCTCCGTCGAGGGTCCGGCAAGGGAGGAGCGTGGGGGCTTGACAGGCACCTGTGGGGGCTGGCCGCCAGGGGACAAAGGCTTGGCCGGGCTTGAGCAGAGCGAAGGCGGCGTGCTGGAAGGCTTGATCGTGGTGGTGAGCTGCCTGGCGGGGGACGGGGTGGGCGTGGAGCCCGCGCTGACAGACTGCAGGGCGGCGTGGACCTTGGGGGGGCTTGGGAGCCGTCGGGGGCGGGGTGGGCTTGGGAGACACTGGAGGTGGGGTGCCGTGGACCAGCTTCACCTCTGCAGGAGAGAGAGAAAGGCAATGAGGGTCAGAGCCGTCGCTGGTCACACTGGGGGCTGGGGAGGAAGTTGGGGGGTTTGTCCCTGCTGACGGGGAGGGGCTATTGAGAAAACCCGATGTGGGCTAACGAACTCCCTGCATTTTTTTAAATACCACCTAACTAAAGACGCCGGCAGCCAGTGGCAGGGCTGCCCCGAATCAGCCGCAGGGGGTCAGCCAGGCGGCCACCGGCCCCGGGGCGCCCACCTCCAGGAGACAGATACTGGGGATCCCCGTGGAGACTGGGGCAGCCCCTGACAGCACCAGTGCGCCCTGGGGCCGGCCTGCTCGGGGAAAGGCGCTGCAGTCAGGCTTGTCCCCGCCTGGGCCTGGATGAACTCGGGGACCACGAGCCCCCCCCCGCGGACCACGCCTGCACGGCCCAGAGGAGCTCACACTACGCCCAGCACCCGAGAGCAGGCGGCACTTGAACAGGTGGAGACCTGGGGGCCCCACAGCTTTGACGATGCTTCCACGCCCCCGGCACGGAGAGCGCTGCGCCCGTCACAGCCACGGGCTCCCTGCGGGCGTGGGATAAATCCAGACGAGTGGCACCGTTGAAAGGGAGCCCTGAGAGCGCTCTGCACGCCTCCGACGCAGCCTTTAAACACTTCCTCGGTTCCAGCTCAGAACCGGGCCCCCGGCGAGGAATATTTCCAATATTCCTTTCCCCCACTGGGGCCTGCTGAGTTCTCATCAGCCCGCAGACACGGACACCAGGGCTGCGGGAAGAGTTCTGGCTGGGAACTCTCCTCCCTGGATGCTGCTCTGTCTGCCCATAACCCAGCGTGGGCCCTCGTCTCCTCTAGCTATTCAGGGGCTCTGGCTAGCAGGTTTGCCCTTTGGCCCAGAGACCTGTGCTCCTAGCCCGAGAGCTCCCTCCCACGCCCCATGGGACTCGGTAGTGATGCACAGCGGAAGCTGGCCAGGGCCCAGGACACAGCCCAGCAATGCAGGATGGGGCAGGAAGGGAACGCCTCCAGCGGATGCGGGCGGCAGGCAGGATGCAAATGAGAATGGAAGGTCTCTGGGGCAGGGGCCGCCTTTCTGTTCTGTGTATACAGCGCCTAGCACTGTGGGCCACGAGCAGGCTCCTCGGCGCTTCCATAATTCAAGCAGTAACTAAGAACAATGGCCTCGGCTGGAATTTCGCTGCTCTTCCCCCTCAGCGCTCACGGCACATCGCCGAACACAGGTTCAGCAGCCATAGCCGGGAGCCCTAGAGAGGCTCCGCTGGACAGATGGGGACAGAGACATTCTGCCCCAGCCAGCGCTTGGCTCCCTGCATGACGCTGGAGCCGCCTCCGGACCCCACTGCTGCTGTACGGGGCAGGAGGCAGAGCCCTGCACCAGCCCCATGTCGCCAGCCCCACCCAGGGCTCACCTGAGTGCCCTCCCCGCCAGAGTGAACCCGCTCCGTGCCCACTTACGTCAGGGGCTCAGCTGGGAGCCATATGTGGCGGCGGAGCTGAGGGCCCGGGGAGACTGAGCCCATGTCCCTCAGTGAGCAGGACGCCGCTTACCTGGGCTGCCGGGGCTGGGGATCGGCGCCTTTTTGGAAGTGGGTGTGGGTGGCCCGGGGACCTTCTGTGCTTGTGGGGTTAACACGGGCTTGGGAGAGACCGGCGGCTTGAAAGGCTTTTTGGGCTCTGCACCCGTGGCCTGCGGCACAGGCTCCAGCCCGTCCTGCCGGTCGCCAGCGGGGGGGCCTGGCGGGGGCAGTGGGGGTGACTCTGCACCGCTCATATCAGATGCTGGCCTCCTCTTGATGGTGCTGGTGCCGTTCTGGTAGACGGAGAGGGGGGCCGGCTCCAGCCCCTGCTCCTTGTCTTTGGACTTGGGCCGCCGCTTGACCGTGTCCGACTCGGTCAGGATGAACTTGACGTTGTCCTGCTGGCTCTGCTTGGCCCTGATCCGCCTCTTGAGCGTGGCGCTGGCCTCCACCTTAGCCAGGTCCCCGTGGCGGAGAGCAGACGAGAGCCCGTCCCCCGCCTCGCCCTTGGCTGGTGCCATTTGCCGGGGCCGCTGTTTGATGGTCAGGTTCCCCTCCTCGGCGAAGGGGATGTTCTCGGATGAGCTGTTCTGTGGAGAGCCCCCGGGCTCCGCCCGCAGGCGCTCTGCCGGGCCACTGTCTTTGCCCGTGTCCGAGCGGATGCTATCGGAGCGCTCCCTGCGGACAGCAGCAATCAGGCCGGTGACGGGGCCGCTGATGGTTCGGCGCCGGTTCACCACCTCCCCGTCCAGGCCGATGGCGTCTTTGTGCTTCACAGTGGCCAGGACGGTGGCCACTCGGGAATGTTCTGGGCTGGCCAGGTGCACGGCGATCCCCGGGTGCAGGTAGTAGCCGTCTGGCCCCTTCCCTCCTGCGACGTGAGGCTTTTGCAGAGCCAGCGCCCGGGCGCCCCCGCCGATGGAGGACATCTCCAGCATGGCGGCGATGCTCTTGACGCTGCCCGCGCTGCCCGTGTCCACGCTGCCCCCGAAGTCGCTGGCCCGCCTCTGCTCCCGGGAACTCGCCTGCACCAGCGCCTCCTCCTCCTCCTCCCCGCCACCGCCGGGAACCTCTCCTTCGCCCTCCTTGGTGAAGTCGTCGGCCATGTCGGTCCTGGAGATGGCGGAGCTGGAGCGCTTGGGGGGCGGCGGGGGCGGCCCCTTCTTCTTGGGCCTGACGGCGAAAGACTGGCTCCGGTTGACGTTCTTGTCTCCCCCCGACGGCGCCCGCACCGAATGGCTCCTGCCCACCCTCCGCTGCACCGTGGCGTAGGGCCCGGCGTCCGGCACCAGGAGCTCGTCTCGCTCCTGCTCGCTGTCGGACATGGCGTAGCGGTTCAGGCTGTGCGCCCGCTTCTTCGGCCGGCCCGGCTCCTCCTCCGCTTCTCCGCTTGGCGGTGGCAGGCACAGAACGGGCACGGAGACGGGCAGGACCGGAACCGCCTGCACCAAGGGGCTGGGCAGGTGCCCGGCTGGGCCCTCGCCCTCCACGGGCTGCGGCATGACGTAGGCGAAGCCCCTGTGCATGGGGGACTGGGGCAGGGACCTGGGCGATAAGGGGCGGTCGACCTGCTGGAGCAGTTGGGGTGTGGGCTTCACCTTGGCCGTGGCGTGGGGCACGATGAGAGTCTGGGGTGAGGACGGCCGCGGCTTGGTGGGCGTCTGCGGTGGGGTGAAGCGCCCTGCGGCTGGGGGGAATGACTGCCTGGGCTTGCCTGGCACGGGGGGCACGCTGGCCCTCTTGACAGGGTGCCCGTGCCGCACAGGCCTGACCTCCTTGGGCGTGCTGGGGGGGGCCTCCTTCCCCTCCTCCGTCAGCAATTCCTGGCTTTTGGACATGGTGGCGCTCGGCCCCTTGGGCCCGTCCCCCAGGAGCTCCTGGGAGCTGCTTATGTGCTTGGCCCGGCCGCTCAGGCTGTTCTCGTGGACGTGCCGGGACGAGGGGGCGCGGTAGCCTGTCCCTTCCCGGACGTGCGCCACATGGTTCGCCTGCTTCTCCTGGCCCTCGGGCGCCTCGCCAGGGCCCGTCAGGGCCACCTGCAACTCGCTGCTCAGCTCGCTGTCCTGGAAGGTGGTCATCTTCGGAGACTGGCACTCGGCGCTGTCCTGCGGGGGGGGCTCGATGGCCAGCACATCCAGAGACTGGGGGGCCTTCTTCTTCAGGGTCCCCGACTCATACTTGACGTACTCGGCCTTCTGGATTTCCGCCAGCTTCTTCACCGCCAACATCAGCTTCTTCTGGTGGCCTGGGCGGGGGGAGGCACAAAGGAGGTGTTAACCAGGGGCCCGTCCCGCTCGTAACCCCACAAACCCTCGCCCGGGCCTGTGGGGAGTAACCATCTCCCAGGCCAGCTGTCCCAGCCCTACACAACCGTGCCGACAGCCTGATGGCACCGAAGTAGCAGCAAGGGCCTCCGCGGTCGAACCGAGGCTGTGAATTTTGGGGTGTTTTAACCAGGAGGTTAGTGAGGCTGCGAGGGGGAGACCCCTCGGGGGCCAGTGGATTTCTCCGGAGTTTTGCTGCTGCTATGAAAGGGGCCCCACGGCCTGCGACAAGGACTCTGAGGTCAGGGCCAGCCAGTTCCTTTTGTGTCAAGGTCCATGTGTCTTGCTCAAGGGACAATCAAGGGCCAGACTCCAGAGAAAATAATAATAAAGACCTCCCGGGATGTCACTAAAAAGCAGCTGGAGTCCCTTCAAAAGCACCTGGCGGTCCGGATTTGGTTAACGGTCCCATCTATTGACTCCCCTGTCCTAGATCATTGTCCTGGAAAAGCTTTCATAGGAACCTAGGGAGTGGATCCACGGGCCACCTCGCCGGCTATCCTGCATCTGGCGGCCGGAGCAAGGCGCAGGGAACTGCAGGGGCAGATGTGGATAATCTGCCCACAGCAGGTCTCACCCTGGTCTCCGCTGAGTGGAGTTTGGCGAAAGCCCTGCGGCAGCTGGTGCCAACAGCTGAGTCGGCGTTAGCTGTCCCAGCTCTCTCCAGTCCTGTCCAGTCTGGGGCCCTGCCCTTCTCACGCACAGCCCCGCTCTGCTGGGGAGGGTATGTCTGACGGGTGGGGTTTCGGCTGATCCGGTGACAATCCCCGTTTCCGTCGGCACAACGCAGGGATTTTCCTGGATGCAGGGCTGCTGCTCCCAGGTCCCACCACAGCTGGTTTCCACTGAACCCGAACCGGGGCTGGATGGGAGCCAGCACTTCTGGGCCCTTAACAGGTTTCATTTCCCGGCTGCGTGGGGAATATTCCTGCTGGGACGTGTAGGGATATCCCTGTGCCCGGGGCTAGGCGGGGGGAGATCCTGACAGCTTTGAGGACAAGGTAACATCCTCCCTGATTAAACCCCAGGGCCTGGGGGGCGGGGAGGCAGCCGGAGACCAACCCACCGCAGGTGCCCTGGACAGAATTTCTCCCCGCCAAGGGGAGGCTGGCGGGTTTCCTAGCTCCCACCTGAGCTCACAAATCAGCCATTAGTTGGCCTCTCAAGGCAAACACTCTTCACTGTTACAAATCCTGATCTCTCCCTCACACAAACCAGCACGAGAACTCCCTGTCCTCTCTCCTCAGCCCCAAATCCCCCTCAGCTGGGTCTCGCTCAGCTCCTTCATCCTGGGCCTCAGCCATCTCCTGATGGCGAGGATGCAAAGTGCAGCCCATTGGCTCAGATCCAGCCAGGAACAGAGGCTGCTCTGGCGGCAGACAGCGCTGCCGTCTTCCTGCCGAAACTCGAGGTTACTTGCATTAATATTTAAAAACCCAGAGACTTAACCTCCCACTGACTTCCCTCTCCTCTGATTTCCCTCCTCTCTGCATCGCTGGCTCTGGGGTTTGTATCAAACATCAATGTCACCTCTAACGTTGGAGAACCCATTTCCCTAGGCAGTTCGCTCCAGCGGCTAATCACCCTGTGTTAAACATTTGTGCCTTTTTTCTAATTGGAATTTGTCTGGCTCCCAGCCACTGGTTCTTGTTCTGCCTGTCTCTGCTAAATGAAAAGGCCCCTTCGTACCTGCACTTTTCTCCTTGGGGAGATAGACATCCCCTCTTGATTGCCTTGGCACACTAAACAGATTGAGCTCTTTGAGTCTCTCACTGTCAGGAATTCTCTCCCCACTCAATTCATTTTCGGGGCTTTTTTCTGCCCCCTCTCCAACTGCTCAACATCCTTTTTAAATGGCGGATGCCAGACCTGGGTTCCACATTCCAGGGTCAGTCCCACCCAGGGTACACCCAAAATCTGCCCTGGCTGAAAATTCCTTCCCGACACCAATATGGCCATCAGCTAACCCAGAGCGAGAGGGCAAGACTCAGCAGCCAGACACCCGGAAAGAACTGTCTGAGCTCAGACGGAGAGGCTTCGTGTTAATCTAGGGCCACCAATGTCTGCTTTGGGGAAACTGGCCAGCACTGCTCTAGTGGTGTAAGGGTGACTGCTGTCCAGCAATGGGCCAACTTCCCCCAGGTGTCACATCAAGGAAACTGCATTCCCAGCAAATAGGGATGTCAGCCAAGTGGACAGGATGCGTGTGGGACCAAGACACAGCGGGCGCCTGTCTGGTTCCTCCTTCTCCAGCAATGGGCCGATTCTCCAAGTGCCCTATGCACTCAGCACAGCTCCTCCGTACATGGCCATGGCCCTGCAGCCACTCAAATAGACAGCCTGGCCCCACTCTGGAGGCTGAAGGCTTGGGGTGTGCATGCCGTCGCCAGGGGTTAACAGATCTCGTGTCACACTTCCCTCTGAGCCCAGCTTCTGGCACGAGACTCCCATCCCAGGGCCGTGCTGGCATTCAGCTCTGCCCCCCACCCAGGGGCATGCTGCGAGAGCAGGCCTCCTTCCCTGCCCTGTCCCAGGTGCCATCCAGCTGAGCTGGCCCAGCCAGCCCCAAATGCACATTTGCCTCTTCAGTGGTTCCCCGTCGTTATCGGGCTCCCTGTGCGACAAAGGCTCTGATGGAGACAGAGGCCTGGGACTGGGGTCACTGGTGGGCAGCAGGACTGGGGTGGCAGAAGGGTTGTGGGTCAGAAGTGAGCATGCAGAGCTGGGCGAGGGAGGCTCTCCGGACTGGGACTGGAGCATGTAACAAATCACCTCTGGGGACAGCACAGTGCTCTGGTGAAGCGGTGGCAGGGGGCGTTGGAGCAGCCGGACTCTGCCCAGAACAAGTGAGAGGCATCAGCCAAGCTGGGTGGGCACTTTGGGGCCGATCCTGTCCGGTGCTGAGCACAGTCAATGGATGCATGGCAGCTCCCGGGATCAGGCCGTTTACGACCCTTTCCAGCCAGGGGCATCATTCAGTCTGAGCCCAAGCATCATGCCACAGACCCTGAGCCCCCTTCCCTGCCTGGCCGGGGGGTGCTGTGTATCCCTGCCGCCCTGTGCCAACGCCAGCCCTGCCCTACCCAGCTTGGTGATCCCGATCTCCTGCAGGTCTTCCCAGGTGATATCCGTGATGAAGTCTATGTTCTCGTAGCCGTTCTCCACCAGGACCTTGTAGTATTGGGCCAGGCCGATCATGGAGAGCCAGAGCGCCAGGTTGGCCTGCAGCGGCAGGAGGCAAAGGGAGAAGAGCTCCTTAGCCCCAACCCGACCCCATTTCAAGGGGTAACGGGGGTAACACACACGCCACTGCCCGGTATTAACACCCCGCGCCCACAGGCACTTTATAAGGCAGTGTGACCACGTGGAGATATTTGCGGGGTTTCCTCTGAGGGGTGTGTGCGCGCCTCAGTTTCCCCATATGTCTCTCATGTATTTCGGTGATGGGACCTGGGTGTGTGATCATTGCAGAGACTACTAGAGGGTAGATGGTCCCCCCCCCAGTCACAAGGACGCAGACCTAGCCAGGACCCGCTGTCCTGGCTCAATATACTGCAACAAGCTGTGGCAGGCGGAGACCGAGAGGAGTGGCCACCTCACAAGGGAAGGGGACAATGGGCTGTGGAGGGGCAAGGCGACAGCTCTGCGAGGGGGGTGATGGGGCTGCCTGGCACGAAGATCCAGTGTCCCATGGTGGGGGAGGCTGCCAGGATGGGGGCTCTGGGGCTCCTTGGGTGTAGAGCCCTGCAAATCCGCAGATATCCACATTATGTCCACGGATCTCCATGGACCATTTCTTGCGGATGCAGATCGGATGTGGATCCAAATCTTTGTATCCACACAGGGTGATTGCTGCTGGAACTCTAATTAATCTGCTAGCAAAGTCTGTCTACACTGTGATCCTGAGACCCAATAAACCCTTCTGATGCCCACGCTGGCTGTGAATCCCCTCGAATGCAAGGCGGGTGCCTGGCCCTTTGGGGCATGGAAACACTTTCCAGGATCCAATCCAGGGGGCCCAGAGGGGAAGTCCAGGTGGGGTAGGGGAGCAGGACCTCCGAGGCCAGAGTCAGGGGACAGCTGCATTGGTGTGTGGAGACCCGAAGGGAGACTCGGAAGCACCAGTGTCCAAACTGGTTGCGCCCGAGGGGTTCCCACGCTCTGTCCTGGAGACAGTCACAGCTCACCAGAGATGTTCCTGCTGGCCACTCATCAACCTGCTCCCAGGGCCCGAGTCTCTTGTACTGCTGTGTGCACCCGTTCCAGCATTCAGATCTGTGCACCCACCTTGCCCAGCTGTGAACCCTGCCTGAAATGCCAGGCCATGGCAAATGGGGCCCTGGCCTCTCGTGGTCTAAGACATGCCGAGCTGAACTACTGGAACAGAGGCACTGGGCGGTAGCAAATTGGGCCCACCGGGCCCCGCCTCGTGGCAGGACGCTGTCTGGGCACTGGTCATTGGAGTTCTCGGTGCCCTGCGCGATAGGGCTCCCACCCACTCTATGGCAGAGGGCTGCACAGCCTGGGAGCTTCCTCCAATGGGGGGATTTCCTCAGACTCTGCCTCAATTCTCCCCAGCTTAATCTCATCCCTTTGCTCCTAGCTACATCCTTGTTAGCCACAAACAGCCCTGCTCCCTTGTTTGGAGACGACTGAACACCCGGGCTGCCCCTCCGTTAGCCTCCAGATCAGCCCAGCAACCCTGGAGCCATTTTCCTGCATTTCTCTGGGTGCCCTGAAGGACCAGGCCCCCAAACCTGTGCTGAGAGCCAGGCAAAGCTTCCTTCTGGGGAGGGTTGCCTATCCTGCTCTCCCGGAGACGATGGGAGCCTCCAAATGTCCTGGGAGAGGGCCCTTCCCATGCTGCAACAGGACACCATCCTCACAAGCCAGGCTGCAACACGCAGCTAATCCCCACCTGGCAGGGACATGGGTCCCAGCTCATGAGGCCTTTTCTCTCTCCAATAGCGAAAGAGCCAAAGGCCGCTCCAGGGTGGGAGAGGCGAGGCCGAGGTGCGCTCAGGGCTGGTTCGCTCCAGTGACCACCCACCCCACAGGGGAACATGCTGTCAGACCAAAGCTATCAGGCAGGGAGCGTTCCCGGCGCCCGTAGCCAGCAGCCTTACGGGCTTGTACTCCGGCAGCCACTCGGGGATATTCAGGCTGTTGATCTCCGAGGTGATCTTCTTCCTGTGTCCGGGTTTGGTCACGCCAATGGCCGTGAGGTCCTAGGGCACAGAAAGAGATGTCACCGGCGTTGCACAAGGACCCAGCCCCTGGGCACCGCTGGCAGCTGCACCCAGCCACTGCAGGCCACTTCTCCACTCCCATGGTTGTGAGATGCAAGCGTGGACGCCCCACACCCAGCGCAGTGGGGCCCCACCACCACCGTGTCACCGCCACACATGTAAGAATGGATGGGCCCCTGGAGATCCCCCTGGAATCGCTGGGTGCTGGCAGGGAGAGCTAGGAGAGAGGGAGGGGAGGGCTCCACACACGCCCCCACGCAGGGGCATCCCCAGCTATAAGGGCAGAACTCAGCCACCTCTGGGGCTGGGACACACGTCTCCGTGTCATGCAGCTCTGTCCACAGCCAGCTCTGGAGGATCGCAGTGTTCCCAGAGCAGGCTGAGGGGCCAGTCCCTTCGGCAAGAGCTGCTCCGAGCTCCCTGGGACACCTTGGAGGATCGGGCTGTAATGGCCCTGTGAGGCCTGGAGTGTCCCCATGCGAGCGCCCACCCAGCCCCCTGCAGGGTCCACTCCCAGGGCTCCCCAGGCACGGCAATGCTGCTGCGAGGTGTCTGCACCAGGGGGTCATGTGGGGCACCAGCCCCCCATGCAGAGAAGCCCTCAGCCCCTCCCAGCTCTCCCAACAGACCAGCTCCCTGCCCGGCACACGTGTGTGCCAAGGGGGGAAAGCCGGGCCTGCCCCAGCAGCAATGTGGGTTTTCAGCTCCTCTGCAAAGATGGCCACTTTGCACAGCAAGTGCCGAGTTCCTGAGCCACCGCAGGCCCCACAGATCTGCACCCCCCCAGACCCGCCTGGCTGGGACTGCGATGGGCCCCCTTCCCTTTCCCGCCTAGAACGCCAAGAGCCAGCACCGCACATTCGATCCAGGCCATGGCCACCGTCCTGCCCCCCCCCCCCAGCCCACCCCCACTGGAGTCAGCCTTTCACACGGTATGGAGGGGGCGCTCTGTCTGGCCCCGATCCTGGGCCACTCCAAGGAGACCTCAGTGGCAGCAGGACAGGCTCTTCGCCCTTCGGCCCTCACCTCCGGGGTCATGCGGCTGATGGTGGGGATGTCGTAGCCGGCGTTGATGAAGTTGGGCGCGTACAGCTGCAGCTGGAACTTGCAGAGCCACTGGTACACGGCCTCGGAGCTCTGGGGAAGAGAGAGGCTGGGGTCGTGAGCACTGTCCGGGGAGCCCGCGCCGTGCCCTACACATGGCAGCCCCCCCCGGTCAGCGCCTGCCAGCGCGGGGACGCTTTTCCCTCACCCGGCGTCTGACAGAGCCCCAGGGAGCCCCGGCAGGCAGCTCCCCTGCTGTCTGGCCATGTGTCACGGTGGACCGAGCGAGTGCAAAGCGCCCAACGCTGGGAACTGGGTTCAATCAGCTGCCAGGTGGCTCCGCAGGGACCCCCGTCCCATCCTACCTTCCCTTCCGACATCGGCTCCATCTTCTTCAGCTGCTGCTCAGTGGGGGGCTGCCCGGCATAGGGAGAGCTGGCCACGCTCTGACTCCGAGAAGAGCCTGCTGGAGGCAGGCAGGAGCCGTTAGAGAGGCTGGGACGCTGCAGGGGTCTTGCAGGAGCTATGGCTCTGGTGAGCTGAAACACCCAGGTCAGGCCTGGCTGCTTGGACACACTGAAGACCCCCTGGCACATCTGCTCCCCCTCAGAGGTGGCTGCATTTCAGGAAGATGCACCTTCCCTGTATAATCAAAGAGTGTCTGTGGGGCGCTTGGGGACCCTCCTGTGAATAGGGCGATCCAGAGTGAGAGGAAAGTGGGGCTTTTCCACTTGACATTGTCAGGGGTGTCTGAGGGGTTCTCAGACTGCCCCACAGCAGCTGGGCTCTAGAGGCACCTGCAGTCTGAGGTCCCAGCTGCCCCCTTTCCCAGGCCAGGAGAAGATGGGGTTACCCCCCCTCCCTTCAGCCTCATGGATTGCATTGAGAGAGCATTTGCTACAGGGTTTTCACATCAATATCCCCCAATATCTGTTCATGGGATCCCCGTTCCTTCACTCCCCCAGTTCTCCCGCTTGAAGGGGCTGTGACAGGTATATTTACAGGGAACCACTCTGTATCGTACCCCAAGGAAGGACTTTCCCAGATCAGCTGTGTCTTGGAGCCTGTATCCTCAGCTATGAGAGGACAGTGCAGAAGTCCTGTATGGAACCTACTCATCTTCCCTCTGATCATTGCTGGGAACAGCTCACGGGTCTGTACCGGGCCCTGCAAAATGTTTCTCCCCCTACAGTACTGAAAATCACCTCCTTCCGATGACCATGTGTCCCACCTGCTCTGCTCTCAAGGACCACCAGGGCCAGAAACGAAGGCTTCCTAGCACAGGAGGCTGGCATTCCTAGGCCCCTGGGCTGCTCTGATGAGCGGTCGGTCGCCTTTGTGGCTTTCAGCATGGTGGCCAATAAACTGAACAGATAAGATGGCCAGCAGCATCTGGCCAGGCCCCTCTAATTCACGTCCCATGTCTAGGGCAGTGATACCCGCACCTCAGGGGTTCAGGAGCCAAGCATGAGGACCCCTGGCCATGTGAATCCATTGTTTCAGTTCCGATCACACTCCATTGCCGCGTTTCAACAGTACCACGGGGAAGTATTTCAGTCAGAGACGCAGTAAAACGACGGAGCGAGTTGTTACCATTTTATCAACCATGCCTGGCTAGCAGTGCAGTAAAAACAGCCTGGCCCGTTAATAGTTAAATCACCCATGTGATGCAAAGAGCCACTCGGGAGCCTGTCTGGACTAGACATGAACCTACGAAAGCCGGGGTGCCAGCCGGCCAAAGATGTACCATGCCTGCCTTCTGCCCGGAGGAGAGCAGCGTGTCAGAATGAGGCCCAGGGTCTGACGCTGCTTTCTGGACACTGGCCTTGGACCAGGACTTTTCTCCATCCCGACCCCCCAGCCCTGTTAGCACGGCCGCAGAGCGCCCTGCTGGTCTGCCTCACGCCTCGGCCAGTGGGCAGCCTCACTCTTCTGTGAGCTCGGCTCCCTTTGGGGACGCAGCTCCCGCCTTCCTTGGGAGCAGAATCCAACCCACAGAGACTACGGCATTCGCCTGCCTGCTCCCTCCCGCCGTGGGCCAGCAGCCGTGGAGCCTGGCTACCTGAGAACACGCTCCACTCGGCAGAGAGGCAGGCTGGCAGCTGGAGCTGTGCTCTTTCCTGGCTCAAGCTGCATGACATGATGCCGCCAGCTCGGCCGAGTTCCCAGGCCCCGGGGATGCCTGGCACACCTGCAAGCCCCAGGTAAGCACCTTGCAAGCGGGCTGGTAAAATAGCTGGATGTAGCCAGCATGGATGCGAGAAACGACACCCCTGGCCTGTCCGTCCATCTGTCCACCCACCCACCTACTCTCGCACACACACACAAAATGCTGCTTCACACGCAGGGACCAGCGAGCAACGAAAGCTCTCGCACCATTCCCAGCCGGCAGGTAGGGCCGGAGCCATCAACACAGTAGCCCCCTCCCCCCCCCCCCAGGCACCCCCCACCGGCTCCCCGACTAACCGAGGCAGGAGAAGGCCCGACAGCAGCAGAAAGGCGAGAGCGTCATTTTTACCCACACACTTTCCTCGTGGGCAATTGGAGCAAAAAACCTAAACCGCCGAGCCCTGGTGGGCACAAAAGGTCAGCTCTGCTCCGAGCGGCCAGGGAGCCGCCAGCCACACACCTGCAGGTGCCTCCAGGGCCTTGGCCGGTCCATCACCCACCACAGACTCTTGCACAGACGCCTTCTGGGACAGGACCGTCGCCAGCAGCTGAAAAAATACACCACCCAGGGTAAAAAATGGGGAGGGGGGAGGCGGGGGTTGCGGGGGGGCTGTGCGTTGCTAACGCTGCGGCAGCCGGAGGCGCGGGCGGGCAAGGGAGGGGTGCAGCAGATTTTGGATGCAGCAAGGAGTGAGCGAGAACACAGCTCACAGCACAGATGGTGCATCGCCTCCAGCAAGCGGTGGCAAGAGCTGCGGCTCCATCCGGGACAGCGAGGCCCAGTCCCCTGCAGCCACGGGTGTAGGGAGGGGCCTGATCACCCAGGAAGGCCCACACAGCCTGGCCCCCTTACCTGGGGGGTCTGGGGGACTGCTGGGAGGGGTGGGCAAGGGAAGGACAGAGCTGCCCACGGAGCATGGATCCCCTAGCACCAGTCAGCCCCGGTGCCACTCAATGGACCAGCGTCCGCCACAGCAGGCCAGCGGGATGGAGGGTCAGGCGGGTGCTGGGGGGCCAGGAGGTGCAAAGCACTTTGCAGCAGACAGAGCCGGAGCACAGCGGGCAGGGTGGCTGGGCCCAATGGACATGCAGGGCAGAGCATCCGCTATGTCGTCCTCCCTTGCCCCAAACGCAATGGGAGGGGAGAAAAAATCCATCTGGTGCAGGCAGAGAGATGGTCCCGCCAGGCCTCAGCACCCAAAGTGAGCGAGGGGCAGAGCCACACACCGTGCAGAGAGGGCAGGGCCGAGGCGAGGGCCGGGGGCTGGCGCCCAGCAGGGACAGGCTTTTAGCACCAGCATTATCCTCTCAGATGCGTCAGCTGAAAGCGGCTCTATCGAGGAGGCGGGCAGGAGATTGCCTCACTCCGTGGCCAGCCCCCCACCCGGCAGGGCACCCTGGGGAGACGCCTGCTGCCTCCAGCACCCAGCCGCTTTACCTTGACCCCTTCAGACCCGGCGTGCAGAGCATGGCCACCGCTTCCCGCACTCTGCCCGCTCCCTGAGCTCCGGGCGCTCGCCACGCTGCCCAGGCTGCTGCGGTCCCCACCTGCCAACAGGGAGGGAAGGTTAGATGGCAGGTGCATCTGGCCCCCTGGTGAGGCACATCTTTGCGCCCTGCCGGACACCCCAGCTTCGTGGACGTGGCACCAGCAGCCACGTCAGGTCACCGTTTCATGACAATTGGAGGCTCCTGCAGAACGCAGGCCCTGGTGTGGACCACAGGGGGAGGACAGGGTCCAGTGCTGTGCCCACATACGCCACGGAGGCCCTACCTGCGAATGGTTTCCGCAGCACCCAGATCTCTTCCACGGGAGCAGGCGTGGCGGCAGATCCACCCTGTGACGGCGACAGATGGGACGGGCTCATGTCAGCCCCTCGGGAACCTTCATGGGCAGAGCAGAGAGAGATGCAGTGAGCAGGGACGTGGCGGTGGTGACGGATACGCACTGCGGAGGGGGGGGGGGGACCAGGCCGGGAACACGGTGAGTTGCTCAGGCTGGCGTCCGTATGGCACTGTGTGCCCACAGGAGCCTGGCTGGACACAGCACAGAATTGCTGCCACCCAAACTTCCCAGCCCAGCGAGAGCCAAGCTCTGCACCCATGGCGTCACAAGCCCAGGGAGCAGATGATGCCTCAGCACCAAGTTCCAGGGCAGCTGAGCCCCACTGCATAGGAGGACACACCAGTGGACTGCCCTCCCCACCGACCGAGCTGGAGGGATCCTCTGGAGGGCACGTGTCCCCCGGACTGACAGGAAAACACTCATTGCTCAGAGACCCTGCCCCGAGAGAGGAGCGCACACTAGACCATCTGGCACGCCCTGGCTCAAGCGCACCTGGGCTCTATAACACCACGTAACGGGCACCCCGCTAAATCTAACCCCTCACCGGCAAGACAGGGATCAGCAGATAACTACGGGTTCTATGCACCCAATGCCTGTTTCCTCCGCATCCAGTGGCCCCACCCTGATCCCATCCACTGCGGTGCACAGCCGTGAGCCCAGGGAGGACAGGGGAGCACAGTGTGGTCCGGGTGGATGCAACGGGGCTGCACACAGAGCGGATGCAGTGCAGAACCCAGCCCTGCTGGGTCTAAGAGGTGCCCAGGAAAAGGTGCGGATAGTGCACCCAGCGGAAGAAAGAGGCGGACGGTGAGGAAGAGGAGCGGCAGATGAAGGGTCACTTAGGCTGACTAGCAGGAATCAGACCCAAGGCAGGTGCCTCCCGGCCCAGGCCTAACTCCAGAACATTTCATCCCCCAGCGAAGCCACTGCCAAAGCCGGACCCACAGCCAAGGCTCTGCAGGGAGACCAGTGTTTCCATCCCAGTGGGGAACGACACTTGCCGGTCGGTGATGGGCCACGTGAGAGCCGAGAAGCTCTGTCCCACCGGCTGCAGTAACCCCCACCAGACACACTGGGGCCCACTTGGCCCTTCCCTGGCCCACATGATCCCTGTGGAAGCAGCCCCAGGGCGAGAACCGAGTCCACGGCTACCCGTGGGAAGCTGCTCCCAGGTCCCAGCTTGGAGAAGACTGCTCAGGCTCCAGAGGGGATCAATGGTCTCTCGCAGCCAGGATGCAGGGCAGTGCAGGGCAGGGCAGCGAGACATGGGTATGGAAGGCGGGAGTCTCTCATCGGTGGCAAACAGACCCGATCCAGATCTGAACTAACCTGGAGCTTGTGGGCTGGCCCATACCTCGGGGATGCCCAGACCAAGGAGCCGCTGGCTTGAAGGGCCCTCAGGACACAGCCGGCTATCTAAATTGCCCCCTCCTCCCCACAGCCGCTGGGATCTTGGTCTAGACTGGGAGCCACATGGACCCTCCCATGCTTCGCCTAGAGAGGCAGAGCCGAGTCCCCCATGCTCTCCGGAGAGGGGGGTTCAGCCCCACTGGGAATGGTGCCATTGTGCTGGAGGCGGCACCAAGCAAGGCGGCACCCGACTGCCGGCCGGGGAGGCTCAGGGCTTGCATGTTAGCCCTGCCACAGTTGGGAGGGCAGCTGTGATGGGCAGGGACATCTCTGCTGGCCAGTTGCCTCAGCTCTCCCACCAGTCCAACCCGCTGCACTTTGCTAATGGGACAGGGCGTTGGTGCCTCCAAATTCAAGGGGGATGCAGTCACGCTGCTCGAGGCTGGCATGATACGCCCCGGTGCGGCCCTGGGGGAGCGTCTGGAACACGTGGACCTAGCAGCCGTTGGAAAAGGACCCCACAGGCCCTGCCTCCTCATCGGCCGGCCTTTCCTGAGACCTGCCTGCAGCATCAGTTACTTGCGCAGTATTTCCATGGAAACACCCTCGCTTCTCAGCCAGAGGTCCAACGGATCTGAAGGGAAGGCATCTCCCGGGGCTTGTTTTCTCTGCACACAGCAGCGGTCCCTGGAGGGCACTGAAGCAAAGTGCTGAAGAACCAGGGGAAACCACCCCCCATCATCTTATGTCACGTGAGAGCCACAGATTTGGGGTCTGCAAAGAGCTTTCCACAGCAAGGTAATGGATCTAACACACGGGGTGTAAGGAAGCAGGTTATTTCCTCTGGATTTTACACAGCTGGGCATGCTCCACCAATAAGGAATGCAGTGTCCGGCAGCTTTCTGCTGTTAGATAGGAGAGTTTAAAATAAGCAAAGCCATTTCCCAGGGTGCAGCGTGACACAGCAAGTGGATGACAGGGTTCAGAAGACAAACAACGCTCTTTCCCCAGGAATTCCTGCAAACAAACGCGCGTTTCTTATCCCCACTGCCAGCCCCTTGAGGAAAACCAGAGAGCTGACAAGAAGTGACTCAGCAAACTCTCTCCTTGCACCTGAAAAAGAAACAGAACCGCGTTGAAAAATGAGATGGAGAAAACCAAGGATTACTCAGCATGCCCTGGCCTGGTAACTCACTGAAGCAGATGGAAGCCAGAGTCCAAGGGCTGGATGGGAAAGCGTGTCAAGAGACCCACCGGCTCACCAGCATTTAACCCTGTTATCTGCCCGTCTCTCCTACCACTGACGTTTAACAAGCTCCTCTCCAGATGGGATCAGTGGCCAAACATCCTGCTTCTTGGAGTGCCCAGGACCTGATGCTTTAGAGGAAGGTGAGACACCCAACTGCTGTTTGCTCTGGGCACAGACAGGACTGTGTCGTCCCCTGGGAGTAACCGTCCAACACCAGAAGCTGTGAGGTACGCCCCCCACCAGGATTGTTAGTGCTCTTCCAGGTAGCGACCAGGCTGCAGCGCAGGGCAGACGGTGCAGGGCGATCAAGAGCTGAACAGCGAGGACCATGGCCGTAAACAAAGTGGACCTGTCTGCTCTGCATTAGCCAGGGCTCCTTCAAAGGAAGTCTGGTTAGCTTCAGTGAGACCGTGAGAGTGCCTGCGTGCCCAGGGAGGCCAGCAGTGCTGAGTGAGGCCCAGCAGGAGAGGAGGAGACAGACAAAAGGAAAATGCAGCCCTCCAGAAATTAAAGAGGGAAAGCAACAGACAGACAGACCGATCCGTGTGCATGACCTGCCCAGCTAACCTGTGGGACACAGACCTTTCCTCCACCCTTATTTTATGGTGAGGTCTTCCTCCATCTCCTTCATCCATACAAAGCAGCATCACAGCAGGTGTGCCCATCTCCTGGGTCCGTCCCCAGGGAATTCAGTGATGGACAGACAGATGTCCTCTGCACACAGAGCAGACATAGCGTGGCACCCGTCCAGCCACGTGACCTCCAGGCTCCAGGGGTGGCCGTGGGGCACATTCAGTCCTTGAGCTCTCTGCCGGTTAACGTTAAACCAGAGAGTGAATTTCCTTAGTCATCTCAGCACTGGACAGAGACCTGCCACCTCGTGACACGTAAGGCCCAACGTCCCTGCTACCCCAGAGGTGCACAGCGTCTGCGTGTGAGGCACACCTGAGATTACTGGGGGGAGGAAGAGAGGGTGGATCAGGACAGGAACACATCCAGTGGAGGGGGGGAATGGACCATGGGCAATGAAGACGGCAGCTGTGTGCCCCACTCAGGCGAAACCTGTGTATAAACACACCCAAAGCGACCTGACAGACAATAACGCGGCCACCCAGCTGGTGCCCAGTCAGCACAGTGACCTGGCCAGTCATTCCAGGAGCTGGCCTTTCAGAACAGCCTATCTCGAGCCAAAAATAGCCAGGGATGGAGAATCCACCACAGCCTCTGGGACGCCGTTCCAATGGTTCATGGCTCCCGCCACACTCTATTCCCAGTCTCCATCTGTCTAGCTCCAGTCTCCAGCCACTGGACTGGGGGAGCCCCTTCTCTGCTGCACTGACGAGCTAAATATTTGCTCCCCATGTGGGTGCTTACAGCCTGGAACCAAGTCAGCCCTCAACCTTCCCTTTGTAGCTGAATAGCTGGAGCCCATGGAGTCCAACACTGTCAGCCACTTTTCTAAGCACATGGCTTGTTTCGTTTAAAGCCCGAACCTCATTTCTACTGCTTGGCTACTGCAAAGCCTTTCCCGGTTACAAATCTGTATCTTCAGCCTGCGTCCTGCGGACAAAGGCCCCGATTCTCTGCTGCTGGGCACCTGGGGTGTAAATGTGGATCAGACGGCTCCTGGTTTTACACCACCGCCAATGATGGCACAAAGCGAAGGGGTGGGAGGGATGCAGAAATCTTCGGGGCTCAGTGTTTTACGTTATAATTAGACAAGCTCATTAAATGTTTCACATCGCTTTTAATTAGAAGCAGCTCCAGGAACCCAAGTGTTTGCTGTGCTGGGCAGCCCCCGACACGCACCGAGGCGGTCTAGTCAAGGAGCTGCGTGCGTGTCTGGCATTCAGACGAGTGGCTGGTGCTGCCTGTGCCGGGCAGCTGCTGCGGTTCTGGACAGAGCGCAACGCTGCCTGGCAGCAGAGTCAAACCAGTGAGGAATAAACTGGGATTGGTGCACCTACGCACAGCTGGACCCACTGAGCCAGCAGTCAACAGCAGGGGCAGCCCCGCCTGGTCAGTTGTTCTGTCCTCGAAGAGCCTTAAAACATCAGACCTAAGTCCTCCGCTGCACCGGCGAGTGTACGCTAGCTCCCCCAGCTAGCCAGACGGTGTTGCTTCCCACCATGGAGCTCTGATCACCCATTGCGAGATGGGACTACGGAGACAGGATGGAGAGCTTTCTGCGGGGAGCCCCCGCCAGACCCTGCCTGCAGAAGTGCGAGGGGGGTCTTTATACGGGAACAACGCCGAGGGTGACGAGCGTGCTCTGGAGCCAACCTCCCCGGGCAGCCCAAAGGACCATTCGGAGCAAGCCTCCCACGCGGGTGGGGAGTGACTTGCAACACATCCATCATGCCACACCGGCTTTACGGGGGAGCTGGGGAGACACACCTGCTCACACGCACCGAAGCAAACCCGAGGGTGGGGAAGGCCGAACACAAACCAAATGAAAAACCATGAAGCGAGCGTGAACTACCTGGTCCATAAGGCAGCTCTTCTGCAGTGCTATGGGACAGCCTGTGATAGCCAAAGGAACTGAAAAGAGGCTGATGGGAATGTGGAGGAGGAGGTGGAGGTGGAGGCAAGAAATGGAACGGATGGGACGAGGAGTCACCGTTAAGTGCAGCAGGCCTGGGAGCTGGGATCTTTTGATAGTGCTGGGGGATTGTGACTGCGTCCCATGGACCTGCTAACAAAAACATAACAAGAGACAAAATGAAAAGGAGCAAAATAAGCCAGAGACATGTAAAGCCACTGAAAACAAGCGGCAAATTAAAGACAAACCCAGGCAGGAAGAAGCCCGGCCTCAGAGAGCTGCACTGCATGGCACCGGCCCCCATGGGAATCTGGGCCCTCTGGCCAGTGGGGGCCAGACCCAAATCCCCAGAGCGCAGATTCCAGCTCCCCACCCCAACAGCCTTCCCGGTGCTGGCTGGCCGGAAAGCGACAGGCCACAGAATGGCACAGGCCACGGCCACGTGCCAATTCCAAAGGGAGCAACGATTCCTGGGCTGCAGAGTCGCTCGCTGAGGCAGAGACCAGCACCTGCCTCTGTCCCAGACTTCAGGCCAGGCACCAAGGCCCAGAGACTCAGAGGGACCCTACCCTTCATGCACGTCTCGCACTACGATCAGCAGGGGGCCGTAGCGTGCAGACTCCCACTAGCACCACACCGCTGGCACTGGGGTGGCAAATCGCTCCCAGACCCAGTCCCGGGAACGACACCAGAGCAGGGCACAGCCATACCAAGGGACCAGGGGCTGACAGACACCGCTCCCCTCCTGTATATGCCCAGGGCCAGCCAGTGACTCAGGAGACCCAAGGGGGAAGAGCCGCAGGCTGCCAGAACAATATCAGGAGACAAGAATCCAGAGCCCACCCATTCAAGATCTGGTCAGAGACAGGGCAGGCCCCTGGAGGACACAGAGGGTGCTTGGATCAGCAGCAACTTTAACACCCCCAGCTCACACAACCCCCCAAGTCTAATGCAGGACTCTGGGGCTGCCAATCAAAGCTCCCAGCGCCCACGCTCAGAGCCCAGACCGGAGGTCACCCAGGTTCGGCAAACAGTCACAGAGTGGCTGCTAACAGGATCCGGGCAAAATTCAAAACGCCCGTGTCTGCCATCACTCTCCACACTGAGCAGGCTGGATCTGCACCTCTGCCAAGGAAACAGCCCCTGGCTATGGGGATCTCATCGCTGAGGAACTCGCCTGCTTTCTGCAACGTGGCAAATAGACCAATCTCCCATGCAGCAGCCAAAGGGATCGAGGCGCCGCTGACCCTTCGTTACTGACTAAAGTTCCTTCTGCACGCTTCTGTGCCATGCCCATAACAGAGCTGCTCCCCGCCCTCCTCTCTTTCAGTGCCAGAAGAAAGGTCACCTGAGTCTGCTTCACTTCACATCTACGGCGAAGACTGCCAATCCCTGGCTGTGCCCCAGGAACACCGGCCAGGTTGTCTAGCATCCTGCAGGGACCGCAGAGCCAGGTTAGATCTGGCAGCAGATGGGATCCAAGTCATGTGTCACCTTTGGAAGGCCTCAGCAAAGATGCGCACTGCTAGAGTCAGCCCATCCCGCTCCTGCTTGGCTACCCACTAGTCTTTGCTGCTGCATAAATGGGCAGAGAACTGACCCACAAGGACAGCAGCCTGGCATTTGCCTAGGTACCCAGCTATAGAGCCGGGGCACTAGAGTCCTGTGGCTATTCTGGGCTCTGGATCACAAACCGTTTCCTCCCCAATATTTAACCCACACGCGAGTCTTTGTTTTTCTGTGACGTGCCCCATTGCCAGTTAGCTGGGTCCACCTGGGGAAATGGGACAGCAGGAGCCGCTAGCGAGCCTTTATTTTCCAGCACCTCCGGACAGGGGCGCAATCCGAGTGAGCAACCCAGCTGTCTCCTCCTCCAACGACGTTCCTGGGCCCTGATGCTCCCACGCCAGGCCTTTGCCCTTCAGGCCCCCCATGGAGGGGTTTGCCCCATTCCTGTCCACGGTGGAGGAGAGTCTGTTTGTTTGGTTTGCTTTAATTGCCAGTTGTTCTAAAATCCCCAGCATGAAAATAGCCAAGTTAGCAACAGGCATGTTGAAGGGAGCCAGGTGGGGCTGCGAGCGAGCTGTGGATGGTGAGCAGGTGCACGCTGCCTACCCCATCCACTCCGAGCCGGCAGGAGAGTGACACAGACAAGCCCTGCTATCCAAGAGCTTCCCAGAGCCAGCAGGGACAGCACCCTGAAAGCCAAATCGAAGCTGGCACGCTTCGTCTCAGGCCCGCCAGCCCCACCCCGCATCACTGCACTGAGCCTGGGGTCAGGCTCACGGGACGGGGCACCCATGGCATGAGCCCAGCCCCACAGCTCCACATGCCCTGGACTGAACTAAACGCAGCAGTGAAGATGGAGGAGTCAACCCAGTGCCCGAGAGAGCCCAGAGCACAGGAGTCAGAGAATTCACAGTCACGGAGAGAGCGAGGGCGCAGCCAGCACAGACGTCGGAGAACCCACTGGCCGGCAGATCCTCCTCTACCGCGCTGCCTCACCCCAACACAGGAAAAGCCACACGTGATTCACCGTGCAGCCCAGCCTGACCCCATCTGAACGGGCCCAGAAGGGCTTTCAAGCGTGGACGAGAGACTCTGTGCAGCCCAGGCTTTTTGTCTCCGAAGGCTCCAGGGCAGAGGCAGGCAGGCTACACATCAGGAGGGGGCTTTTCGAACCACCAGCCTCCCAGACCCAGCTGATCTGAGACTCAGGCTGGGTGGTGTCTGCACCACGCAGAAAGGTTTCAGCAACCTCCGTCCCAGCAGCACCGCAGATCCTGCCCGCTGGCTTGCCCAGGCGTGCCGTGGTGATGGGAAAAGGTCCAACTCCCGCCATGCCTCCCCCCGCCTTGCACTCAGAGGACCCAGATGGAAAGGACGACAGAAGACATTAGACCATGGAGAACGAGGCCATTTCCCCAACCGGCCTCTGGGTGGGTTGGTAGGTGGGGAAAACGTCTCAACGTCAGCCGAGCATGTTGGATCAGACGTCCCTGTGGGCAGGGAACTGCAGCAGCCCCATCTCCAAGCCACGGTCCAGAGCACATCAGCCATTCAGAGCACAGGAACTGCCACAGACGCAGTCCCCCCTGCCTGGCACGGCCAACTTCCTCCGCGGACCAAGGAACCGCAGGGAACTCGCACATGTGACAAATGGGACCGACAGAAACCCTGGGAAGCCAGCCATTGAGCAGCCAGTGTCCAGAAGGCCCTGGGGTGCACCCAGGCATGGCGTGGGAGCCGCTCCCGACCCTCTAAGAGCAGGGCTCACTTTCCGCCCTTTGAGTGCACCCCATGATGGGGCGTGGGCTGCTCTCCCCACCCCACCCGCCTAATGCTGACCAGGCCATTCGTGTCCCCTCGCCACCCTCAGGTTCTCCGCAGCTCGCCCGAGGCGAACACATAGCCAGTCTGCTAGTGCAGCGTGGGATGCATGGGGAGGGGAGCCGATCTCACCCGGGCCCCAGAGCCGAGGGAAGCCACAGCCCAGCCTGACGGCCATGAGGGAACGTCAGAGCTACAACGAGACTCTTGCATGCAGAACCCTCCCTCACCTCCGGCACCCAACCCTGCCCCTCCAGAGCCACCCCACCCCGGCACCACCCCCCAAAGAGCCATGCCCAGCCCCACCGCCCAGTCTGCTCTGACGGGCCATTCGTAGCTGCCTCTGGGAGCGGCTGGTGAGGGCTGGTCGCCATTGGTGGGGAGGGTGCAAGGAAGGAGCAGTGAGGACGGCAGCGGGCGCCAACATGGACGTGCTGAGCTTTGGGGCAGGTCGCCACAGGCCAGCTGGTTACGCTCCTGCTGCAGGACTGCACGGGAACAGAGGCGTGGCTCCGTGGCCGGTGGCGTTGGGACGGGAAGAGCACGGCCTTTGGAGGGGGGGACGGCTGAATCAACACAGGCCACACCCCTTTCCCAGACAGCCACGCCCACTACTGAAGCCACGCCCCTCCCCAGCCCCAGGACACATCACCCCCTTGCCAAAGCCCTGGAGGTGCCTGGCCCTGAGCTCCCGTCCCAGCGGGGGGTGGGAACAGGACACACGGGCTTATGGGCCCTGCTCGAGGGAGCCCCACTCCTGTAGGGCCCCTTGCCATGGGGATCCCAGCTCCCCTGGAGAGACCCAGCCCAACCCCATGTCTGGCGACGGCAGGACCCGACGTGCGCCGGGTGGGGTATTTGCCTGTGCGTTTGCTGACGGCCTCCACGAGGCTGGACGGGAAGTAGCCCACGCGGTCATTGCCGGTCCGGTTATCATGGATACAGCCCTTCCACCGGCCGTCCGCATGCTGCTCCAGAACCTGCGGGACAGAGAGGCCGGAGAGGGAGGCGCTGGCCGGTGGGGCCGGGAACTGTAGCAAAGGGGCCAGCATCCCGTGGGAGGCTCCTGCCAGCCAGGGCTGTCGCCTCACGAGCGGTGACCCCCGGCTCCCATCTCAGCAGCAAGGGGACGGGGACGCACCGGGGCAAGGACTGTAGGAACAGCCGCGGGCTGGCAGGGTGAAAGGGGCAGCAGACGGGGTGGCCCCGTGTCCGGCTCTGAAAGAGGCCAGCCATGTGCACAGGTCTGAACTCGGGGCCGACAGCTCAGACGGCTCGTGCCCGAGAGCAATGCCTCCCCTGGCATCGGAGGGGGGGTCCCTTGATTGTCCCTCCTCCCCCCGCCCTGGCCTGACTGCAGCCTGAGCGAACCATAGCTCTAGCGCTGGTGGCTGTCCAGGCAGCCCGGTGCCAGCGAAAGACTCCCGGCTCGGGGCACTAAGGAGGGGCAGG
>ML685786.1:2541743-2566898 GCA_007922175.1 Pelusios castaneus | reverse complement strand
CGGTGCCAGCGAAAGACTCCCGGCTCGGGGCACTAAGGAGGGGCAGGCTGCTGGATGTCCTGGGGGAGCGGGGATGCCCTGGCCGGTGCCAGCAAAATACTCCAGGCTCGGGGCACTAAGGAGGGGCAGGTTGCTGGATGTCCTGGGTCATGGACACGCCCGCCCGGCTCTGCAGGGAACTCACGGTGATGATGTCCCCAGCTTTCACGTTCAGGCTGGTCAGGTCGTAGTTGTTACAATAATCTTTCACGGCCCTGACCTGCAGAGCTGCCGAGGCGTCTGCGGAGAGAGCGAAGGGGAAGCATCAGAGCTAAAGCGCTGCCAAGGAAACCCACCCAGCCCCTAGCAAGAGCTCTGGGCTCCCTGGGGAGGACGAGGGCAGTAGCTAGAGCGGCGAGTGCATCCGCTGTTCCAGCAAGGAGCCAGCGCTGACCCCCAGAGGATGCTATCCTCTCCAGCCCTGAGGCGGCACTGTGTGTACACAGCAAAGCCCCTGCCAGACGCACTGCGCCCGCAGCCCCTTCCCAGTCACGTGCCACTGACAGGGAGCCAGCTCTGAGGCAACCCATGGCAGCAGCTTAAGGGCTAAGGAGCGTGAGAAAGGACATGACTATCCAGGCCCTGCACGTGCACCCCAAGGAGAAAATGCTCCAAGCAGCTCTTCGGTCGATCCACTTGTCCTTCCTAGGTGGGCCAGAGTCCAACCTTGGCAATGGCTGGCCAGGTGGAGGCTCCTCTCATGCCGGCTCCCACCCCCTCCGTGTTCGCTCCCCATCCCTGATGGAACGTCAGGGGACCTTGGGCATCCCCAGCCCGCGTCCAGGATGAAATCCTGCCCATACCCCGCAGCATCTGTTTGATCTCCTTGCTGGCTTGGGTGGCAGTGAACTGGTGGACGATGTCCAATGCCGTCTGGCTGTAGGTGTTCCGGATGTGGGCGTTGATCCCGCTCTGAAGTAGAGAGACAGATTGGGGGGACTCAGGGCAGGGCCCGGGACTGCCCCCAGCTGGCCAAGGTAGCCACACCCAGCTGGCAGACACTCAGCGTGGGGGCGCCATCACGAGACCAGCGATCCCAGACTCCTGGGCTCTCGACCTCAGGATCCAGGGCAGTGTGGGCTCAGGCAAACCACCCCGCCGGACAGGCCACCCAGCCAGGTGCACTGCGGGAGCTCAGTGGAGACCTGGGCCCAGGACGGGGCACTGGCCAATGTCCCTTGCACAGGCTGCATGTACCCTGCAGGAACCAGTCTGAACCCCCTGGGCTTGCTAGGGGAAGGCTGGTTACAGGGCAGTGGGGGTGGGGTGCAAACCACTCCAACTCTTTTGACGGAGTCCCAAAGCCAGCGTGAGCTCAGATCCTCCCTCACCTGCAGTCCAGGGCCCTGGTCTGGGATGAGTCAATCCACCCCTTCGCCCGTTCCTCCAGGGAAAGGATCCCTGTCTCTGCCCACGGAGACCTCACGAGGGACTCACTATGCAGGGATGCCCCCTGGCCAGGCAGGGCTGCTCCCCGGACACTCCCTCAGGCCCTTTCCCCTTCACTCCCAGCCCAAGTCTTCCTCTCACTCGCTCATCTCAGCGGCTCTCGGCTGCAGGGCACAGGCCTGGGGCAGGACAGGAACCCAGGACCCAGCTCCACAGGTCTGAACCCGGACTGCAATGCTTCAGGCTGGGAGCAAGGGGCAGAGCCGCTGTGTCGGGCGGGGAACGGGCGCGCAAGACAGCCAGAGGCATGCCAGCACGGCCTCCTTTATCCGCCTTCCGCCAAAAGAGCAGCTCCGGGACGGACACTGCAGCGCCAGTCGGCACTGCCCAGCGCCCCAAGGACATTAGCAATGGGGCAGCTGGGCAGGGGACACTCAGGTCATATCCCCCATGCCCTGGGCTGGCAGGAGCCCTCCGATGCCCTGATCCTGCCCTGGGAGAGCCATCCACAGGGAACGGGCCATGCCCAGTGGCTCTGGAGCCAGCCCTGCTGCCCCAAGACAGGAGAGCCCCTTGCAGGGGCCTCATCCCCAGGAACCACAGCAGGGCCACAGCTAACCCAGGTCCCCTGAACCTCCATTTCCACCCTTCGACAGGACACAGGCCAGGCCTGGGGCTGGAGTCTCTGCCCGGTGGGCAGCTGAGGGCCCATATGCACCCTCCCCCCAAAGGTTGAGCGCCCCAGAGGTGCCCCAAAGCAGTATTTGCACCCATTCCCCGTCTCCTGGGGAACACACAACCTCCCCCCCCCCCAGCATCCCTGCCTGCCCCGTTCCCCACGTGCCCTAGAGAAGGGAGCTGGACCAGCCCCCGCCCCACACGCGCCGCAAGGACCCTTACGTCCAGCAGGAGGCGCACCACGTCCGTCTTGCCGCACAGGGCGGCCTCGTGCAGGGCCGTGCCCGCCTTGGTTTGCCGGTTGATGTCAATGCCAGCTTGTAGGAGCAGCCTGCGGGAAACGGCAGAGGGGTTAGCGGCACGAGTTGGGGGCGGGGGGATGCAGTTGGCAGCTCCCCACATGGAGCTGTGCTGATGTCCCTCCCGCCTGACCCGCAGCCCCCTGCGACCCCCAGCTCTGCTGGTGCCCCTCGCACCCGACCCGCACATCCACGGCGGGGGCAGCTCTTGAGCCAGGGCTGCCAGTGGGTCCGGTTCTGCGGTGATCTCTCCAGTGGGTGTTTCTCCCTTGAGCCCGACCTGCTGAAGCAGGAGACTCTGTGCTGCTGCATCGGTGGGACTCAGCTGTTTGCTTAAACACAGACTCGCTGCCCCCGCCCCAGCCTGGCCCGTCGGAGCTAGATTCCACCTGGAGGGCCCGTCCAGAGACGCCTGTGCTGGCACTGAGCTCTGCATTACCATCGGGGGTCAAGAATCGGATCCAGCAAGGCAGCTGCTGCCGGGATCTGAGATTAGCCACCGCGCGCCGAGATCTAAACCCAGATTAGCGGGCGTCAAGCTGCATCCAATTGACTAAATGGACCCGGCCAGTAGGACAGGCTTCGCCCTCGCTCGGCTGCCGAGGCGGGAGGGCCTGGCTGGCTGTTCTCAGCCTGCAGAAGCGCCCTCTCGGGTCACCGGACCTTCGCGGAGCAGGAGCGCCTCACTGCAGCCGCCCACGTTTACACACGGGCTGCCGGCGCACCACGCAGTCACCGTCGCCAGCTGTACAGCCGCTAAAGGAGCCGTCACCCACCCAGTGCGGCCCTGGGCTCCCGGCTGGGACACACAACAGGGTAGGGCAGTGGAGCTCCCATGGGACCCAGGCCAGGAGCACGGTGCTTTTGGATTGTTTGTCTGGATTCTGGGAGTCCCCCAGGGACCGGGGCCCATTGTTCCAGCAGCACAGACACCCGTGTCTGACATGCATAAAGGAGGCCAGCTGCCTTGGGACAGCCTGGGCACCAGCGGGGTGAAAGACTCAGGTGTGACCCCCCACTCTGACACCGGCCAGCTGGTGCCTGTGGGCAACTCTCCAGGGCTGGTCGGGGATTCCCATCCAACCAGCCTGTTTTGGCAAACCGGCATTTTCAGGGGAAATCTCTTCATCTGTCAAATGTTTCAAGGTTTCAATAAAAAAAAGAAAAATTCAAAGTAGCGTCAGCATTTGGCAGCTCCAGGCTGGTGAGTTTCCAGGTCCAGGTTTCTGATGAAACCAAAAAGAAGTCAGAAGAAAGCGTTTTATTTCCAGCAACGGAGAACATCCTGTCAGCAGCCTGAGAGTGTGTTTGGGCAGAGAACTCGGGTGGTGGAGGGGACAGAGGCCCCCGCTCTGCACCCAGGGACCCTGAACCCCAAACTGAGAACGCGGGGGCAGGAGCAGTGGGGAAGCGGTAGGACAGTCTATCCCTGAGGCCTTGTCGACGTGGGAGAACTGACCAGCAATGCCACCCCAGAGTGACCGGTGTCAGCGCTCTTCTGCAACTGAATCACTTTTCTTCTGTAATTATTACTGTGCTGCTGAGAATTACTCCGCTTCTTTTCCAGAACAGAGTGCGCACAGGAGCTAAGCCGGAGCAGCTCGGCCCACCACCTTCCCTGTGCAGACACGCCCTTTTGAGCACCTCACTGCAAAACAAGTGTGAATCTGTGCTCTCTGCTGCCTGGAGACATGGTCCTTGCTCAGCGCCCCCCAGAAAGACCCCACAAGGGGGGCACTGGGCATCACACCCTCTAGCACCCTCCTGGGCCAGGCAGAAATGGGCTTCGTAGGGAGCAATGTCTAGCCCGGCCGGAGCTGCGCTGCAGGACACTAGGGTAGGGGAGCAAGGAAGGGAAAGGGGTTAAAGGTTTCCCTACTCGCCAGGCCTCATCCAGGCTGGTCTGGGGTCATGGAGGAGCCGTTCCCCACGGGGACATGTGGGCAGGGCCAGGGGGTGGGGAGCTGTCAGGCTCCAGTGCACAGAATTGCCTCTTGACTCACTCGACCCTGCCCTCCCTTCACACGTGAGCAGCAGGGATAGAAGCCGGGCGGGCTGGGCTGGTTTGCAGGCACCCGGCCTGGGAGCGCTCTGGCAGGTCAGTCACCCGGCTGCCCCCGCCCCGGGATCGCAGTGGGCCGGAAGTGTCGAGAGCCCACGGTCCCAGTGGACACCGGTATCCCCCAGTCCTTCGCCCAGCTGCCAGCCCCCTCCGTGGGCTGCGCCTGTAGCCATGACGCAGCTTCTCCAGCGGGCAGCACCAGTTCAATGAGAAACCTGTGCCTGCAAACCCACTGCGCCCCCCCTGGGCCCAGCCCTGGGGCCAGCCGCTCTCCTCTCCCTGCCTCCCCGACCCAGGTGCTCAGCCCATTGCCAGAGATCAAGCACCCTGGGCGAGCACAGCCTCAGCGCACGGGGAGCAGAGACCGCCCGCCGGCTGGTTAGGACATGGCTTGGCTGGGGTTTGCTTTGCACTCATCAATTAAGCCTCAGGCCAGGTCACCGCACTAACGAGGATGGAAACGCCAGTCCCTGCACTGCAGTAAGACCTCTGCAGCCCACCACCCTCCGTGTCTCTCCTGGGGCACGGCCAGGGGACAATCACAGCCCCCGACTGACGCTGGGATCATTCCCGCGCTCACCTGATGATGTCGATGTGGCCGTTCTTGGCGGCCAGGTGCAGGGGGCTGGTGCCGTTGGGGTCAGTGGCATCGCCCGGCTTGGGCTCCAGCAAGGCCGTGCACATGTTGCTGCTAAGGAGCAGCTGGACTACCTGGGACAGAGGCGGAAGAGACGCGGCTGCAGAGATGGGCCTGCATCACTGGCTTCGTTTGCCACGAAACTGGCGCCAGGCTCAAGAGTTGTTTTATGCTCACCAGCGACGCGGTGCAGCGGGGCCTGGGCTCTGACCTGGCCCAAATTACGGCCTGCTTGGATCCCAGCCCAGACACAACCTGCCAAGGGCCCAGGCTGGGCCACCTGCCCTGGTACCAGACCCATCCCTGGCCCCTTGGGGCACAGACACCTTACCTGGATCCCCTGGGCTAGACACCTTCTGGATGGGAGGCCGGGAGAGGGGCTTATCCTGCCACTCATGGCCCCTGTCACCAAACAGAGCTTTGCATTTCTCACCCAGCCGGGGAATGTTCTGCCCCAGCCGGGAGACCCCAGGCGAGAAGGTTTGGAAAACCTGTTTCTCACGAGTCCCCGGAGCTGTTTGCCAGGCAGCCTGGCCCCCTGCACCTGATCCAACATTGCCCCTGCCAGGGGGAACAGCCCAGCATCCCATAGCCAGCCCGTCCTTCCAGCCCAGCAGGTCACACAGGCCACCCTGCGGCTCTAGGGTGCCGCTCTGGGCTCACTGACCTCCACCCTCCCTTAGTGCAGCTCACCACTCCCAGCCCCGCTCTCCCTTCAGAGCCCCAGGCTCATCCTTGGTCAGCCCAGCGTGAATCCTGGAGCTAATCCAGATTGCCCCTGCTGGAAGTGAGAGCAGAGTGCCTGGAGCGGAGCAGGATCACAACCAGCCTGGGGATGGGCAGAGCCAAGCCGCCCACATCACATGAAGCCCTGTCCCCGCCCAGGGAGGGGAGCTCTGCAGTGTGCGGCTAGCCAGGCCAGCTGGGGCCAGCAGCAGGTCCCATTGGTGCTGCTGGCCTCGCCTTCGGAAGGGCGCTCGGGCATTTGGAGGGACTTACCCCAACCCGGCCAAACTCACACGCCAAGTCCAGGGGCGTCTTGCCAGAGATGTCCACGATGCACGGGTTGGACTGATGCTGCAGCAGCATCTCGGACTGCAGAGAGACAGCGAGAGCAGAGCTGAGCGCCGTGGCCACCCCACAGGCCTGGGGCCCCACACAGAGCCCGGGGCAGCCTCAAAGCAGCCGCAGCCGGAGCAGGAATCCTCTGGATTGGCACAGCACCACCCCAGCTCAGACTGGCTCTGCTGGTGTCCCTCAATCCCGACCCACAGCCCTGCTCTGCCGGTGTCCCTCAATCCCGACCCCCAACCAGCCCAGTCTTCTTGAAAGCCCAGCGATGCCGACCAAGGGCGACTGTGTGATAGGGAGAAATCTGCCGGGATTAGAACGAAACTGCCCAAGCTCACCGCTGGGTGAGCAATTGCCGCACGCGCCAGCGCCCAGCAGTAACAGCCGCGGCTGTTCAGACAACTCACCCTTCAGGCCCCGCACACCTGCTCCATCCCGAGCGCCAGCCAGTCCCTGCAGCTGCTCCAAGACCCGGGCCGTGCTCAGCACCGCAGCCTGCCCGCTCCTCTGAGGGAGGACGCTTGCTCTCGGGCCGGTGGCTAAGCATGTGGGCTTGGCCAGACACCCGGGCAGGGCACCCTCCATTCCCACGCCTCCAGCACCCCAGTCCCGACGGGTCGCAGAGCGCGGCAGGTCCTGAACAGGCACATAGCCCATCCCAGGCCCCTGCGTGTGGGCCTGCGCCCCGGTGACCCCCCACCTCTTACCACGTCATAGTGTCCGTGCTGAGCTGCCAAGTGCAGGGGGATCTGCCCCTCGTCCGACTGGGCGTTGACGGCCGACCCAGCTTTCAGCACCGCTTTCATGGGCTCCTTCTTGCCCTGCCAGGCGGCGTAGTGCAGCGGCCGCATGCCTGCGAGACGGAGGGGGACGGCCAGCTAAGCAAGGGGTGCCCGGGGGAGTGAGCGGGGAGGACACGAGAGAGCAGCGGCTGCCAGCACCGGCTGTGCCGGGGGCACTCTTCCTGTCCAACCCCGGACGAGCCCGGCAGGGCCACGAGGGTGAGTGAGAAGCCGGAGGGGCTGAAGGGGCGGGAGGGGGGCAGCCAGCAGGATCGTGCAGCCCCAGCCCTGTGAGCTGCTTTTCCCGTCAGTCTCCATGCAGCCTGTTTGTGCCCCCCATGGGGCTTCACGTTCACGGAGGTTAAACGCCAGGACCCCATGTCCACCCTCTTACTCTTCAGGGGGTGGGATGGGCAGCTGGGGAGACAGATTCTCAGCACAGCCCCCCTGGGGCTGGGGATGCCTGGCTCCACACTCTCCCCCCACCCCCAGGGGGAATCTGGGAGCCGCTCACAGCCACGGCTCCCTGCAGGCACTCTGTGCTCCCTTGTGTGCTGGGGGTGGAGAGCGCTGGTGCCGGATGAGCCCCCAGCTCCCTGCCCAGCCCCAGGGTCTTTCCAGCTCACCGGCCACCTTGCTGTGTGGCCGTGGTCTGTGGGGCACTGGGCTGGCAGCGCGGAGGTTGGAAACGGCTGGATGGGCAGTCCCGGGCACCGGCCAGTTACAGTCCTAACCCCGCATGCCCCTGGCCCCCCCAGTGAGCTCCCAGCGACTGCAGGGACCAGGACACTCGCCTTTATTGTCCTTGATGTCCACAGCGGCCTGGGCCTCCAGCAGCAGCGAGATGAGCTCAGTGTTGCCGTTGAGAGCGGCGTGGTGCAGGGCCGAAAACCTGGGGAGACGTGGCACAGGATGAGGGTCCCAGCCAGGCCAGGTGCAGCGACTGGGCAGTGCACTCCCTTCTCAGCAGCCTCCCCTGCAGCAACCTGGCCAGGGGCTGGAAGACCCTCCCCTGGGACCCTGCAGCCCCTGCTCCCCCGGGAGTTAACCCTCTGCCTGCTGGACCCACCGCTTGCCACAGCCCTGCCCCCATGGGCGCCGCAGATACGCAGAGCAATGATGCTCCCAGGTCAATCTGGCACTGCAGCATTCCTCCCCACGGTGCATGGACTGACGCAGGAGAACGGGACGGAGGGCAACAGCCTAACCACGCCACGGCCCCAGCCTGTAACCGAGAGCGGGAGACGCGGTGTTTGCTCTTCGGTTCATAGATGGAGGTCACCCAGCGCAACTGAGGCTGCATCCTCTGGCTGCTACTGAATCATAAATAGGACCAGCCAGGACCTGGCCAGGTCCCAGACTTTCGCTCCAGCCATTGAGTCCTGCAGCGGCTCCAGCTGCAAGGCCTGGCCTTCCGGGGTGCATATAGGCCTGCGAGCCCAGCAGCCCCCAGGCATGGCTTTGTATGGAGAGTTCGGCCCCTCCCAGCCCAGCTCATTAGCAGACAGCAGGACAGGAGCTGACCTACTTGCTTCTGTAAACAACCCAAAAGCCTTTGCGCTGCTACCCTCTTCTCCCGCTGCCTGTATCCCATCCGCTCGCAGCCCTTTATCCAGGAGGCTGGGCCGTGGCCCCCAGCGGCTGCACACTGCTCCCTGGGCCCCAGCGGCTGCATCGCTGGAGTGGGGAGTCAGGACGGGAACCATTCAGTGGAGCGTGAGGGCTGGACCCGAGCTGCTGACAGGAGCAGAAACCTGCGAGGATCACCCTGGCCTCTGGTGCAGGGACCCAAGGAGATCCCCACTCAGCCCTGATGCAGATCCCGCACCCTCTAAGCCAAAGCAGTTTACGCTGAAGTTGGTCCAGCCAGGGCTGAGCAATGAGGGGAAAGCTGGGGTCCCACCCTGGGCGCTGTGCGCCAGGCGGATGAAGCAGGAAAGGGAACAGCCCTGCCTGGCCGCCCTGCAGTCGGCGTCTCTCCAGCTGCAACACAATGCGCTGGGGACTGACGGGAAGAGCCAACCCAGCACAGCCAGCATGCTGCACGGGCGGCTGGATGCCTACGGCGGTCCCTGGGACAGACGGGCTTCGGGTTTTTCCTAGGGACACATGGGACAGTGCCGCGGTGACACCACGATATGGCTCACCCTCACTGGGGACCCGAGGCCAGGCACACCAGATGGGAAAATACTGCCTTTCTCACTCTGCCCCGTGTGCTCTGGCTAGGGCTGTGGGGTAGACTGCCCAGCACTGCGTCCATCCCCACACAGAGGTCGATAAACCCTCTCCCCCTCCCGCGTCCATGGCACAAAATTATAAGCATGAGATTAGCTGGAACGCCGCTGGGTGTGCGATTCTCCACCTCTCTCTCCGTCGAGGCTGGACGCCTGCCTCTCTCTACGGGATCTACTCGGACTGACGGCGCAGGCACACAGGACTCACTGGATGAGATCTAGGGCAATCCCAGGAGCCAGCAGATCCTACCGAGCAGTTCTCTCACAGAGCCGGTTTCATCATGGGACGTGGGGCCACTTTCCAGCTAGCGCCACTCCGCGGGAAAAGGGCCCAACCCATTATCCCACGGAGAAGATCGCACCGACTTACCCATCTGTGTCCTGGAAGTTAACATTGACTTTCTTGGCTGACCCTAGGAGCTCTGGGGGAGAGAAAGGAAAGCGTTAAACAAAAGACAAACCGGGATGTTCACCCAAGGTCTGAGAAATGCCGCTCTGTGATGGCCATTTTAGGGAAATTTAATTTCATGGCCAAGAGCCCCCGCAGAACCAGAGTACTGGGACAGCCCAGCACGCAGCAGGGGAGACACGATCCCACCCTGGGATGGGACAGGAGCTCATCCACTCCATGGCCCTTTGAGAGAACCCCTACAAAGAGACAGCTTCTGGCCAGCTCTGAGGGTAGATTTCAGGATGGGGGCACTTTGCCACCAGAACTTGGTCGAGATGCCCAGTTCACCTGCTGGTCCCAGCTGATTCACCTTGTGGGTGAAGAGCACAGGAGAGGGCTCACCCAGGGAGGGTGAGAGTCTGTATCTTCCCCACGGTCTGAGAGCAGGAAACACCCTATGGACGTGTATTAGTCCTGTACATCTCTGGAGAGACCGAAGCACCTCCCCCCCCACATGCACCGGGAATCTTTAACTTCATCTGCCCCTGAAATGAGGCCACCTCTGGGGTGAGACGCAGCATTGCCAGCTCTTGGGATTGTAGCGCGAGTCTTGTGATACATGGAGGGATTTTTGTAGAGCCCCAGCTGCCAGAGTCATGTTATTTTGACAGCATTTCAGCTTTAACTAACAACAGAAACAAAATTAAGTTTCTGGCCCTCGTGGTTGCTGAGGAAGCCAGAACACAGGATCCCGTGAAGACTCAAGTCTCAGAAGGAAGGAGAACACAAAATGTTACGGTTTTTAAAATCCCATGATATGGGGGGCCAATCTCCCCAGCCTCAGAGCCCCACACACAGCTGAAATCCTCCAGAGAGCCAGCGTACCCCTTCCATCCCTGGGCCTGCGGCTAAGGCAGAAAAGGAGCAAAGGCGCCTTCCGACACGGAGAAATATGCGGCGCATCGGAACGCAGAAGCGGGAGAGAGTGCTGAGCCCGAACCCTGCCTCCTCAGCCAGGGCCAGCTTCCTCTGGCGCCGTCACCAACTACAGCTCCGTACCAGAGACACCGTTTTATCCATTCCCGCGGCGGGACGCAGCCCAGGCAACAGCTCCTCAGCGTGGAAGGAGGGATGTTTTTGCACAGTCATCCAATCCAGCGCTCCACCGCGCTGCAGTGCTGGGGGGCGTGCGGGCCATCGCAGCCCACAGTGGGCCATGGACCACGTCAGGTCACCCAGCTGACAGACAAACGTCACAAAAGTGCCACATGGACACACACTGCATCCTAGTGCAAGGAGAGACGGCGCCCCCGGCAGCCCAGCTCCCCGGGTCTCACAGGCAATCCAAGGACTTCGGAGAGACGCTAGCCATGGGGTTATCGCTCCAGGACGAGGGTGGGGAAAGGTCTGTCACACCCCACGGGGTATGACGGGGAGGTCCCTGCACACACCGGGAAGAGCAGCGCAGGAAGCGCAGAGCAGGAGGCCGTACCCCCTGGAACAACAGTAAGCCGGGCCACGTGCACGGAGGGTTAAAGGGACCTGCCGATCCAGCGAGGGGACACCATCGCCACTGCCCACACCCACTAGCTGTTCTCACTCTGGCGCAAGCCACAGCCCCGTGCGAGCCACACGGACCCTCGTGGCTTCCGCAACACACCCCCTGCCAGTCGGGGTGCTACTGTGAGGGCTCCCTGCTGTCAGCACAGTCCCACCCAGGCGGGGCCAAGGAGTCAGAGGGCGAGGTCCATCCTAGCCCTGAATCCACTAACATTTCGCGCAGCCCGACACTGGCTGGCCACAGCCCCATCTACCCTGCACCCGAAGCGGTAGAGTGCACCTTCTCTAACGTGGGTGCAGGCAGGCAGCCGTCTCTGCTGCTGACAGAGGGACCTCCAGGGCCCTAGCCCCAGGGCTCAAGGTTTTCCAGCAAGGGAGAAAAGGTCAGAGAGGAACACCAGGCAGCCCAGCTTCTGCACTACGTGTTCGCTGTGACTCAGAGAAGCAGCCATTTAAAACATTAATTCCAGCTGAAAAGCACACAACTGAGTGTCAGGAACCAAGGGCAACGCGTACAAATGCTGCTCTCTCTGCTTCAGCTTTGTTTCTTCTTCTTTTAGTCCGGTTTTGGCAAGCCCTCTGTTAAAAGACCAGCACAGAGAGTTTCACACTTGGTCACTTAGCCCCTCAAACTAGCCAGATGCATCCTTGCCGAGGAGAATGTTTGCTAATGCCAGACAGAGCGCAGCGCCATTCACTACAGATGGGTTAAACACTTCCTTAGGAGACATCCCACTTTAACAGATTTCCAAATTAAGTACGTCCTCAGTAAAATGGTGTTAAGTAGCGAAGGCCTGCTGAGCTCCAATTTACACCATCTAGTGACACTCAGACCAGGGAGAACACAACAGCCTTGAAAGGCAACAAACACAAAAATGGATAAAGCATAGTCTGACTGTACAGAATTAGATTATCCTGTGGAACTCTCTGCTGCAGGATATTACTGAAGTAGATGGGTTTAGATATTTAGATTAAGATCAGCGTCTGGAACACACTAACTAGGGTACAAATTTCGAGAGCTCTCACTCCTCATACTGCAGGGTGAAGATGATCCACAACCAAGTACAGGAAACAATCTCCTACATAGCACACTACTGCACAATTAGCTGCATGGGGCAACAGGGAAAGGAGGTGCCTTGCCTTCCACTGAAGCATCAGGAATTGGCTACCATACGAGAGTGATTTCTGAGTAGATGGACCATCAGGCTGTGTTGGCAAGGAGGAAGGAGGCTGGAGCAAATAGACCATTGCTCTATTCCAGTACAGGAACTCTTATTGTTCCCAACAGCTGTGTCTGCTTTACATCAGAGACCAGAACGCAGCTGAAATTGACAATGAAGAATTAAGAGAGTCCTTGAGAAGGCAGAGAGGCAGGAGACAGGATAAATGAAAGCAACAGTGAGGGATTTGGTTCTGCCAGAGCAATTGAGTTAAAACCAGCAACTGTAAAAGGTGCGTGGCTGTCAAAGGGCGGCTGGCCCTGTAATTAAAGCAGGTACAGTGCCCCAATGGCAGAGCAGGTGCTCTCATTTGGGCCAATTAAGAGGACGGCAGCAGCTGGGCACCACAAAAAATGAGGAAGAGACCCAGTGAAAGAGAAAGAGGGGAAAAAACGGGGAGTTGTTTGGGGGATTTCAATTTTCAAATCACTAAAAAAAGGAAATGAGCATCATTAGAAGAAAGATTAAAGATGAGCGTCATTTAGATCTTTATGGTAAACAGGTGCACGTAATTAACCATTTTAAATTTCTGGGTGTACGGTTTGATAATAAACTTACTTGGAAGGGCCATGCAGAAAAGCATTACGAACAAATGTAAGCGTAGGCTTAATCTCTTTAAACGTATGGCTGGGATTAACGGGGGAGCAGATAAGAAAGCACTGATGATGCTGAATAGAGCATTAATAAGATCAGTCGTAGATTATGAGTGTCAAGACTTTAATTCCGCATCCAGATCAGAGCTTTACAAGTTTGAGTCAATTCAAGATCAAGGGCGGCGAATTGCATATGGTGCATTTCTTATGACACCCCTGTTTATAACACAGGCTGCTTCTTGAGAAACGCCAGCCAGTTTCAGAATGGAAATGTGAGGTCTGACATTTTGGGCTAAAGTCAAGTGAAATGGGGCAGAGAAGAATTCTGGAGAAATATATGAGGAATGTTGGGAATTTTGCAGAAGAAATGTAGCCCAACACAGTAAACTCCCTTGTGCTTTTTGGATTAAAATGTGGGTAAAAGACTGAAGTGAAAAGGAAGGTTTAGAAGAGATGAAAATCAACAGTTATGGGGATGTAATTTATACCAGGAAAATCATTTCTCTGGATGTGGACTTAGAATTATATAAGAAAAAGGGAAAGACAGAGTCGTTCCATATGACCAATAAAGTTCAGAGAGACAAGGAAGATGAGGTAATATCTTCTACTGGACTAATTTAAAGGTAAAGTTTGTGTGTTCATATACAGCCAATGGAGTCACCATTTCTGAATGTATTCTGACAGATCAAGAGCTGAAAAAATCAGGCAGAGCGGAAGCAGCTTTTGCATGCCTGAGACTGGAATCTAAGGGTACGTCTACCTTAAGGAAGGTTACGTCGACCTACATCTCCTGCGTCCACACTGGGGTTTTATTAAGTCGACTTAATAATACCAACTCTTACAGTCAATTTAACGCTTCAGTTGACCGTATTAAGTTGACTTAATCCAGTGTAGACGGGGAAAGCCCTTAAGTCGACCTAATTGGCCTCCAGGCCCCCTCCCAGGGCTACCCACAATGCATCACTCCTCCGTCGACCTAGCACCTGCCAGTGTGGACGCAGGCAGTCGACAGGAGTGTTCAGTGTGGACTCTCTATATCGACTTAACAGAGCCTCCAGTGTAGACATACCCTAAAAGAATATCTAATTTTGTAGCCATGATAACTGGTGAATTGGAGGAATAACATTAGCATTAAACTGATATGGGACATACAGCCTACCGTACCTGTTCTCCGTTTGGATTCTCCATCAAAACCCTGGCAATTAAAAGGGGTGTATCAGAAAGCCAGAGTGATCTAATAAATAAAATATTGTTTTTGAGAAGAGAGTTAGTATGCTTGGGTGTTAACATAGCACTAGAATGGATTCCAGCCTCTGGGAGGACACCTAGCTTTGAAATGGCAGGTAAAAAGAGAAAAGTGTTTCAAAACATGGAAAAATTGATATAAAGATTCCTTTGAGTAAGTAGAGAATCAAATGTTTAGTTAAAAAGAATAAAAAGAGGAATGGCAGGAATTGTGGGCCGAGGAGAAAAGTTGAAGAAAATTCTATGAAGTCTGCTCCAAAATAGAGGACAATGAGGTACTTGTATCTAAAATAACAGGTTACAGTGGTTTGAATAATACTTTATGTTTATTGAAGAGACACAGAGATGGGTGAGTAACACACAGGATAAAGAAACATTGGATCACCTGATATAGGAATGCAGGGAAAGAAAGGCCCTTTCTAAAGAATTTAGATGTGTTCAGGTGTCTGACTGTAGTAGGAGGGGGTTAGTGAGAGGACCAGGAACGAGGGCTGTACTATGTTTTTTAAGGACTAAAAAGGGTAATTGAGCGCAGTGACAGGGGTGCACAAAAAATAAAGTAGGTGGTGGTTACAGAACCAGAACACGAGTCTGCTTTGCCATAAAGCAAAGAAGCAGCAGCAGCCAGAGTGTGTCAAGATGACAGCCAGGTGCGGAAAGTCTGGCAACTGGAGAAGGTCATCTCAGGGCCAGCTCCAGAGAGCAGGATGTTAAGTGCCCCCTCCCTGGGAATATGGAAGAATCAGCTAGGAGACTACACGTTTGGGACCTGCGAGAAGCCTGAAGACTAGAGAGCACCCCACAGGAGTTTGCTGACTGGCATTCCCAAGCCAGAAAGCCGGAGAGGGCTGCAAACAGGGGAGCAGTGGAGTTGCTCACCCACTAACATCTCCAGTGCTGGAGAGGGAATGGTGAGAGGGCCAGGAGCACAAGGGCCGGTCCTCTGACAAAGAGGCTCCCAGCAGAGCGGCCAGGGGGATTTCCACCAGGAAGAATGAGGTTGCACTCCAGTTGGAATGGCCTGGTACTAGGACAGGACAGGGCTCCGCTGGAGAGCTGGGGCACAGGGAGGGATGCCAGATCTGGATGTTTCATGTACTGTTTGGACTATGGTGGGGAAACTCTGGATGGTGCAATATTCTGGGTTATGATTTATGTGCCTGGGACTTCTTCAATAAATGAACCCTGTAAATTGGACAGTATCTGGGGACTCAGAAGGGTGGAAACTGAGGCAAATATGCCTTTCACACCATGCCTGCTGCAGGAGGGCGCTCCAGGCAGAGAACCAATAAAGTCCCTCACTGCCTTCCCTGGATCACATGACTCTTCCCCATCCCTCAGGCCACAAAGCCCACCTGGGGTTCTCTTAGCTTCCTAAGAACTCCACCCCTTCTCTGCTAGGGGACACACACTGCCTCTGATAAACCCACCACCAAGCTGACGTAGAAATACACGAGTAATAAAAACACTGGTAGATGCTGCAGCCAACCATTTTGAGCCTCCCAAAGGGTTCTGAAAAAAATCCAGGCTCCCCCAGTACCCTGGTCACTGAACCAGACTGCTTTGCTAGCATCTTTGATCCCAGAGGAGCACAGCATGCTTTACAGACTACAGGAATCACTACACCCATCAGTGGATTGCAGCTACCTCGGGAGTGGAACACGACTGCTGTTTAACTGCACACAGCAATGGTTTGGCAACGTGGCTTGCAAGCCAGTGAGAGGATTGCATCCAGTTTCGAGGCAGGGTATGTTCCCCTTCGTGGCTGGCTCTCACCCTGGCTGTGCAGAGGTCTCCCCGCTCCCCCAAGGCACCATGCTGTACTAGCAGAATGCTAAATGGAGACTGGCTATGCACAGAACCCAAACTGTGCCCGGCAGTGGGTGGGACTTTCCCCAGCCAAACAGCAGAGAAAATAAAATACTGGGACTCAATCCAATTACCAAAATTATGACAGATTTCATAAGATTTACATAAGATTTACTCACTAATGCAGCTAAGGCTTTCAATTAAAGGGATCACCATACCAGCCCTGAAACGGGCCGCAGCACGGGAGCTGGGGAAGCCACAGCAGAAAGGCACGGGGCCAACACAGATGGAGAGGCCGTGGCTTGAATGATGCGGCTATTCCTTACACCTTTCCCCTACGGCTGGGGCTGTCACACACTGGCCGGGGGGGCTGGAGGAGTGTCCTGTCCAGCCCTGCTCTAAACTATAGTCTTATCTTCCCTGGCTCCCAGCCCCAACAACGAATTATGGGTCGGAGTTTTCCCAGCATCGCCAAGTCCTGAGCGTCACCTCCTCCCAGCCCGGGAGGGGGGGCCCTCTCTGGAACAGGAAGGAGCATTTTGTGAGCTCATCAGAGCGGGGTTCAAGCCCCACTCTACTCCCAACTGCCTGCGCAACCGTGGGTACATCACTGACTCTCTCCCCCACTCGCAGCTGGGCTGGGCTGGCAGAGGAGGTCGGCTCCCCTGGTCGCTCCACGAACCAGGCTCCTTACACATTTTTGTGCCATTTCCCCATGGTCTCCTGGCGACAACCTGCTGGCCTGGCAAGACCCATCCGTCCTTGACTGCTGAAAGGGACATCTGAGCGTCTACGCTGGTGACAGAGCAGAGTCCTGTGCCCCAGAACAGCTGGCTGACAAAATCTCAGCGGTACGCAGGGTCTGCCTTGCAAAGGACCCCACCACGCTCACAGACCACAGTGCTGCTGGCGGGGCACACGGCTGGCAATAGCGTAGAGCCCAACAGCAGGGGACGCCCGAACCGATGGGCAAACCCTGACTCCCACGCAGAGAGCCACCGTGGCATCTTTCCGGCCCTGGAGGAGAAGACAGGACCTTGCTTTTTTAAAGCCCTCAGGACATGGAGTTCACACTGCCCCTGCGTGAGAGAAGGGAAATCCTGTGCCGACACAGCTGGGCCCCATTTTTGCCCCACACCATTCCTGCCAAGGGCCAGCCACGCTGCAGGCACTCTCCCAGCGTTAATCATTACTGGGAACAAGCTGAGCCCGGGTGGCTGCACACGCCTCAGCAAAGGGGCCAGCCCCCCACAAGACAGCACTTGCCCCACGGCGATCTCACTGGGTTGCCAGCAGAAGACACCGAGGGCAGGCAGACTAACACACTGTTTGCAAGGAGCATCTTTCCAGAGTCAGAAGCATTGCGTGTGCACATCTGGCAGTTACCAAGGCAACGTCAGGTCCGTCTTGCCGGAAAGAGTGGAGGATGCTGCTGGCAAGGGCCCGGGCGCTGTGCTCTGTGCCCGGTGAGATGGGAGACACCTGCCAGCGAGCCTGGGACCACTCTCACCAGCTGCTGTCTCAGTTAGAGCTGGTGACAGACAACGGTACACTGCGCTGCTCACCGGACACACCATGTGCAGACAGGCCACGGCCGTCCACAGGCCAGCAGAGGCTGGCTGGTGTGGTTAGAGAGCCCAGCCTGGGAGGCGGGAGTCCTTCTGTCTGCCCCCTCTCCCCACCACCAGCTCTAAAGAGACTCAGCGCCCCCCAGGCCATCTGTTACGCAGCTCCCTTTCCTTGCCTCCGTCCTCACTTCCTTTGACCTCCGTTTTATAGCCCTATCAGAGTCAGTGGCTCCTACCAAGCCCATTTCAGCCACAAGGTGCGAAGTAGGACAGGATCATTACCTGCGCTGTCTAAAAGGGGAAACCGAGGCACCGAGCAGGAGGGTTCCCCCAGCAGGCCAGGGGCAGAACTGAACAGTCCAGGGCTCTATAGGCCACACTGCCCCTCTCTTCCACTTCATTTCCTTCTCATTCCACGCAAACCTGGGCCGCTCCAGGCCCTAATAACTCAGGCACACCCATCCTCTCCATGGCCATTCTGCTCGGTGCTGGTCTCCAAGGCAGCGAGTGGGCCATCGTGACTTTCCACACCGGGTCTCAGAGCTTTACCAACAGCTTCCCCCATTTCTGTCGGATTGAGGTGCACAGAGGGATCGCCTCACCCTTCGCTGAAATGCAGCCGCCTCTGGGGTGGCCTGGGGCAGCTGGGGAAGAGCGTACGCAATCCCACTGCAGACCAGTCTTGGACAGGAAGTGAGGGAGAACCTCCCACGGTCGAACCAGAGAGAGACATTTATGGAGGCAAACCACAATTTGCCAGGGTTGGGATGGGACCAGGGCGCCGGAACTAGCTCCCGAGAGGGGCCCAAAACCACACCTCCCCAGGAACATACACCCTCTTCTGCCAGGCTGGGCATCACGGGAGCATGATGCAGAGGGCTCCCTCTCGAGCAGCCCATCCCAGAAATGCAGAAGGCCAGGGGCTATGCTGCCCTTGGGCTTGATCCTGCTCCCATGGGAATCATTTGGGAGGGAGCCCTAGATTTGCAGGCCTGGCCTGGGATCTTACACTCATTCCAAATAAAGCATTTGTTTTCCACTTTAAAGAGTTATTTTAAACCGCCCAGGGGAAAATAAATCCTCTCCAGGAGAAGAACGGAGGCTGGGAAAATGTCAGAGGGGATGGATGAGCCTTGGAGAAAGGGGAAAGCTTCCTGGCTCGGAACCCAAAGCTAGAAAATAACTATCTCATCACTGCCACCGCCGCGACAAGCCGCTGAGATTTGGGCCCTGCTGCGCAGACACTGCAGACACCTCCAAAGAGCTCACAACTGAAACAACGGCTGGGAGGGGAAACCAAGGCACAGAGGGGGGAGGGGCTTGCCCAAGGATGTACAGCCTATGAGGGGCAGGATAGGGAGAACCTCAGGACCAGGCCAGTTCCCCAGCCACCAGACCATGTGTGCCCCCCAGATCCGCAGAGCCAGGCCCTCAGATCCTGTGCCCCATGGCCCACCCACACAGGCCACTGACGTACCCTCAGAAGGGATCTTTGACTGTTTAATGAATACGGAGTCCTGTGGCACTTTTAAAATTTTCTCCCACAAAAGCTCATGCGACAAATACATTTGTTAGTCTTTAAAAGTGCCCCAGGACTCCTTGTTTGTTTTGCTGAACTAGACTAACACGGCCACCCTTTGGAATCTGGCTATTTAAAAAAACTCCCGCCCGTACATGGGCATCCGCCATGGTCTCCTGCATGCAGGGGACGTTCTCCAAAGCGATCTAATGTCTGCACGTGCTCACGCCAGCCACAAGCAGAGAGCTACATCTGCAGCCCCCATGGGAAATAACCTAGTCCAGCCTGAAAATGTGGTTAGACGTGAGGAGCGGCAATCCATCTTCCTGACAGGCTCAGTGCAGAATGGGATTTGGGATCCATCATGAGCCCCTTGGAAGAAAGGCAAAGAAAAACTCCCCAGGCTGCGAGGGCGTCTCTTCTAACCCAGCCCCACGGCCGTTCCTCTGCGTTGAGCCTTCATGGCTGATAGGTTTGGGGAACCATGACTGGTGCAAAGTGGAGCTGACAAAGTCTGTGCCAGGGAGCGGGGACCTGCCACTGATTCGCTCCCTTTCCCTGCAGTGCATGAGAGCAATGCAATATACACCTTCGGGGGGTCTGCTGCACATCAGAACAGCTCCCGCAGCGCGTCTCCGTCCCTCCCCAGCGTGTCCTCCATGCCTTTCAACAGTGCAGCCACCAGCTTGTCACTGCGCCGACATGAAAGGAGCAGGGGAGGAAGCGAGCAGCTAATACAATCATGTCTCAGGCCAGCAGGCAAGGGCTATTCCCAAACGGCGTATGTCGCGTTCACCATGAACATCACAGCTGCAGAGACTGGGAAGGTCTTCTCCCCCTCACCCCCTCTATGCTGCTCACCTCCCTACAGCATGAGTGCGAGGCAGCCAGCGCCTCCCTGTCCGTGGAAATAGCACCCGGTGCACTGTGGGAGCCGCCAGAACCCCATGAGCCCGATTCCATCCCCTCCCGGGGATCCCCGCCTTTCCACCACACAGCAGGGCGATGCGCTGCCCCCCTGCTCAGCCAGGGCTTTTCATACCTTGCCCTTCCAGAGAGATCCTGGGGGGAACTACATAAGCAGCAGGCGCTCTCCCCAAGCCCCTGAAATACAGCCACTTCTGGGGTGCACCGGGCATGCACAGCAAAACAGATTCCTGCCCCGAAATGCTGAAAAACGCCAAACCACAGAGTAGGGAGGTCTGTGGGGAAGCAGGGCATCAGGCTGGGGGAGACGGGCAGCATGAATGCTCTGACTCGTGAAAGGAGGACCGTTAATGACCGGTATTAGCCACCCAGCCTCACAGCAACACGGCTCCGCCAGCGGACCAGGCTGCTGGCTCTGCGAAGAGCGCCCTGTCCTGAGCCAGCCCCACCTCTTCCCACAGCAGCTGGACCAGAGACCTCAGAGTGATACTAGGTACTGCCCAGGCCTGGCCTGGGTTTGCTGGAGGCTCTGATGTGGCAGGGAGGGGCCCCTAGGCAGTGGCATTAGGAGGTGCCGGAGAATCCAGGAGGCTGTAGCATCTTGGAGCAGCCCCAGTGAGCAAGGGCTGGAAAGTGGGACATCCCGGGGCCCCTCCGGTGGCTGACACACACTGCTAGAAGCATCAGTGGATGGGTAAACGTGGCCCCAGCCACCAGCCCCAGCACCTAGGGAGAGGCCCCTGAACGCAACTGGGGCCTCTCTGCTACCACAATTCAGACATACCCTCCGTGCTAGGCCCATGTGAGAGCTGCAGCGATGGCTGTGATGGGAACGGAGCTCCCAGCTCAGCACCAGGGGAGAAACACCCAACCCCCTGGCGGTGAAGAGTTCCCAAGCAGGGGCTCCCCGTGCCCACAGAGGGACAACTTCCCCCGTTCAGAAGAGTCTGGTGCAAATCACACAGCGCGCTCCCTCCAGCAACTTATTTCTGGCTATTCCCCCTCAGTCTCTGCGGCTTGGGAGGGGCTGGAGCTAGAAGAAGCACCACCAAAATGCTGGTGGGGGGTGGGGGGATTGTTCTCATGCTACCTCTGAGCCACCCAGCAGGACCAGATCCACAGGAGAAAGCCTGTTCTCTTGTGGTGCCAGCTGTGTGCATGGGTCCAGAAGGCAGCAGCTAATTTCCCAGGGCGGGAGGCACCTGACCCTGCACCCATGGGGGTTAGCAACAAAGCTCTCCCTGACATCAAGGGCAGGAGCGTCACCGCTGCAGGCTTGTGAAAAACAACCCCCTCTGAGCCAGGTTCTGCTCCCAGGGCCAGAGTGTCCCTGGCGGCTCCACTCCGGGCTGACCCCAGCGTCACTCACCCGGCAAACCGCGGCCCTCCGGGGCAGATCAAACTGCCAACCTTCTTGAGGCTTGCCCAACGCCAGTAAGAGGACGCCTGGAGGTGGATCAACGCCCACCACACAAGAGTCAGTTGATCCCTGGAACAGGGCGCCTGTGTCCCAGAGAGTTCAGCCCGGACAGGACTCCGAGAGCCTGACCAAGGCTCAGCCGAAGCCAGAAGGACAGAACAGGGGCTGGCCATGACGCACAACAGGACAGCCAGGGAGCCAAGCTGACATCTCCTTTCCCCTCTGCCTGGGAACACACCAGGAGAAAGGGCAACCGACGACGTTGGGGGTACTGGTGTGACCCGCTGGCTATGCTGCGAGTCCGGCGCATGGCCCAGTTCCACACGCGCTGAACTCCTGAGCCTTTCAGACGGGCCGGCAACAAGAAAGCTGTCCAGCGCTGACGGATGATACCGAAGAGGGATGTGTTTGGACATCAGACAGCCGGTGTCCCTTATGGACCAAAGCGTTGCTGAGTTTCTCACCACAGACTCGCTACCAAAGCAGGCAGGAGGAACAGTGTTAGCTACTAACAGAGCTGCTGGGAATGGTCTGCAGCACCAGCAAAAGGATGCTGACGGGGAGCCGGGACCCAGCTCCAGGGATGGTGGGACAGTTCCCACATCCCCCGACCACGGACGGAGAGTGGTGACCGCGGCTCTCCCAGGCCATACGTGGAGCATGTCAGACACAATTGCTTCTTCACCACAGACTCAAACCATGCGTGGGGAGACGGTACCGGGAAGGCGTTGGGGGACGAGGGAGATCGGCTTTCCTGCTGACGAAGCCCACATAGAGCCTTCTGTTTGCTTAACATGTTAACGAAGTACATCAGCAACAAATTAGCAGCACAGCTGAGAACGTGAGCGCTGGAAGCAGGAGCTTGATATAGCAGCCACACAGCCAGTAGCCGTCCGTGCAACACAGCCCCCCAACAGTGCCCTCATGCTGGACAGTGTCGCGGGAACACGCCCTGCCAAACCAGTACAGACCAACACCCCAGGTACCGGAGCCCCTGCCTCTAACCAGATCCTAGGGAGGGGGGCAGGAACCCCTTCTATTGCATGTTACTGCAAGGGGCTGTCAGCTTAAACCCAGCTGGGATCTGGGCACAACCCTCCTGCCAGCCCACAGCTGGTGTCATCCACAGGGATCTCATCCCTTCTGGTGTCTTTGGTGGTGAAAGGTGCTGGACTGACAGCCCCACACTGAAGCAAGCCTGTATTTCTCCACAGGGCTGGCACAGGCTTCCTTCAGCCCCCTCCTGGCCTCAGTCTTCAACCATGCTGCTGAGACTACAAACAAGGAGTCCTGGGTCACTTTTAAAGACTAACAAATTTATTTCTTGCATGAGCTTTCGTGGGAGAAAATCCCACTTCAATTTGGTAGTCTTTAAAAGTGCCCCAGGACGCCTTGTTTGATTTGCTGAACTAGACTGACACGGCTCCCCCTCTGGAACTTGTCATCTGCTGAGATGTAGCCCACAAGGCAGGAATTATTGGCCCTGCGGAGGCCGGGATTCCAGATGTGACCAAGAACTCACAAACATCTGTCCTGAGACTTGCCCACCACGGCTGCGGCTCTGCCCCTCCCCTGAGCATTGGTTCCGCACAGTCGTCTCAGCTGGGGCAAACCCAGCAAATAAAACCCACCTCCTACCTGAGCTGGGGTGTTTGTCATCGGACACCCAAAAAACCACTGCAGTGACCCTGCCATGGGAAGAGCCGTCAAACAACACCCTGCACACAGCCACAAGGACCGGGAGCTCGCTCTGCCCAAGAGTCTGGCCCAGCAAGGCAGGGACATTCATAACTCTGTCCTAGGTCAGCGGTTTATTGCAGGAGGGAGCGGGTGAGGTCTGTGGCCTGCCTTGTGCAGGTCAGACTAAATGGTCCCTGATGGAGTCTATGAGTGTCTGGATGAAGGAACAACGCAGAGACAGGGGCCACACGGCCTTCGGGGGCTACCCACTGGGCCTTGGCACGGAGCTGATGCTCTGGGTCTGAACTCACAGCTTCCATAGCTCAGGGACCACAATGCCCCAGGGACCTGCCCAGCTCTGTGCCGTGTCCCATTACCCCCCGAGGCCTGTCCTGCCTCCTCTGGTCCCCAGGATTGCCCAGGCATCTGCCCAGCACCATCCGCAGCTTCCCAAGAAAAAGGCTCTGTTTGTTGGAGAGGCTAACGGGATTTAGTGCTTTGCAGGGATCAGCTCTCTGCAATCTGTCCCGGGGCGTGGCAGTGTTCACATCGGCCTCTCGGATTCCAGGGGCAGCAGCTTGGAGCCCTTAGCACCAAGCACTGGACTGCGATCTGCTCAGACACAGAGCGGAGCCAAGACGCCGTGATGGATCCTTCCCCTTTGCCGGGCAACCCAGCCAATCGCCCCCCACCCCAGGAACTACCCGGCAAGAAAACCTTCTGTGCCAGAGTCCCCAGGACTGGGGTCTGGAACCACTCGGGGAAAGTCTGCACTTGGAGTCTCCCCACTCCTGGGTCTCCACACACCGGAGCAGCTGCCTCCCACTGTGGCCTTTCAGCATTCGGCACCCAGGCTGCCCCTGTGCATCCCCGGACGGGACTCCAGGGAGCCCTTCACTCCACACCCTGTACTCAGAAGCAGCTCACAGCCAGCGTGGACTCAGCAGGGTTCGTTAGTTCTCAGGGTCAGAGTGTAGAAAGACTGCTAGCAGATGAATTAGATGTTACAGCAGCGACCGACTGGAGATTCTCAGAGCCCCCATCCTTGGACTCTTCCAGCCAGCCACCCCCAGACCTGCCCCCTTCCCCCTTCCCAGTCCTCTGTCTGGTTCCTGGGCAGGGTACTCTGCTCCCCACCTGCCACAACCTGTTGCATCTAGTTGGGCCTGGGCAGGGGGTCCTGGCCAGGTCTGGTACATGTGGCTGGGGGAGGCCTATCCCCCTCGAGTGGTCTCTGCACTAATCACACACCCAGGTCCCACCACCGAAATCTGCAAATAACATATGGGGAAACTGAGGCATGCACACAGCACTCAGAGGAAACATTAGGAGCATCTCCACTTCGGCACACCTTCTCACTAGGCTGGCATTCGAACCGTGGCAAGGAGCCAGGAGACCCCGGCCTCTACGGGATGGGTGGGAAGTAGCTCTGTGGGTTGTGCCCAGGACAGCGTAGATCACAGCAGGACCAGAGGAATAAACGCCTCTGGTAAGTTTGCTGCCTTGAGTTTGCGAGGGAGCTGTGGGGTGGGGTGGGGCTCCACACTGGCCACCAGTGGGACATTGCCATGCTCACTGCCCCACCCCCCACAGGCCCCCAACGCCCAGCGTGAAATGTCCACGGCAGGACACCCCAGGGATCGAACAAGAGAGCAGCGTGCTGAGAGAACAGCAGCCAGGTGATGCCCACAGGGCATGGCCTGCATTGTCCCAGTGCCCCAGGGTCCATCAGGCCATTTACCGAATGAGTAACGAACCGGGCAGGGACGTCTAGGGACAGCAATGACTCCGAGAAATCGCCCAGCCCTTCTCCTGAGTGCAGGGAATGTGCCCTGTAAGAGATCAGCATAGAACTGGACACCCCAGGGATGGGGCTCCGGGTGCAGCCCCGACGAGGGAGCAACATACATCCATTAACCCAGGTAGCCCGTCCCGGCATGTAACGCAGGCAGGCAGGTGTGGGCTCTGCTCCTAGGCCACTAGAGGGTGAGGGAGGCCCTGGGGGGGAGCCAAGCGGTGAGGGAGGCCCTGG
>ML685786.1:2523891-2541733 GCA_007922175.1 Pelusios castaneus | reverse complement strand
AGCCAAGCGGTGAGGGAGGCCCTGGGGGGGAGCCAAGCGGTGAGGGAAGGCCCTGCAGCCACTGCAGAGAATGAGGCTGGCCTGACGACCTGGGGTAATTGCATGTCACACTCCAGGGCAATGCTCGCCCGGGTATCGGGGAGAGAAACACACACCGATCACGTACCATGCACCGGGGTGGCCCCTGAAGGGCTGGAGTTCAGGACGCACCGGCTGGGGCCGTGGGCATGCCCCAGGCTGCACTCCAGCTCTGCAAGGCAGAGAGAGGGGATGCCAGGCCTGAGTGGATCTTGGCTTTACAACAACAAGAGCCTCAGAGTGAGCGAAACATTCGGGCGATCTGGATCGCTCTGGGTTCAAGAGCCAGAAAGCAGGCTGGGCCATGGCACGGCCACCACAGCAATGATATCACACGCGGGAATGAGCTCACAGGTGCAGACGCAACCACTTCCGCCCCAAGGAATCCCCGCTCAGAGGCAGCCAACTCTGGGGTGGAGGGCAGCAGTGGACACACAGGACACAACACAGCAGTGAGCGGGGGGTGGGGGGGTAGGTGCCGGTCAAAGGCACCAGGTGACCCTCTTCCACAAGCTTCCCGAAATGCCGGCGGCGCCATGATACTCCTCCCGAGCACACAAGGCTGTGGGTGTGGATGTACTCAAGGATTCAGGTGCCACTTGCCCCATTTCTCTCCAAGGGGCACAGGACTTGGCTCGCCCCCCGGGGCCGGCGCCTGCATTCCGGAGACGCTGAGCGCTTTCCCCACGTGCAGCATGAGGGGCCACTGCAGCCACACGCCTAAACCTCCTGCAGCGTAAAGTACCAGCCTGCACACAGAGCTGCAGCACCCCTAGATGGAGCAAACCCCGTACGAAGCCGCACGGGCAAGAACTCTCCTGCCCCCATCATGAGCAGGGGTCCCCTCACGGAGGCAGCTTGAAAAACAGCTGCACAAAGCCACGCTGGAGGGTAGCGTCCCCCAACTCACCCCTACCCTTCCAGGAGGCTGGGACACACTCAGGGTTACTAAAACGCTACAGCGAAGACACTTCCAGTGCTGGGGGGGGGCTGTCCATTGGCACAGGTCGCCCACTGCCCCAGGAGGTGAGGAATTCTCCCACTGACTAGCGCCATCCACACGGGGACTTAGCTCTGCTGATTGCTGCCACGCAGATCAGCACAGGAGTGATCGGTGCCGTCTAACCAGACAGCATCTTTCCCCTGCTGCCACAATCCAGTGTTCCCAAGAGTGCCAAATGCCAGGCGTGTCTAGCGGGCTCTCCTGGAACTATTCCTAGCGTGCGCTGCACATTGCCAGACAGGCCAGTGATGCGCTACCAACTCCCTGCTGCTGAATGAAGGAAGCCACTTGTCTCTGTGGCTGAACGCGTGCTACCTTAGCTCCTCATTAAACGCAAAATGACTAATAAAAATTAATGCTTTAAAAATAAAAAAAAATGCACCAGGGTTCCAGCGGATAATAGATTATTATGCACTGGATTTAATTTCCAACCAGCAGCTACTAATTAGCCCCTGTTTAACGCCCAAAGTGGCTTTTTTCAAACCAAATCAGGGACGTCAGTTCCCTGGAGAACTGACAATTCGTGCCGCCTTTGTTCTAAGCCCAGCGGCACAAAACCAGATCACAGGTGCCAGCGCGGTGCGGAGTCACAGCCGGGCAAGGAGCGGTCTCGTGACTTCAGCTGGTGTGTCAGGAGGTGCTGCTGCTGGAGAAGGTCCTTGGGCCCCCTTGCAAGGGAATTATTTAGGGGTCTCCAGGCACGAAGAACTGGAATTGAGAAAGGGAACATTTCCGTTGACTGGCAGGAACAACAGTGGCTCGCAGCAGGCCGGGGGAGTCTTTCCCCAAGGAGTGAGGTGTCCCAGCCCATTTCTTGGGGCTTTTGAAACTAGCCTCGGCTAACGGGCAGAAACTGGGGCTGGTCCTGCCTGGAGCTGAGACGCAGGAGCCCACCGGGACAGCCGTCGCACACCTCTCAGGATTGTCAATGGCTGGCAGGACAGTTCATCACGATGCCTGTTTGGACACTGCTTTGGGGGACTGCATTTGAAACGGTCGCTGGGTGATTGTGTCTCCTGAGACTCTGCTGGGGGACAGGACGGCTGCGGGATCTAAGGCCGTGTCTTCACAGCTGCCTTTCATCACCAAAACTCGTGTCACTCAGGGGTGAGAATTCTCCACCCCTGGAGCAACATAAACGTTGCAAACACCAGCATCCGTGCGCACAACGTTGGTGTGAGAGCATCTCCCGTCGGCACAGCTTCTGCCGCTTGGGGCGGTGGTTTAATGCCAATGGGAGAGCTCTGTGCATGGCCCGGGGGTCTCATCTCTCCAGGGCTGCTGGGCGATAAACCCACTCCATCACTGAGCCCAGCATTTTTCAGAGAGGCTGCCACGGCTGGTGCTGGCGGGATTTGCACACCGCCCGTACTCCGGAAAAAGCAACTTCCAATTAACTCACACGCCATCTCCGACTCCGCTTTGGCCTAGGCTGGTGTGGTGAGGTATCCGGCGCTGCAGGGGTATCAAGGAGGGTGGGGGGATTTCGGGCCAGGAGGGTCAGAGGAGGGGGTTATTTAGGGCAGCAGGGAGCCAAGCAGGTACATCACTTCAACAGGCTTTTTAAGCTATCTCAACCGGAAGATGACCTGGGGCGCAGCAGCAGCCATCCAGCCAGCTCAGGGACTTGGGGCAAATCCCGCCAGTCTCCACAGTGGACTGCAACCGGCTGTGCGGAGGTATTGCACAGGGATAGAGGAGCCACTCCAAACCAAGGGTCCCCAGTGATGGGGGGCTGTCCCCCTGCTGGAGGAATGTGCGCCCACAGCCTTCCATCGGCTCATCCAGCAGAGGCTCGTGGCTCCATGGCCAGTGGGCGCTTGAGCGAGTCCACTCCGAGCAGGCTGAGCAACCCGGCCAGAGGCACGGGAGGGAGCCAACAACGGGGAGATGATTCTATGATTCAGCTGGCTGACTGCTCATGCTAAAGGCTGGCCAACCCGGTTGCTTTCCCTCCCCTCATCTCCCCGCAGAGGCGGGATAAATCACCACCTGAACGCAAGCCGGGATCATTTCCGGCCCCCCGCCCCAGGAGCACACCTGGGCTAACATTTAAGCTGAAGCCCCGTGTGCGCCCGTCTGCACCCTTCTCAGACAGATCTCACACGCTCGCTAATCGCCTCTCCTCAGGGAAGCTTATCTTCCAGACACGACCAGCTCAGTCACAGGTGGAGGGCTGGCTGGCGTGGGAGGGCTGCAGCCAGATTAGCGCACAGATGGCCGGTCACAGTCCGGTGGGGCTCGGCAGTTCCCTGGCATCCCAGCCTGACTCACACTCGCCAGCTGGTGGTCCGCTCTTAGCAGGGGTCAGATAGATCGAGAACTGAGCCTTCCCAGAGGGGCACAGACCGGCGCTGAGTGTCTGAATCTGCAGCCAGGCCCAGTGGAATGACGGGCCACAGTCCCGCTTACTTTGCTCCAGGCTTGCAGGGATTCAGCACAGAGAGGCATGCGCGGTCCCTTACTGCGTGGGAGCCGTTAACTCTGAAACCTAACGACACGGATTCCGCAGAGGGAGTGTTGGCTTTTCTCTGGCTGCTGTCCTCCAATCCCTGTGCCAGAGCGGATGCACTCACGGGTTTCCCCGCTCCGTTTGAGGTGCCTATCACTTACCACTGGGGAGACACAGAGCCTGAGTTCAGTTTCCGCAGCCATGAGAAGGGAGGAGGGGAGGTTGGAGGCTGCAGCAAGCTGGTTTGTTCTCTTCAAGCCTGCACAGAAATTCAGGCCCTGACACCTTCTATGCCAGGGCCCCTGGAAATCCCTCCGGGCAGCTTTGCCTGCATGGGCAGAGCAGCTCTCAGTTCCCTGCCGGCTCCGAGCCCCCATCAGCAGGTGGGCACAATCACAGCATCAGCTCCTCTTGCTGGCTGCAGATTGCTTAACCCTCCCAGGGCTCTCACCTGGTCTGCAGCAGGGACAGGGCGTTGGCGGCACAGCCATCTTTGGAGCCAGGTCACAACTTGTCATCCCCACCCACCTCCCATCTGGAACACGGGGTCACTGCACCACCGGGGAGTCCTAAACCCTTTAGAAATCCCCTACCAGGATCAGGAGGTCACAACTTCACAGTCTGGAATCCCCTGACCAGCCAGTCTGAGACAGGATGCGCCGATCTGGCCTTACAGACAGAGGGACACAAGACAGACAAACAGCAGTAGGGAAAGGATTGTAAACCAGCACCTCTCCAAGGAGCTGCAGAGCAGCTAGGGGGGAGAGGCCACCCCAGGGCTCAGCTAGGAATGTCCTCCACGCCTGCAAATGAAGCAGCCAACGCTAAAGGCCTCTTCCCACCAGCTCATCATGGGGCTTATCTATAGACCCTCCACGCCGAGAGAGAAATCCTCTGCAGGCACAGCACACGCACGCCCAGCGGGGCGATCTGTAAGCAGCACAGTGTTTGGGACAGACAGACAGAACACACCCATCCCACGAGGAAGAGAAGGGATTTGTGGCTTGCCTTTTTAAAATGCCCCGTGACTCCTCCCCGCCAGAAACAAAGCGCGCTACCAGCAGAGCCGACCTTCTTACATGGAAAACATGAGTCCTGGAAAGGAACCGGGGCACGGACTCCTCACAGACATCACTGGGCTCCACAGCCTGCACAGGAAGACGATGGATTTCCCACGGCCGTTTCCACGGCTCTCCCACATCAGGGTGGGGGAAAGGCAGTGGCAGGGGATGGTGGAACAGAGGACAACCCACACAACAATGAATAAGGACCCAGAGGTGCCCAGAAATGAAGGAGAATGGGCTCCACCGCGGGTGTGGGAACCGGCCGGTGCCCAAGATGCGCCCAAGGGAAGAGAGGCTTGTTCACAAAGTTCCTTTCTCTCTGGAAGAGTTCACACTCCCTCCCAAAGTCAGTCACAAAGGTTTTGAGGGAGATACCCAACAACACACCCAGAGCCTTCAAGGGGAGTTCAATCGCACACAGCCCGGAGCAAACTCACAAGCACAGAGCCAGAGCCCCAGGGCAGCCCCACAACAACAGAGCAGCGTGTGAGTTTCGAGAAGAAAGTGCCACCAGCTTCCTCGAAGGACTCTCTAGACGGAGAGCCGCAAGGGATTCCCAACTCCAGCCCCAGCTGGGCCCTGCTGGCGTTACTGGCTCCCGCCTCGGGGTCTTATGAACCTAAAGGACACATCCCGGGAGCCCGAAGGGGAGAAGTGCGGGCTGTAAAGGAAAGCTTGTCTCGTTCCAATCCCCTGCTCTGACACAGCCTCCCTGGGGACCCTGGGCAAGTCACTTCCTCCCGCGCTGCGAGTCAGGGCCCACCGTAAAATGGGGGGAGCGGGTCAAAGAGAAACAGGCTCTACGGGAAGCCTGTCAAGCGGGACCAGGGGTGGGAGGACACTGCCTTCTCCCTGCTGGAGGTACAGGCCCATTTCCCTTCTCCTCCTCCTCAGCAGCGCTAACTCCGGGGCCGCCACTGGCGAGAGCTCTGCCCATGGTTAAACCCCGCTCGCAGCGCCCGCCCCGCTCCTCCTGCTGACAAAGGGGCATGCGAGGAGCACAGCTAATGCGGCGAGTGGCCCACACTCACTGCACACCCCAGGGCGCAGGGGAAAGACAGGCCGAGGAGGAGCTGCACGGAGCCCATGGCAGGACTTAAAGCCCTAGATTAGGCTGGGCCGCTGGGCCCCACTTTCACCATGCAACAGGCTCACGGGAAGGGCTGTTTGGATGGCACACAGCCCCCCACCTTCCTGCCTCACACCACTGACCCCTACAGCCGGCCGGGGGGAGCTGTGCCTGACCCTGCCACCTGCTCCATGTGGGGGCGGAAGGAGAAAGCCCTGGGCTGGCATAGAGCAGGTTGCTGGACTGGGATCCAACCTAGCCGTGACATGTTGCCAGTAGCCAGGGCTGACCCAGCTGTTCCCTGCAGGACACTCCGCACCCACCCATCATCTCCAGGACCATCCTCACCGCCCTCATGCCCCACTCAGCCCCCCAGGCCCAATCTCCTTGCTCAGTGGCGCTCGAGCCAGCCTCGCGGCAGAGGGGTTAACGCAGAGCATTGGTGCCGCACGGACGGCGGCTGGACTCTGGCAGAGACACTGGTGAGGTGACGCCACTGAAATCCCAGAGCCACCCGTCTGTCTGTCTGTCGCAGGGTTCCCGAGGAGAATGAACTTGTGCATACTGAGATGCCTGAGGCAGGATTTAGGGCTCTCCATAGCCTTCCCCGGAGAGCCGGCAGCATTTTAAAGAAGCACTGAGCTGTGGGGCAGGGATAACACCAAAGAACGAATGGGATGCAGAAGGGAAGGGTCACAAAGAAAATGCTGGGCCTCCTGCCAGCCCAAGCGTCTCCTTCACTTGCCCCACAGGGCTCAGGCAATAAGTGACAGACCTGGCTGGTTCCAATAAGCCAAGGAGGCCTCTGCCTAGGGTGACTCCTGCCTCACACTCACACCCGGCCAGTCCAGCCCCTGCATCCAGCATACCCCAGGTACCTGGAGCGGGGACCTCCCAGCAGCTGATTCTCCAATGCACCCAAGCCCCGTCTCCAGCTGGACCCCATCTTCCCAGCCCATCCTTTGCACACAGCAGCATCTGACTGTTTTACCAGGCAAGTTCCCTCCCCTTCACACCAGCCCTTGGCATTTTACTAAGCAGCAGAATAATGCCTGAACGCCGGGCTGTCAAAACCACTGATACCAACCCAGCCACCAAAGCCACCTCGCTTGGAGTGAAAGGCTGAATGCTTCCCAGGGAGGGGAGCCAGCCAGCCACAAGCAAATTCCCCTGCTTCCGTGTTTGGGGTCCCCAACCTCTGAGCCAGGGGAAGACACAGCAATCACAACCCCAAGAGAGATCTATCTGGAGACAGGGATCTGCTACCACCCCCACTACCCTGCAAGGGCCACGCTGCAAGATCCCAGCGGACCGCCACCCTCCCACCGCACTGCTGCGCTGTGACTGCACCGAGCCTCTCTCTGCTGCCCACAAGAGATTCGCCCAGGTCCCACAGAGTCCCCACTGGGTCAGTCACACAGGTGAGTCACTCGGGCAGGTGACACCAGGTGAGCCCAGGGGCAGGGGCAAGCTGTCATGACTTACCCGAGTCACTAGCCCAGCTGTGGCCACATCCCCGGGCTGTCTCTGCTACAGGAAGCTGAGCTGCGCTGTGAGTTGCAGAAGAGCCTGTCTCACACATGGGGCGAGAGGGCAGGGATTGCTGAGAGGAAGCGCGAGAAAGCACTGGAGGAAGCACACGTGAGGGTCTAACCCGCGTCTTCACTGCAAAGCAAGCAGGTTATAGATTCCTAGTTTTATAATCATCTAGCCTGGCCTCAATATGGCCACAATACAGGCCATAAAACCGCAGCCCCCCCTCCTGTAATAGACACCTAACTTACGATTGAATCACTGACCCCCAAATCATGGTTTAAAGACTTCAAGGTACAGAGAAACCACCAGCGAGTGACCCGTGCCCCCACCCTACAGGGGAAGGCGAAAACCCTCCAGGAGCCCTGCCAATCTGCCTGGGGGCAAATCCCCCCCTGAGCACAAATATGATGATCAGCTAATCCCTGAGCATGTGGGCAAGTCTCACCAGCCAGACACCCAAAACAGAATTCTCTGCACCAACTCAGACCCTGCCATCTGACATCCCACCCCAGGCCATTGGCCTATTTACCACTAGTCGGCAAAGACCAGTCAATTGTCAGACGAGGCCGCCCCATCACACATCCCCTCCGCACATGGAACTAGCTCCGTTTCGAAGCCAGCAAGGTCACCGGCCTCAGTGAAAACAGCACCAGCGAATGGGAGGGGCGGGAACACCTGGTGAGAAGCCAGGGTAACTCTGCAGTGGAGACAGGCTGGAAGAGGGGCCTTACTGCCTGTCACGAGCTCCGGTGGCTCCCAGGGACGTGGGCGGGAATGGTGCAGCTGTAGCCCTGCTGTCCCCACAGCCAGCCATTCAAAGGCCGCTGTGATCCCCCACGTGCACTGTCCACGGTGCGACGCACTGATGCCAGCCTGGCAGGCACAGCAATCACCTTTCTGCCCCTGCACCGCAGCAGCGCCCGTTCTCCCAAGCCCCTTAGGCAGGAGCTGGAGGCACACGTGGGCCCTGGAAGCAAGACTCGAGGAGCAGGAAAGAGTGATAAGCCAGACATCCACATGGACCTGAGAGGACTGTGCAGTACCAGCTCCGTGGAGAGGTAATCCGTGTCCTGCACTGGGGCCAGCAGAGCCCGGCTCTGCCCACATCCCAGCCGCAGGAGGCTGGAAACACGGGCTGGTTAACGGGCCTGAAATGAGAGCAGAATTCCCTCCAACTATGGGAGAGAGTCGGGCTAGGGGAGCAGAATAACCGTCCCTGCTAACCAGGCAGCAAGGAGGGACCAGCACTAAGTACCAGCCTCTCCCTGGCTAATTACCAGCGACCGTGCGTACCCTGCTTCTTCCTCCTGCCTTTAATTAAAGACGTGCAAACGAGATCACTGAGCACCGCTCTGCGGCGCCCACACGGCACAGCGCAGAGGGATGCATGTGAGGCAGCAGCATATGCCACCGCTCAGAACAGTCACCACCAGCCCCCGTGGGCGTCGCGAGGAGGGGGCTGCAAGCGTTGGCGGGGTTACCGCTAACCCGGAGGCAGCTGGCGGGGCATCCTTCCCAGGGCCCAGACAGCACGGGGAGCTTTGCAGGCATGCACATCGGAACCTACTGCTCAGCCAGAGCCAGGAGGCTCCCAGCCAACCTGGTTTTCCTCCACTCCTCGGCTGAGCTCTTTATTCTGGGGGTTCTTCTCGAGTTCATCCTCCTTAGTCAACGACACAGCCCCCTCCCAGCCAGCGCTAACGCTGCTCTACCTGCGGGCTCCATCGCGAGGGTCGGCCAGGCCTGGATCTCACATGCGCGTGGCCCAAAGGAAGGGCAGTTTGGAGGGGAAAGCAGTGGGGCTCTGGATTCCAGCCGAGGTACACGCTGACAGTGCAACAGAGACCCCAGGACAGAGCTCGGGAATCACTCGGCGCAGCCAGTCGGGGCTCTAGGGCTCAGAGTCTGCCCCCCGCCCCAAGTCTCCCTCAGCCCCAACCTGTACACTGGTCGACCGGCCAGAAAGGGACCCCGTCTTTGTCTCCTTCATCTGACGGATCAGGGATGGCCACGGCTGGAGACGAGACGTTGGACAGGGCAGGCCGGTGCTGCCTTTCCCAGGTCCCTGGCTGGCCGAAGCTGGACCTAACGTTCGGGGGCAGGTGCTCAGGGTTAACTGATCACTAGGGCTGGGCGTGTCCCCATCACACTGGCAGAGATCTCGGGGGTCTCATCTTCCCCTGCCGCAGCTCAGCGCAGGTGGCTTCTGGTCTCTCTCCTGTAACCCTTTCCTTGCCATTGTGGAGGCCTCAGGGCTGGGGAACCTCGGAGGGGGCCCCCTACTCTCTGCCTCTGGCCCAGGACGGCCTCGTCCCCTGAGGGCTGCAGCGCTTCGTCCTCAGCTTGCTTGCTAATCTCAGTGTGCAGGGGCTGATGTGTCCCGGAGATCAGAGAAGGCTCCTGGGCCCTCCTGGCCTGGGACTCTAGGAAAGCGGAGAGCAGGTCTGACCTGGCCCACACTGCTTTAGCGTCACACCTGAGCTGAGAGACCAGTGCTGCAGGCCCCAATTCCAGGCCCCCCTAGGAAAAGCAGCGGCAGGGACTGCTGCGTATGAAGGGGAATGGGGAGCTGTTCACGGAGCAATGATGTAAAGGAGCAGCCAGTCAGACCAGGTGCTTCTCTCTCCTGTTGCAGGACGTTTCCCTGGACCCCAGAAAGGACCGTCGGGGGCTCTGCCGTGGCTGCAAGCCTGGGCCAGTCAAACACAGCAGCTGCCCAACTAAGACAACTGAATTTAACAGCCAGAGCAAAGCTCCCATGCAATGCAGTGACCCCGAAACATTCCACTAGCAAGCGCCAGGCAGAGAGTAACCCCGTCCCCGGCATCGCACTCCACCGCCGCCCCCCAGCCCACCCCCCGTGGGCTGGAGCTCCCTCCAAGCCGCGCTCTGCTTCAGCCATTCTCCCTAGGACTGCGTCCTCTGCAGAGAGCAGGTCCCGCAGCCAGCCCAACTCACCCCCGCCATTCTGCGTGGCTGGGCAGTCCCGGATCGATCCTGCAGAGCGTGCGGTTCGTGGCACCAGCCTAGTAGAGATGGATGGGGGAGCGAACCCCTTTGCCAGGCTGCCAGACACCCTTGGCTGGGAGCAGGACCGGAATCGGAGGGGCAGCTCCACGGCTCGTGACCAACGTGAAACGCTCCATTACAGAGGTGCAGGTTAAGGGCCCACGAGAACATGGATCAAGCCATCTGGGGGGCACGATTCAGGCAGACAGGAGGCCTGCACTCATTGTGTGGACGCGTCACTCCTTTGATTTTCGGTACGGCCTATTTTATGAACTGGGAGACCGTCTCTACGGCCCAGGAGTCCAGGCGTCCCCCGACCCCAGCAGTTGTCCCAGGCTCTTCCCAGGAGTGTGGCCACGAGAGCAAGCTGGGCCAGCCGACCACAGAACAGCTTGTAAAAGGCTGGGCTCTTTTCTCTCCCCATTTCATCTTGCGTCTGTCCTACTTCCGCATTAACCGCAGCTAATGTGCTGCTGACTCCACAACATCCGCGAGGCGACGCGATGGCCGGCTCAGGGCCGCTCGTTCGCTTTCTGCTGCTGAGCTACAGGCCCTCTGGTTATTTCTTTAATTCCCAAACAAAAACCACGGAGGGGGGGGAGTTATTTGATCCCTAGGAATGTCCCGTTCCAGCAGAGGGCTGGGAAGCCTGTACTTCCACTGTAACCAGGCAGCAAAAATCCCCCCAGGATGCCCCTGCTTAATTTGAACAGCTTGCATGTTTCCCCGGCCTTTCAGCCCCAAAGGCCTCCGAGTTCTTTTCACACTCGCTCACAAGCCTCGTAAAGGGATCTTTTCGCCCCCACTGAATTGCAGCCACCGCTGGGGTGGAACGTGGCAGCTGTTTGAACCGTGCACAGCACCAGATTTGTAGAGCAGTTTAAAAGCACCCTCAATGCCCAGCAGTTGGGAGGACCCGACGCACAGGTGGGTTTTTAGGGAGGTAGCACGGATTAGCGTTGGAAGGCACCCAGGGTTCCAGACCTCGGCTTATAGTCCCGTCTGTCTGTCAGGAGCACAGTGCCCACAGTGCAGGGAAGGAAAATTCCCAGGAACCCAGACCAGCACGTCTGCCAGTGGTCAGTCCTGCCAGGCGTTACGTGACCGTATTACCTAGCCTGGGGCCTTCCAGCAGCTAACCAGACCACCGAGCGGGTGCTGCCCCATGCCCTGCACCGGCACTAACAGCCCAGAACCCCCCCATCAAAGCCAGGGGCATGTGACGCTCCCAGTGGGAATTAGCCGGGGGACAAGCTGCAGCGCCTGGCCTCTGGACATCAGGAAAGTGACAGAAGGGGGACGGGACAAAGGGGCACCACCATCACCCCCATGCGCCTCTCTCTTATCCCAGGCACCCCCCACGAGGGGAACCCCGAGAGCTGCCGCGCACACCTGCCCCCACTCCACCACGCCCGCCCATGGCTGCCTGGGACGATGCAACACGGCTTGAGGACGGGGAAGAGGTTTTTTTATAGTGCTTACAAGCAGAATGGGGGCTGAGCACACCTTGCGCTCCCCTGCCGGCATGGGGTTCAGGGTACTAAAAACTGCCCCACCCTTAGCAACCCAGAAACATTATTTCTTCGGACCCCACCTGGGCTCTTCCAGGGTTTTGTGCACACAGATGCCACTTGCACACGCCAAGTGCCAGGCTTTTTAATGGAGACTAGCGCATCTTCCCCCAAACCACATCCCAAAGGGCCTGGCCGTGTTAAATAGGAAGCCCGGGAAATTACCAGCTCTAGGGCTGGGGAGAAAAAAGCCACTTTTCCCCACTCCACTCGGAGATTAGTGTACATGTGCAAGAGAGACTCAGACATCTGCTAGAGACAGAAACTATAAACAGAGTCTGGTGGGGATAAACACTTACTGAGAGATCCAATCCCACAGGCTACTGTCAAAAATGTCTTTGCTTCAATTCAAGCCTACCTCTGGCCACAGGATCAGCTACTTGACTGCAGAACAACTCATTGTGGGGGCCAGAACGTGCGCATCTATGGATTCTCCAACCACAGGTGCCTGGCGCCGGACTCCCGCTTGTTCTAGATGTCATCCCCTGCGCTGGAGCAACGCTGGCCTCCCCTCCAGGGCACAACTCTAATCCCTAACATGGGTCCAGCCCAGCAAGCGAGGAGATCAGAGGCCCCGTCAAACCAGGACAGGCTGCTGCACTCAAGTGAATCCACAGCCCCCAGCAGGTGGGAGCTCACTGAGATGAGAAGAAAACACGGAGACAACAGGAGGCTGAGATTTGTGTCCAAGCAGAACCACCCGATCCCTGGGCATCATCTCCAGCACGGCCTCTGCGCCCACAGGGGCACACCAAGCAAGAGGCTCCGGCGCATGGAACAACACGGGTAAAGCGTCAAATGAAGGGTTTTCTTTCGTGCATCTGGTGCTTCAGCTGCAACGAAAAACAACTCCCGTCCCCTAACAGCCCACGAGAGCACCAGAGTCTCTAGCTGGCCCATTCCCTCCAACCCAGAACCTTTGATCCGGCGGAAGGATGCAGTGAGTAAATCAACAAAACACAAATCTCCAGCTGGTGGCTCCCGGTCAGACCAGAGGCTGGACACGACACCCCGGCATGTTTTACACCTTCCAGCCCCGCACCGCTGCGCACAGATCTCACGCCCAAGAGAAGACGCACAGGCCAGAACTGCGCACATCTGCAGCAGGTGTGTGCTGGGGGTAGGAGGCAGGGGCCGACTGCTCTGGACTGGGAACAATTCCTCTGTGTGTTGCCCTTACTGGGTTGCACACCGGGTGTGCCCGGGGGAGCTCCTACTCAACACAGGCCAGCCTCTGTGGGCAACACGTAGCCGGCCTGGATGGGGCAGGCGGCCTGCGGCTGACCCACCACCAGACGGAAGCATCGGTCCAGCAGCACCAGAAGGGATCCCCATGCTTGACCGCGGCCGAGCCAGCTCCAGCACTTTGACTGGACGCTCCTCTACGTGGGACCCTCTCACCCCGTCCGGTACAGCACGGAGCAAACCGTCAGGGCCGGCCGGGATCTAGCTGTCAGGGGTGCCCAGCGCCTGTGTCTCCAGTCAGAAAGCCGCTCAGCCCCTCTGCCCACGTGACCCCAGTGATCCTGCCCTGATCGTGATGGATACTGAGAGCTGCTCATCGTCAAAGAGCCATGCAGAGGAGTCCAGCATCTGTTCAATGTCTCCTTGGCCGTGGTTCTGGTTTGTTCTTGCCGGGGCTGGGGCCGGCACCCTGCGGTTTCCTGCCGCCATGAGCCCTCACTACTTCAGATTGCCCTAATTTTGAGCAACGGCCCTCTCCTCTGGCCCAGGCCACGCACCCCTCTCCAAGCTGAGCCACAACACTAATACCACAAGCCTCCGCCAGTGAACCCTACTCACTTGCAGCCCCTCACTGAGGGCCGAAGGCTCCACGACAGCCCCAAGTAGGGCTGGGGCCCTCAACGACAGCGAAGCCAGCGAGAAAGCCAGGCCGTTTTATAGATGCGCTAACCACGGCTTCTAAATTACCAGCTGTTGGGCCGAGAAATGCCCATTAATGTCCAGGAGAAAAATCTGCTAATCAAGGATCTTTCATTTGCAGGGAAGGTGAGAGTCAGCAGAGATCGATCCATGTCCCGGGGGGTTCTCTGCCTCCCCACTCCCAGCCACCAAGCTCATTCTGATGAAGCAGCTATTGATCCCTGCCTGGGAGAGGGTGTGGAAGTACTGCAGATGGGGCTGAAAGCAACAAAAACCAGGATGCCGGGCAGACTCAGCTGCAGACCCGGCCCCTTGGCTGGTCTGCACCCACCATTGCATTTTGCTTCCCACGCATGCGACAGCACCGGATCCCAGCCGTTCCCGGGAACCAGCTTCCGAACAGAGCACAGCAGATGGTTTCGGCTTCAGCTAAATCAACATCCTCTTAGGGAGGAGCAATTCCCTTCCTCCCTCCCACCCACACCTCAGCCCCACCATCTATTTACCTGCTGAACCAGTCGGCTGTTTATAAGAGGCAAAAGCCGAGGTGGGGAGGGGAGACTTAAAATACAGGGGCGGAGGTTTCCAGGGGCGAAGGTTTCCAGGGGCGACTCAGCCACCTCCTGCTCACCTGGCGAGCTAGTGCAGACATCTCCCAGCCAGCGCAGAGCAAGGGGTGAGCAGCGCAGGAGCTGCCACACTGGATCACCCCCTGCCAGCGCAGGACCTGCCTCATGTCCCGTCCCAGCTCCTGCCATGCTAGAGCAGGGAGAAGAGCCGGGCTCTCCCTGATTCCCCAGTCCCCGCAACAGTTTCACGGTGGCCACAGAACCTGAGCACCAACCTCACTCGGAATAGATGCAACGTCAGCGTGTCCCACCCAGAGAGGGCGGAAGGGGAGCCCAGGCAGGGGAAGAGGGACGAGGAGGGAGGCCGGAGAAGCAAGCCACAGGATTCCTTGTCCCGGCAGTGCAATGGCTTCGCTGAAAATTGGGCCCCGTTCACAGAGAGCTGTGGCCGAAACTAGCTTCGGGGCAGGCATGGCCGGTGCTCACCCCTCTAACAGACGAGCTGACCAGCCCCTCGCTCTGCCAGGAGCTGTCCCCGAGGACGGAGGCGAGAGGGCATTTATACCCAGCACAGGCATCGCAGAGCAGAGGTCACACCATGATCTGCGGGCAGGAACACGCAGCACCAGCGAGGAGAAGGCATGCCGCCCACTGAGCCACGAGGCATCCAGGGCGCTGCCGAACAGCCTGTACCTGCAAGCTCTGGTCTGGAGGGCACACCGGGTCCACTGCCCCTGTGCCACGTAGGCTGCCACACTGCCCTTCTAACAGGGGAAACCTGCTCCCCAAGAGGGTGAGTGTGCCCTGGCATCTCTGCTGGCAGCTCCCTGCAGCACTGGTCTCCCACCCACTCTCCTGGGCTTGCCGTTTGCCCCCACCTCTTCCCTGAACCTTGCCCTGGAAGGGGGCCCTCTCGTCACAACTTCCCCACCTCTGCTCACGCCGCAGCTTCGGTTCACGAAGGAGGGAGCACGCTAGTTCCACCGAGGGCCCAGACCACATTCTGCTGGGCACATCACCTCCGCAGGCCGGCATGGGAGCACTGATCCCGGTACGCCAGCAGCTCCTGCCTCCCTCCACACGCTGTGTTTTGGTTCCCGCCACCCACGGGATGTTAGCGAGGAATAATTTTATGAAGGAAATTAAGTGTGTATTTCACTGGGGGAGGGGAGGCTTTGTAACAGCACACACTGTGAATTGGCAGATAAAGGAAGTGTCAGAAATAGCTGCTCTTAATTAAATTCCGGCTGACGAGCCACTCACAAATAACGGGTGCAGAAAGCTTCTGTTGCATTAGCTGGGCCTGACCAAGTGCTGTTAAGCGGGCAATGATCTCTTCCAATCCATGCTTCCTGGGCTGATAAAAGCAGGTTAAAAGGAGAGCAAGAGCCAGCCAGCTCCCAGGAAGAGTGCAGCAGAAAGGCTCCCCAGGGGATTCCTTGATGTCCCTCACAAGTGAGCCCCAATGTACACTAAGCAAGGAACGGGTCGGTCAGCCAACGCCTGCTCCACCTGTCTTCCCACACAAGAACATGCAATGGAATGGAAAGGGAGGAGATTCAGAACCAACCAAAGGAAACAGATTTTCACACCACACACGACGGTCGGCAGACGGTCAGAACAGTAAACAGCAGGGTTCTGGGTGGGACAGAAACCCTCGATCTCTATTTGGACTGGAAGGAGGGGGCAGATTATTCACGTCGGCCTACTTGATCCTTTCCATAGGGCCCCTGGAGCTGGACACGCTCTAGGCCCCCATGGACAAGGGCAACCCAGGTGGATCTCCCTGCTCTTTACAGGGGCTGCAGGGAAGCGATTGCCTTCTCTGCAACAGCCCCTCCACTCCCCCAGGATCCCTGGCAAACACCCCACAGAAAGCTCATCCCTAGTGGCAGTAGCAGTGACCCCTACATGTGGGGCTGGCTTTGATTCCCAGCATTCAGGCTCGGGGTGAGCACCTCCCCAAGGGAGGGTGATGGATATTTATAGACTGCTAGACATGATCATCATGATCATGATCATCAGTCTGACCTCCTGCACAAAGCAGGCCCCAGAACCTCCTCCACCCACTCCTGCAATAAACCTCTGACCGAGGGCTGCGTTACTGAAGTCTTCACATCATGGTTTAAAGACTTTAAGGCACAGAGAATCCAGTAGCAATTGAGCCATGCCCCACGCTACAGAGGAAGGTGAAAAAGCTCAAGAGCCCTAGCCGGTCTGACCTGGAGGAAATTCCTTCCCGACCCCAAAAATGGAGATCAGCTGAACCCTGAGCATGTGGGCAAGACGCACCAGTTAGACACCCAAGGAAGAATTCTCTGTACTGACTCAGAATTCACCCATCAAAGGTCCCACCACAGCCCTCTGGCACATCCACCACCAACAGCCAAAGATCGGTCAATTACCAAACTCGGCCGTCCCATCACACCGTCCCCTCCATACATCTATCCAGCTCAGTTCTGAAGCCAGCTAGGTTTTTGCCCCCACAGTTCCCCTTGGAAGGTAGTCCAGAACGTCACTCCTCTGATGGTTAGAAAGCTGCGTCTAATTTCAAGTCTAAATTTCCTGATGGCCTGTTTGTATCCATTTGTTCTCGTATCCACACTGGCGCTGAACTCAAATAATTCCTCTCCCTCCCTGGTATTTATCCCTCTGATGTATTTACAGAGCAATTATCTCTCCCCCCAGCCTTCTGTTGGTAAGGCTAAACAAGCCAGGGTCTCTGGGGGAGCCAACCAGGAGGTGCTGGTATCAGGATTGTGGCATGTAGGGGCCTGCACAGCTCCTGGGGGGCTCCAATCAGCAAACCCATCTCCTAGTGCCTGGGCTCCGGCTTCCCCTCCCCGCTGAAAAAGCCCTGGGAAGTTTTCGCTTGGACCCACTTGGAGCCCAGTTAAATGGTGTTTTCAATACACTATCTGAACGCCAGCTCCCGGGTGTGACACTCCTCACGCCCACAGCTCTCCAGCAGAACTTCCAGCACCCACCCAATTCCCAGCCACAGCCCCCTTGTTAAATCACTGGCTGATCCCAGGGAGGGGGGAAGACCTGGGGAGGGCTGTTCCTGCAAACCTTTGCCTGGGCAAGTGGCCTGAGTGCAAAGGCCAGAGCCAGTGAGCCGAAGGCCAAGCAGGGCGGGCCGTGTGGCCTCCTTGGTTCCTGCAGCAGGTGAGGCCAGGCTGAACACGGCCCCTCCAGATGTGCTGGCCTATGTCACTGGGCAGCCGAGCACACAGCCTGCGGGCCCCACATCTCCCAGCAACAGAACACATAAGACAGCTGGGAAGAGAAGCCAGGAGTCCCAGGTCCCCGTCCTCTGCTCCAGCTTCTAGCCAATAACCATGCACAGTTACTTTCGCAAGCATGCAAATTCCAAGTTACAAAGTACAGCTGGGACCATTCAAAGCCCCCCAAACTGGAAGAACAAACAGAGTCCTGGGGCACTTTTAAAGACTAACAGATTTATTTATCGCATGAGCTGTCGTGGGAGAAAATCCCACTTCGTCATCTGACAAAAGCTCATGCGATAAATAAATCCATTAGTCTTTAAAAGTGCTCCGGGACTCTGTTTGTTTTTCTGCAATAGACTAACACGGCTCCCCCTTTG
>ML685786.1:2482593-2523881 GCA_007922175.1 Pelusios castaneus | reverse complement strand
TTTGGACCAGGACTCTGTTTGTTTTTCTGCAATAGACTAACACGGCTACCCCTTTGGAACAGGACTCTGTTTGTTTTTCTACAATAGACTAATACGGCTCCCCCTTTGGACCAGGACTCTGTTTTTCTGCAATAGACTAACACGGCTCCCCCTCTGGACCAGGACTGTTTGTTTTTCTACAATAGACTAACACGGCTCCCCCTCTGGAACTTGATTACATGGAAGGACAAAACTGGAAAGCGACTGCGATCCCTAGCACCGAGCACCGGTACACACAGTGCATTTATACCCAGCACTGGAGACATGAGTGGAAAACAACAAACCCTGTCTGACACTGGCTGGATCAAGGGGACCCTTTGTGATATTAGTTAACGTCAAAATGACAATAATTGGTATGAGATAGGCCACGTCAGTCTGCAGCCAGAGCCAGCTTAATGGCCCACTAAGAAAATTCGCAGGTACAGGGGGCCCAGGGAGAGACCTGCTGAGTCACCAGGACCTGCTCATGGGACTCTGGACTCCATCTTATTGCTGTACATTTCCATGGGCAGCCTGGCAAAGGCCAAGAGACAGAAAAAGCACCTGGATCACCTCCATTTTGTCTTCGGTCTCCACCCATCACCTGCCTCTGGAGCTAGTCATCGACAACGGAAGCTGTGAAACAGAGGACGGAGACCCATCCAGAGGGACTGTACACGCCTGCAAACTCCAAATGCTGCCAAGACCTGCAGTATATGGGCCTTTAAATCATGTGTATGTATCTGATTGCTTCAATCCTTTAACAGCTCTCTTACAGATTGCTTCTTTCCTTTTCCCAATAAACCGTTAGTTGTAGTTACTAAAGGACTGGCTGGCAGTGTGCAATTTTGGGTAAGATCCAGACTTAAATTGATCTGGTAATGTGGCTGATCCTTTGGGGTGAGGAGAGCGTGGAGTTTTAAATAACTTATCTCTTTACTCAACCCAGAGGCTGCTCGCGACCCAGTGGCTGAAATGCAGTAAAAAGGGCTCTTTGTATTTTATTTTAGCTTCCTGCTAACCAAGGTCGGCAATCGGAGGCATTGTAGCTGGTGGGAGAACGTGCTCTCCTTTCGGCAGCCTGCCCTGATCTTGGCATTTTCAGGTGGCGACCCCAGGTACAGACGGGTCCCATGAAGTATTGCTCTGTCTCGAATAAATCCTTTCACAGCTGCTGCTTCCCCACCTGCCCGTTCTGCCTCCTCCCGACCAGCAACACTTCAGATGAACCCCACGAGGCCTCAGACAGACAGACAACGCCTGTCAGCTTGCAGATGGATTGACAAGCCACGGGGCAGGAACGCGCTGGATACTCGATGGGGTAGGCAAGCAGCCAGCAGGTGCCGCCTGGAGGCAGAGAGGCCTTGCCAAGGGAGGGAGTCATTCTGAGCACTTGTAAACCAGGGAAACGCTTATATTTCTGCAGCCAAGGTCACATCAAGTTACCAGCCCCACACTCAGTTAAGATGCTAACGAAGCCATTATTATCTTGTGATCAATTCTGACTATAAATAATGCACCGGGAAGCTTGCCGGATGCTGCACAAGCACATTAATAATGGAGCTTTGCATTTGCTGATGGCACAAGGATGGAGAAACCACAACGGGCTCGATCCCACAGGAGAGCTGAACCCACAGTCGTCCCCTGGCAGAGGTGGCAGACACAGATCAGCTGGCATTTGCCGCCCAAGCCCAAGGACATTTCTCCCTCTGCTCTGCAAGGCCTGACCACCCCCTGCCGGCGGCTTGCTCACACCTGCCCACACTACCCCACCAAGGATATTTTGCACCTCTCCTACGGAGAGGCAGCAGCTGTTCTATAGCTAACGCTGAAACAGCATTTCCACCGCAAGCCGTCTGCCCATGGGAACACAACACACGTACCAGGAAATGAGGGACTTCTCTGCACTCCTCTAGCCGAGGCAGGATTAGGGTTTTTATTACAGTCAATGCTCCAAGCCAAATCAGGCTGCATCAGTGCTGCACACAGAGGGAGCACGAGACAGCTCCTGCCCCGAAGAGCTTGCAGACCGAACACACGAGACCGACGGGGAGACAGGAAGGCCTTTGATCCCCTTTTTACACTCGTGTGCCTCAGTTACCCCACAGAGCCTGTGGCCGAGTAGGGAAGTGACCCAGACCTCTCAGGCCAATGGCTTAAATCCCAAGGTCACCCTGTCTCCACTTAATGCCCAGGAGTGACGACTATTGGGTGACAATCAAATCTAAGAAACTACTGACGCGATATTGGGACACTGGGCTGGAACGTTGGTTCCAGGGAGCTTCACTTTCGCCTAATAATGTCACATCTCTAGCCCCATGTGACATGGTCCGGATTTAGGGGACCATTTATGATACTATTTCATATTAATATTTGATATTTACACTAATCCATAGGAGCTATGCCATGTTTGGTACCGATAGAAAGATTGCAGTTTGCTAGGAATCACAGAATCACAGGGCTGGAAGGGACCCCACGAGGTCATCTAGTCCAACCCCCTGCTAAAAGCAGGACCACTCCCACTAATCACCCCAGCCAGGGTTTCGTCTAACCGGACCTTAAATATCTCCAAAGACGGAAATTCCACCACCTCCCTAGGTAACCCATTCCAATGCTTCACCACCCTCCTAGTGAGAAAGTTTTTCTTAATATCCAACCTCGACCGCCCCAGCTGCAACTTGAAACCATTGCTCCTTGTTCTGTCCTCTGTCACCCTCGAGAACAGCCTAGCTCCCTCCTCTTTGGAGCACCCCTTCAAGTAGTTGAAGGTTGCTATCAAATCTCCCCTCAGTCTTCTCTTCTGTAGACTAAATAAGCCTAGTTCCTTCAGTCTCTCCTCATAAGTCATGTGCCCCAGTCCCCGAATCATTTTTGTTGCCCTCCGCTGGACTCTTTCTAATTTGTCCACATCCTTTCTGTAGTGGGAAGCCCAAAACTGGAGACAGTATTCCAGATGCGGCCTGACCAGTGTCGAATAGAGGGGAATTATCACATCCCTCGATCTGCTGGCAACACTCCTACTGATGCAGCCTAATATGCCATTGGCCTTTTTGGCACCAAGGGCACACTGTTGGCTCATATTCATCTTCCCGTCCACCATAACCCCCAGGTCCTTTTCTACAGCGCTGCTACTTAGCTGATCGGTCCCCAGCCTGTAGCAGTGCATGGGATTTTTCCGTCCTAAGTGCAGGACTTTGCACTTGTCCTTGTTGAACCTCATGAGATATGTTTTGGCCCAGTGCTCCAACCTGCCTAGGTCTCCCTGAATCCTGTCCTTACTCTCCAGCGTATCTACCATTCCCCCCAGCTTGGTGTCATCCACGAACTTACTGAGCATGCAATCTATCCCATCATCCAGCTCATTAATGAAGATGTTGAACAAAACCAGCCCCAGGACCAACCCACGGGGCACTCCACTCATTACTGGTTGCCAACTAGACATTGAGCCATTGATCCCTATTCACTGAGCCCAATAATCTAGCCAGTTTTCTATCCACCAGGATATATCCGAGCATGAAGGGGGGGGTGCTGGGTTCCCTCCTCCCCAGTCTATCTCCCCAGGCCAATTGTTAAGGTTGGTGCAATATGGGGGTTAGCCTCAGAGTTCCTTTAAATCCATCCCCATCCCAGTGTGAACAACACCAGGACATAGTCCATTCAATGACTTATAAGCAGGAATGGCCAAGCTGCAAGCCACGCAGACTACAACTCCCAACATGCAGTGCATCCTTTGAGACTGCGGGCTGGTCCCATTGCATGCTGGGACTTGTAGTGTGTCTGGGTTTTGCCTCCAAGGAAAGGCAGGTGCCACGGCAATCCACACATTTGTATGCAAGGTGCAGACCTCAGGCCCTGGCTCCCCACCCCGAACCAGGCTCTCTGCCCTGCCCCTGAGCAAGCCAAGGATGGGGTGCCGGGCTCAGGGGGCTGGTTTAGTCCAGGGACCAGGGATTGCCTTTCAGTTCTGGACCATTGTTTCTGCAGGGACGACGCATCTCTGATATTGCACCTCTTAGCCAGCTGGTGCTCACCCCACACCACCCATTCAACATGTCAGCCCACGACTCTCCTTGTGCCCATAGCCTGTGGGACACAGGCCGGAGGAAGAGGCTCGTGGGGAGGCGAGGGATGGATGGCATTAGCTCCACTCAAAGGATTGAAACCCCAGCGGTCCCAGCACTAGCCTACCCAACTCAGAGACCCCATGGCCCCTGCCTACGGCAGCTTATCTCCGACCTGCACTATCAGGACAGAGGCCATGTCTGCCCGGCATTTGTGTAGCATGATGGGGCGTGTCTGTGACACCTCCCACCAGGAACGTCCGGGGCCCGGCTCTCACACAAGGACTCCAGCCACCAGCCACGCCATAGGTTTCACTCTTACGTGGCACCAGAGCGGTAGAACAAGCTCCACAGGGGACACGCGCCCTTCCACTCCGCCACAGATGTAGCAAAAGCAAATCTGGGAGCTGAACAGAGACAATGCTGCTCCAGCCTTCTCTGTGCACCTGGCATTTCCCTTTGCACCGGCCCCACGGATCGTGCTGCTGTGCACGAGATCTTCTGTCGCATGTTTGACCCGCTACTGTCTCAGTGCGCGGGGGCTGGCCTGCTTCTCAAACCCGCACCAGCCCCTGTTCACCTCCCAGTGGGCTGGGGTGTTGACGAGCATGCGGCATGCACTAGCAACAGCAGGTGGACCCAGCTTTACTCCCACGTTCTGTCCCTTCACAAGCAAACTGCTCTGACGCCCTCTCTAGAGACTCCATTCCAGATGTGGAAGGAAGGCCACGTCCCAGAGCTGCCTGACCCCTGGGTACCATTCCTGCCTCTGCCCACACAACGCCTGCTGGACCCGGAGAGCCGTCCCTCCTCTGGGACATGTGCCGCAAGTCATCCACCATCCGTTCCAACCCTCGTGCGCTTCCCCTCCAGGCTGCATGAGGACAACTGCGGTGTAGGTTCCTCCCGCTCGCAGGGCTCCACAACTGGAGACAGCAGACGCCCACAATCAGCCACCTTGGGAACGTACCATGCCGCCAGCCGCGGCTCCAAAGCCCTGGGAGCAGAGTCTGCTCATCTCCAGCTCCGGCAGACGCCACTGCATCCCACAGCACCAAGGGCAGGATGGCACCAGGGCTGCCAGGCGCACAGAGGACGGGAAATGCCCACACCAGCTCCCTGGGTGGCAGCAGCCGGCAGTCCCACAGCAACCTGGAGACCCTCAACAAGAGCCAGCAAGTCCAGTGAGCTTCCCCAGGGCCTGCAGAGCAAGGATCACAGCCTGGACCCTGCTCCATGGGCGCCCAGCCCCAAGCCCCAGTCACAGAGCAGCAGAGATGCGATGCCCCAGGGGAGAAAAGACACATGTGGGGGGTTCACAGAGCAGCTCAGGCCTTCCACTGCTGAGCTCTGCCCCCTGCCTGCCACGCCACCAGCCACCATCCGGACTGCAGACACCCGGCTCACGGAGCACGGCACTGAAACGCTTGGCCACACAGCCGGGGGACGTCCCCGGCACACCCTATACAGCCACTGGTGACAGATCACGTCTCCTGGGCTTGGCATCCTGGGACTAGAAGGAGACAGGTCAGCAGCCTCAGATGCCAACTCCTAAATGAGGCTGAGGACCCTTCTCTGCTCTCTGCCCCCGTCCCCCGTCCCCCCCCCAGTCTGACCCAGCAGAGAGTGCCACCGGAAACGGCACCGTATCCCCCATTATTTCTATGGCTTTCCTGTCTGTAAAGGAATATCTCAAATTTCCAGGCACCGTCAGGCTAGTTCACGCCCCCCAGTCGTCCCCGGCTCTCCACACCCAAAGGCAAGCCAGGGTTACTGGGCGTGCCCTTCCCGATGCACTCCGACAGCCCGTGATCCAAGTAACTACGAGATGAAGTTCCAGCTGGCGAAAGAAACCTTGCTGCTCTAGGCTCCTGGCAAACTCAGCGACCCTTGAACAACACAAAAGGCCCGGGTTGCTTTTTTAGATCTTGACATGACTCATCCTAATATAATCAACTGCACAGTGCCGCCGTAAAACCAGAGAGCAGCACTCAAAGAAAAGCCACGGCGAGGCAGAGGAGACGCAGAAGCACAGAGGAGAGACAGAGCCTGGGCAACTGACGACACTCCAGACTATTCAAACAGGAAGAGCTTTTAAAGTCCGTCGTGCTCCCCCACGCAGGTCGTTTCATACGTTCTGCACACGGCTGACTGAGCTGTGCCTCTAGGCCTCTCACGTTTACTGCCTGGCTCAGCAGGCTGAGATCAGGGTCTCCAGCACTGCAGGGGAAGGTCTGCATCTAACGCCAACTTCACAACCTTTCCAGCCACACTTTGTATCAGTTTCTGCCCCCCACATCCCTTCCAGCCCATGCCGGACAGTGGCTCCTTAACACTGCTTGTCTTCACGGTGACTGCAGGGCCAGAACTCGGATCCTCCTGCACCAGACGCACAGGCCACTAATACTTGAGCACAAAGAGAATCTCCGTGAGCTATTAGCAGAGTGGGGCCTATGACACACAGCACAGCTGCTTGATTGCATCCAGTAGAGGGCAGTAGTGACACACAATAGCCAGCTCATTACGGTGTAGACTTATTCTTCCAATGCCTCCTCACCAAGACCTCCAGCAGCACAGATTCACCCTCAGTTCTAGCGCAGGATGGAAGGAGGCCAGAGGACACCCTCAGAGTCTCCGTCAGCTGGGATGGGGGCCCATGACCCTTCCTCTCTCCCCAGCCCACCCCAGATGCTGAGCACATGCTGTCCTGCTGTTGGCCTTGGAGGGTCCAAGCTCAAATCCCTGTCCCAACCAACGGAACTACTTCAAACTGGTCGGGTCCACCCATTTCGGGAGGGATGTTCCCCCGTGAGGTAGGTACAGCAGGAGCCAGGTGTAGATGTTTGGCCTTGGAGCTGGGAGGCTGCAGCCCATGGGTGAATGTCTACACCACAATTAAACAGCTGTGTAGCCGGAGGCTGCAGGCCTGGCCACCTGTGGAGGTCTCGCTGCAGCGCAGACGTACCTTGGAGAATGCAGGGTTAGCCAGGGGAAGCTGGGACCCATTCACCTTCCCCGGGGGCATCAGCTTGAAGTGCCCCTAGAGCCCAAAGCTGTGTGCAGTGCAGACAGGCGGGGACAGCAATTCGACCCACCTTCTCCCATCCCTCTGCACCCTGCTAATATAAGGCATTGCTACCGTAACCCAACACACCGATCACGAGCTCCAGGCACAGACGCACCCATCCTGCCCACCACTCTCACTGCGGGACAAGGGACACTCGCACTAGTAACACCAGTATGGAAGTGGGCCGGTTCCCCAGGCTGTTACTGCAGATGAGAGGAAAGGGCCCAGAGAGGCGGAGATAAATGAGAGGTTTCTCACACTTTCCCTGCCCTCCCCGGGACACCTGGCTCCCCAGCGCATTTGTTATTAAAGGAGGGAGGAATCAAAGGACCGCGGCGCCCATCAGCCCATCCCAGCTCTCCCTATAGTCAGGGCCCAGCATGCCAGCGGCACAGGGGAACCCGTGTCCCAGCAAGTCAAGGCTGGGGAGAAGTCACAAAATCACGCACTGACATCTCTGGGCCACGTTCTGTTCCCGTCACTTCCACAGACGAGCAACTTTCTCCATGAGTGAAGCCCATGGGACCCCTCTTGGGGCAGAGGGCTACTCAGCAGAAATAGGGTAAAAAAATCAGCCATTTTACTGCAACCACCTTGACTGGAGATCCTCATATGAGCCATTTCCCTGCCTATGAACCCTCCTGGGGTCACCCACTCCTGCCACTGAAGAGGTTGAGGAGACCGTGACATCAGTAGAGCCCAGAACGGAGATGGGCTCCGATGCCCATTTCCCTGCCATCGCCACGCTGAGCGATCACCCCTCACAGGAACACGCGGGCCCGGGGCCAGAGCGTCGTCCTTTACAGACACACATCACTCATCCGGCCGTGCACGGCGTTGCAGGCTGGGGGCGGAGGGGGGCAGGCACAGAGGCGTTGACACTATTCAGAAAATCCCTGATCAGGTTTCTACCAGCTGCCCAGAAACCCTCATGCCCAGAGTGAGGACCAGTCACAGCTCCCATCGACAGCACCGCCCCCCAAATGCAGCCGCTTCTGGGCCCAGGCGTGTGGAAGCCGGCGCAGGGTAAGGGGGTGTGGCGTGGGACCACTGCATCGCTCCCGGACGCACAGCAGGTAACTCAGCTCCAGAGGCATCGTCCAAAGGACCCACGCTGCAGGACAGAGAGGTGCTCAGTGCATCCTCCTCAGACGGAGGGCGGGAGGGTAAGAGGGAAGGGTTTGGCCCACCAGGCAGGGCAGGCTATGCGTCAGGGGCCAGGGCCAGGCAGCAGAAATATTGCCCATGGCACTGAGAGACGCAGGGTCCTCAGGTGAGAGCCACGTCCTCTTCCACAGAGCCCTGCTGGCCACTGTACTAGGGAGCCAGGGTGGGGCCCCTCGGGGTGCCCGTGCTGATACAGCAATAACGGCACCAGGTGCCATGGTGATGGGCACAGTGTAAGAACCTGAACAGAACGGGGGGGCTGGGAAGACAGGGGTAAAGGTGAGCGTGTGGGGAGGTCTCCTAGCACTCAGGCCCCACATCCAGAGTCCTCACTGCAGGTGGGGCAGGTTCCCCTCCCGCTTCTATTCTTGGATCTGGCTTAGCTGCCTCGGGAAACATTAAAAGGGTCAGGTTTCCCACGGCACCAGCTCTCGAGCATGCACCAGGGCTAACCTATTTTACGCACCCGGACGTTGGATCCCTGCTGCTGTTTCTCTGCACTCCCAGGACGTGGGGTTGTGAACGGGGCAGCTCTCTGATCCCCTTTCTGGACCCCATGAGCCTGTAACTGATGGCGAGAGAAGAGTATCCCCACAGGCCCCAGTACAGATCTGTCCACCCCGAGCTCCCAGTTACTTTCAGCTGATCTTCCCCGAGCTTCTGGCCGGGCTGAGCTGGTCCGTGCACAGCCCAGGGCACCACAGAGCCAGCGCGGCTCCAAGCGGACTCTCATCAGCCAAACAGCCACCTGCATCTCGGTGCACCGACAGGCGGGTGCCATTTCACGGAGCTTTAGCTGGAACTCTGTTTTCACAGCTCGGGGGCTCAGTTAAACCGGTAATTTCCAGTCATGGCAGCAGCTGGAAAAGAGGCGCACAGCACAACAGGGAAACCAGCAGAGAAGAAAGGGATGGGGTGGAAGGGCGTGTCTCGCTCTCCCCACTTTATGTCGTTCTTTAGAGACACTCTCAGGGAAGCAGCATCAGCATGACGCACTCCAAGCTTATTACCCACATTTAACTGGTTAAGGATTATGTCCCCCACCACTGAAATGCAGCTACCTCTGGGGTGGGACACGGCAGCTGCTTTAACCGCATGCGGCAACACTACACAGCAGCATAGGGCGGGGAGAGAAAAAGACTGTCTCCACCTGAAAGTGCCAAGCAAGAAGGCATGTAACCAGGAAACCAAGCACCATGGCCGGGCAAGTGGGGCCACGTGCTCTTTACTGATCACAAGTGGTCAGGACTTCAGCTTGTTGCCCCATCTGAAAGACGGGTCTATCAGATGCACCCAGCACCCTCACACTGGGCAGCCCTCCAGTACCCGCTGCCTTTACCCACAGGTCCTTCCGGGCGCTGTTCTGTGTGGGGAAACCCAGCACCTTCCCATTGCTACTGGCCCACATAGGCTGCCACGGTCACCTTCCTCTGCTTCCCGAGGGCCAGGACCCTTCCCTGCTAAACCCATCACCTCCACTTCCAGTGAGATGAAGACAGGAACGACTATTGGCCTTTACAGACCAGAGAGACACCAGAGGACGAACGAACCAGCGATCTCGCTCGCTCTCTCCCTCTCTCTCACACGCTACAGTGCGCAGAGCAGAAGCTAAAAGCAATAAAGGTTTCCCAAGGGACGCTGCCCCTCTGTGCACCGGGTGAGCCTGTCTTGCGCTCTAGTCAGGCCACCAGGAAGCATCCTGCCCCCTTCCAGAAGGATGTGGGGCCCAGCTGCGTTCGAGCACCTGGTCTCTCCTGGAGCAGGGCCATCAAGGCCGTCTCGGGTCCATCCACAGAGCTGGTCGCCCTCCCTCCCTGCACCAGCCCAGCCTGGTTTAGAACTACACCTGAGCCCCCACCCAAAGCCATCTGCCCCGCCTCTGGGCAAACCGGCTCCTGATGTAATGCCGTTGAAATCTCTGGCAGGGAACTTGGCCTCTCTCCTCCATTTGTGTTCCCCCCCACGCCCCCATTGCCTCCATCAGCAGGGAAGCCAGCCACCTCCTGCCAGTGCTCCAGAGGAGTTAGGAGCGGTAACGCAAGGAAGGCTCCAGCTTTGCACCCCACTGCCTGCAACTGATCCACCACAGCAGCCCCAACTCCAGGCCCAGGCCTGGGCCTGCCAAGCACGGCTGCCAGAGCAAACGCTGGGCTCGGATGGTTTGCAGCGAGAGAAGAGAAGAGGCCAGAGCCCAGCCGCTCCCGAGCCACGTTACAAGGACCCTGGTCTGTCAGCGGAGCCATCCCAGGACAAACAGGGCCGGCCAAGTTACCAGACAGCAGCTCTCGACTCTTTCCACACAGGGCAGACAGCCCAAACCGTGCAGTCAGGCTCTGACCAAGACCGAGCAGCCTGCGTTGCAGCCCCACGCAGAGGACATGGTGAATGGCAAGCCGAGAGCAACGGAGCTGACCCAGGGACTAATGTGGAGCGGGAAAGCAAGCACAGGAGCTCTCTGTTACTCAAAGCCCAGAGATGAAGGGATCTCCCTGCCAATGGGAACAGACGCCGCATTGTGAACTGGGGCCCTGTGATGTGCTGCCAGGCGGCACTGGCTCCCAAGAGGTTCCTTCGTGTGTGCAGCAGAACATTTCGGTGCAAAGATGGCCCCAGGGCGAGCCATGGCCCCTTGTCCAGGGGGCCTCCAACCAGCAGCCGGGGGCCCTGGGACACACTATACCAGGGCCTGAACAACGAGCGTGAGCTCACGTTTCCATCACGCCTGCCATCTCAATAGGCCTCACAGCCCTTCACTGACTGACACAGACTCAGGTTGCTTTCCACTGCTTTAAGCTGACACGTAGCCCAGTGCAGCTGCAAACCGCGGCGTCACGGGCAGGGTCTCCACCTCCCTCGGCTGGTGCGGCTGCAAACCACGACGTCACGGGCAGGGTCTCCACCTCCCTCGGCTGGTGTGGCTGCAAACCACGACGTCACGGGCAGGCTCTCCACCTCGCTCGGCTGGTGCGGCTGCAAACCACGACGTCACGGGCAGGCTCTCCACCTCCCTCGGCTGGTGCGGCTGCAAACCACGACGTCACGGGCAGGCTCTCCACCTCGCTCGGCTGGTGCGGCTGCAAACCACGACGTCACGGGCAGGGTCTCCACCTCGCTCGGCTGGTGCGGCTGCAAACCGCAACGTCATGCAGCAGTGAAGGCAGGCAGTGAAAAAGAATAATGTGTCCGATTCAACTTCGGAGCATGGGGGCTCAGGTGGGAGGGGTGCTTTTAAGGGAACTATTTCATTAAGGCTGGACTTTGGCCGGGACGGAGTTAACACCCCAGACAGGTGCAAAAAGGGTCGTGACATCTTCCTTGGTAAAGCCAAGAGCCTGACCCGAAAGACAGCACCACTGAGACATGTCTGCCCAATCACACTTCCTCCTGCACCTGGCTTTCCTTGGACGTGGGCTCCCACCAGACTGCCACTCAGCCCAGCTCCCAGCTCAGCGGAGGGGCCAGCCTGATGCGTCTCGCAATTATTTCTGGCCCCCCCTTCAATCTGGACAGGATCGTTCTCTGCTCTTCACGTCACACCAGCCTGACCGCAGCCAGCAGACAGGAACGCACAGCTGAGCACCTGCGTTCAGAGCCTTCAAATGCCAGGAGGGGCAGGTTTTCCCGAGGGCTGATTCCTCAAAGGCAAGAGGTCTTTGCTCATTTCGCTCTGCAAGGACTGTGTGAGCAGTGAGAACCGCATCTTCACAGCTGCAAAACTCCCCACTAATCGCGCTCCGGGGGCTCATGGAAAGTCAAATATTTCCAGAGTTTTTAGAGCATCTAACTAGGTGGGGGAGGGTCAGTTCTCCATCTGCCATGAGCGCCCGCTGCCTGCCAAGAGAACGGATGAATGCAGTGTCCAAACTAACAGCCAACTCCATGGCAACAGGCAGGTTGTGCGCTGCCGGCCCTGTGATCCAGTCCTTCTTACGCACTGCTTGTGTCAGCAGGCTGGAATAAACTAGCACGAACGAAACAATCCAGCGTTAGCCAGCCCGCAGCTACCGGGTACGTCAATCCCGACTGCAAGCTGCATGGCAGCATCTCAGAAGGCTGCGGCCCAGGCGTGGGAACTCAGCGTGGGCTCTGGCTGGGTCCGAAACCCAGCAGGTTGGGATGTTGCAAGGCGCTTGCAGAGCGACAGAGGGGTAAATCTGCTCCCAGCTCAACATCCCGACTGGGACGAAGGATATTCCCAGCCCCAGCGTAACGGCTGGGATCTCTGTGCTGGGCTCATCATGCAAGATTCGACATGAACCAGAGGAGAAGACAGCCAGCCCTGCCCATCAGCACTAACGGCGAACAGTGCAAATGGGCTCTCACTCGTCCGCTACAACCTGCCCCACAACCCCCGCACATCCCTGCAGCCTTCTCCCTGCTGTCCCTCTAAGAGCCTCGGCCCAGCCCAAGTCCAAGCAGACATGTTACGTACTCAGCAAACAGTGCCTGCGTCCTGAGAGGCTCTCTGGCCTAGACCTCGATCACGGGCAACTTGGAGCCCCAGCGAGCCCAGGGCAGAGGGCTCCGGGCACCCTGGCCTCCCAGACACCCACCAGCAGAGACGTAACTGAAGAGCAGGGCTCTCTGCCCCAGCTGTGCGTCTCAGGACACGGGCCAGGCTCGCCCCGTCTGCAGCCATCTGAGCTACGTGCCCTGAGGACAATGGCTCAGGTCGGCAGGAGATGGGCACGCTGGGAAGAGCCCTCAGAAAAGGCCCTGGACCTGCGGCTGCATAGATCCTTCCTTTGGGTCAAGCCCTGAGCGGAAGGATGACTGTGCCAGAGCTCCCCAGTGAAACACTGCCCAGTTCCTGCCCACGAGAAGATTTTGGGTGGCTCGAAGAGGCAGGAAGTCTGATGAGAAGCAACACCCCCGCAAGTGATGGGGCAAGGGGGTCACGTTCCCTGACGCCTCGTGAGACACATGGACGCCTTAGGCTTTTCGCACCTTTGGGGAAATCACACACACTTCGTGCTCCCAATTAAAGCCACTCTTCTGGGGCCTCCTCCCCACTGCCTCAGCGTGCTCAGTCCTTCTGGCCCTCCCTCAGCGCCAGAAGGGTCCCCTCTTCCACACTGGGGACCAGACCACATTCCCCTCTTCTGCGTGCTGTTGTCTCCCCTGCAGGGCACTGCTTCACACTAAGTCCCTCCTGGGCTGTGTTCCCTTAGCCCCCAGCTACCTCCTTTGTATCACGGCTCCATCCCCGGCTCTCTCCGGCCGCAGACACACGTTCAGCCACCAGTCCTTGCCCAGCTGCAGCTTGAGACCCCTGCAGAAAAGCACCTGGGACATCCTGCTCTGGCCAGCGGAGTCTTTGGCTGCCTTTCAGCATCCCTGCAAGCCTGGTTCCAGCCCCGTGACCCTACGGCTACATCCCCCATCTATCCCGCCGGCTCTTGGGGGCTGAGCTTAGAGGAGCCAGCGCCAGGCTGCATCCACATGCACGGAGCCAGCGCCAGGCCAGAGAGACCCCTGGAACAGCAACTTCCGCAACACGCTGTGGGTTCTGGCCCAAGGTACGCAGGAAAAGCACAGACGGAAGGGTTTCTGTCACTGCAGCAAACCCAGCCCCTCAAGAGGCAATTACTAGATTGATAAAAGACTTCTTTCACCACCCCTCGCTGCATCTCCTGCAGGCCTAATCCTTCCTACAGCGCAGGTTTCGCCTGGCATGTGGGAGGACCACCCAGGGGCAGATCGGGCCTAGGTAACAGTACCCCCAGTGCAAATGGGGAAAGTCCCAAGAACTAATTATCCCCGAGACCCTGCACTTAGAAAGAGAGGTTTAGAAAGTGAAGGCACTGGTCAAAAGGGCCCCAGCAACAGAAGAAAGGAAATAAACCCTTGGACTCAGCATGGAGCTCACTGCAGCAGCCAGGGCGCAGGAGGGATGTTCGCCCCAGGGCAAGGAAGGAAGCAGGAAGGCAAAGGCAGTACGGCCTAGTGGTGAGGTTCATTACATTTCAGGAATGGAAACCCAGCCCCAGCCAACAGGGCAATAGCTCCAGCAGGTGTGCTGCAAGGCTGCGATGGAACGGGAAAAGGCAGAAGCCACAAACAGATTTATTTGATTCTTCCATTTCTCCACCTCCCTCTACCTGGAAGAATCGCAAAACATTTACTAGGAACAGAGATACAGTCCATCTAGCCAACCAGCCTCTCCGAGGACGATCAGTACCAGACACCTCGGAGGAAAACGCAAGACGCTCGCAACAGAAGATGCTGGAAAACTGCCCCCAGGTAAAATTCCTTCCCAACCCTGGCACTTAGAGGTGAAATCATGCCCTGAAGCATGAGGATATATATCCCTTGTACTTTTAACCTAAAAAATGTAGTTGTGGCCATTCACATTATCCATATCAATGCCCAGTCCTTCCAGGAATGCTGCTAACAGTTAAAAAATAGACAAATAACACTAATTTCAAAAGGAAGGGCAGCCGTGGTACCCAGGAGCCCCTGTCACAGACCAGGACACCATTACCACTTTTAAATGTGTTGCCTTTCGATTTCCGCAAGATGTCCCCTTGTTCTTGTCTCTAAAGAGACAGTAAATAGGTGTACCGAATTTGCCTTTTCTCTACCGTCAGTTATCATCTATGCTGCCATCCCATCCCCTTTCACTCATCACTTTGCGAAACCCTCCACCAAACTGCAGCAGCCTCTTGGGTGGAGTACAGCAGGTGTTAACAGCCCTCAGCAACACGGCATTCAGGGCCTGGAACAGGAAGCGAAGAACAATCGTAGAACTAGTAGGAACTGCAGGGGAAATTTGACAGGATGTAATTACCCGAGTTGGAGTTGGGCCAGGACATCAGAAATAAATGACTCCCGGCCAGCAGTGACACATAACGAAAATACAATGGGACAGGCTCAAAGCCCAGGGAGCCGGATGGATCATAAGCACCTAATTAGTTCTGGGTATCGTACCTCCGTTTAAGAGCTAACTGGAGTTCTGTGTGAACAGCAGAGCTCTAACTACTGGTTCCAGCAAGGCAGCGCCACTGATTTCCAGTCCGTATTAACAGCAGGAAGATAAAACAGGATTGCCTGATGTTCCACAACGCAGTTTGCCTGATTTCCTGCTGTAGGGCTGTTGATGCAATTGCTTAGTGCACATTATTTTTGTCTGAAACAATCCCAGGATCTGGTATCCCTGGAAATGAGACAGATTTAAGAATAGCTACTGATGAATCGTGCAAAAAGCCTTTGAGGAATACACACTGTAAACAGGCAACTGCAATGCCGGAGCAGCCGGGGCAGCTGCTTAATTTTGTCAAACAGCTCGAACGCTGGCGCACAAAAAAATCTATTTCGGAGCGGTGAAGGAGGAGGAGGAAGGCGGCTCCTTGCCAAGCTGCTAACATCCTCATCTGGAACTCATCAGCCGCTCCACTCCATGCCCACTGCTACTGAAACGGGAGGCCAGGCCCCAGGCCACAGCTACGAGTGGGGACAGCGGCGTCTCTTAAAGGGACCGAGGCTGAAGTCAACTACTCTTGGGCCAGCTAAGTCAAGGGGCTCCTAGAGACACGTGGCGAGGCACTGGCCACGTTACCGACCTCAGTCGTTACCCCCACATCCCACAGACATCAGTCTCCAGAGCCCCGGGAGAGAAGACATGTTGGGTAATTGCAAACGCTGGGTTAACGCGGATCGTCAGGGCAAAGGGTCCCCCTGCTCAGCAAGGCCAGGCTCCTCCCGCTCAGGGTAAGGGAGAATCTCCACTAGCGTTTAGCAGTAGGGGGCCTCTGGCACACAGCTGAGAAGTTCTGCTTCCACCTGGCGGATGGCTGTGATGTCGCAGACACACCAGCAAGGCATTACGGCGTTACAGATGGAAAGCACCGTACAGAACGTGGCATGTAACACCTCTCGTTCGCTCCACACGCTGGCTTCCCAAAGCACCAACTCAAGGGCAAAGTCTCGGGCCATATCTTCAGGCCCTCCATAACCTGGGCCCAGGGTATCTTGAACCCAGAGCTTTCGGCTCTTTCAGACAGTGGTTACGTACAGCTCCGTTCCTCTGGCACAAAGAATTCTCGACAAGAGGGAAACGCACACGCACAGGAGAGAAGGCTCCTTGGTGGCTAATCCCAGACCATGGAACAAACTCTCCCTGGAGCAGTGTGCGCACAGGGCAGCGTGGATGCAGAAAAGACTCCTGCCGCTCTGCTGCACGCAGAATTCGCCCCTGGACAGAGGCTGAGCGAGAAGAGCGCACACGTGACAGATGCTCATCGCATCACTAATGCATGACCAGCAGGGCCCGGATACGGCAGGCTAAGGACCTGTGTGGGGAGAACGGACGCAGCACCGCCTGACCCAAAAAGCAGTTAGAGCATCAGCCCCGAATACCAGCTAATTGAGCCCACGTTTTAGACTAAGCTCTGACCCACCACACTGGCCTCTGTCTTTCTCCATGACCCACCACTGCAGGACCTAAACGCCAAGGGCCATGTACGTTACTAGCCAGGAAAACGCCACCACGGAAATGTGATGCAAAAATTTCCCTCCAGCTTTTTGCTGAGTCAGTGGAGGCAGGTCTGAGAGCCAGCCACCCGGGGATCCACGCTCAGAATCCAGCACTGGGGCGCACCCTCTCTCTAGCACCCCGCTCCCGTCAAGGCAGCTAAAACCAGCCTGCATTGGTCAGCAGCAGGGTAGCTACAGCGCAGGGCCTACAAGAGATTTAGGGGGGCGTGTCAAAGCCCCCGCCCTGCCAGGAAGGACACAGGAAAACAGACCCGATGGCAGGACACTCTGGCGCTAGGGAAAGGAAGAGAAAGACGGGGCTGAAGGCGGACAGATTCCCACACAGCCCCGTCTGGATTTCTGGGAGGGATGGGGGCGTAGGAGTGCAGACGGGTAGCTCCCGTCTAGCTGAGGTCATTAGAAGTCCAGACTCTGTAGGGACAGCACGTAGGTGGTATCTAAACAACACGGTTGCCTCCACCCTTCCAGGCACCCTCCCTCTCACCCCTTCTGCAAGCAGCCAGGGAACTCCACAGGTGGACCCCAGGCAGAAGGCCCAGGGCAGACATCTGCTCTGAGCTTACATACTGTGAGGCCTGGCCCCCAATAACCCTAGCCCACACTGTGCACCCACCAGCGTCTCCAAACCAGCACGGGGGGATCCTGGTGGAAACAAGGATAGAATTCAAATCTTGTTGCTCCCAAAGCACAGGCTCCTACCACTGGAGCCAACAGAAAAATCTCTCCTCTGCATTTGCAGTATGGTGCATATGACACAGAGTTGAGAGACACTCATGCCATCTACTAGAAGGCCATGGTGTACACACTCCCTAGCCAGTTCTTCCACTCTTTTTTCATGCCACAGTATTCAGGAGAGGTTAGCAATAGCCGTTTGGTGGCAAGCTGAATGTGACCTTATTACTCAGGCGTTTCAGAAACGCAGAGGCTGGCGCTCTGGGGACCGTAGACTTTAATTTTTCAGGCTGATTGCTTCTGTCAATGCGGAGGCTGGCTTTACACAGATCATTCTCTCTTGCATATCTGAGTTTGAAAATACTATTAACGTTTCATTATTACTTTAAAGATCCCTTTCATTCAGAGATGTACAGCAAAATCCACACCTGTATCACTCCCCCCCCCCCCCCAGTGAGCGACGGATTCACCCACCGCTCTGTCCCTCTCCCTCTGTCTTGAAGAGACAGTGAACAAAGCGCAGGTAGCAGATTTGGAGCCTGGACCATGGGCAGGCAAGAGATATTTCGGTGTAAACGGGATTCAAGTGGCAACAGAAAGATGGTCAACTACTACAACCCAGGAGCCTAAGGGTTTCTTTCTGGGACACAAGAAGCAATACTTTGCCATGAGAGAGTCCTTTGTGCCAAAGGATCTCAGAGCATCTTACAAACATCACTGAATGAACGCCCCCCAGGGAGGTAGGAAGTGCCATTCCCCTGGGGAGACCGAGGCACAGAGCCTGGAGACTGATCCTGCAGGCAGCCTGGCTCCACAGCTCCCAGTGAAGCTCCTCGCTTCTAACACCAACAGGGTCAGCTATAAGTAACTTGGAAAGTCTGGGGAGGAGCTCCAATTCTCGAGCCAGGGTTTTAGCCACAAGACCCCCCTTTCCCCCGCTTGTGGGCATTAAGCAGAGTCTTCTACATACAATTTGTAGCAGTGAGTTCATAGACGCCATTAACCTCATCCCTGTCCCGAGGGTCCTCTCAGCCATGCAATAGCGAAGGAAGGAGAACGCTGACTGCAGCACTTTCTACCCAGAAACAGGAATCCCTCCCATGTGCTGGCGGACTGAACGGCATCAGATCTTTGTGAGCCGACAGAATCCAGGGGCCGCTTCCCAGGCAGAGAGAAAGCAGGTTTCAAAGCGTTTGACGCAGTGGGATTTTCTCCCACTAAAGCTCATGCGATAAATAAATCTGTTAGTCTTTAAAAGCGTGACAGGACTCTGTTTGTTTTTCTGCAATAGACTAACACGGCTCCCCCTTTGGAACAGGTTTGATTTGTGACTCTCATTGCACACCGGACCCCAGTCCAGCCGTAATATAGATCAGCCATTAAATATTAGCAAATGAACAATTTAATGCTCTCCCAGTGGCTTTTAAAACACTTGTGAAAGGCACCTTTCACTTCCTGGCTTGGGGAAGTGGGTGCAGAGCGGGGTTTATTAAGGACCTCCAGCAATAGGCTAATCAATCTCATCTCTTAAAGGCAAGCTGAAAAGATGGCAGCCAACGTGGACCTGGGAGATGGGCTGAACAGAGAGGCCGAGGGAGTGGAGCTGGCATCTTCCTGACTGTGCAAGGCATGGCCAGGTAGATTCAGAGAGCTCAAGCTGACGTAAAAAAAATAGGAAGGACCAGGGCTTGACTTTACCCCTTCCCCTGGAAACGCCAATGCAGGAGCAATGAGCAATGGCAGGAAATGCAACCAGAGACAGACCCTTCCAATAACACCAGCTACACAACACAACACATGGGAACAGCCTTAGATTTCTAGGACTGGTCTGGTGTATTTCATCCTGCCTCCGTACATGGGATGGACTCACCAAATGACCTCCTATGGTCCCGTCCAGCCTGGCATCTCTATGACAGCAAATATCCACCTGATTCAAGTGAGCCTTGGCTTCCACGACCCACTTGTGATTGCACGTGACTTGCCCCCATTCCAGACCCAAGAACTCTCTCTCGCTCCTCACGAGATTTGCTCCCTACAGCAGCAGGGATCTACTCTTTTCCCACCCTCTCCCTACAGCACCGTCCCAGGCCACAACAGCCTCCACAGGCCATCTATTCCCCTCCGAGGGGTCCTAGAGAGCAGTGTAAGTTGCTGCCCGCCATCCCCCACAACCTGGGACTTGGTGTGCTGGCCCCCCCCAAAACCCCACCAGCCTGAGACCAGGACCCCAGACCCAGATATCTTATCAATGAGCTGCAGCAGAGACAATCAGACAGCGATCACTGAACTGACACAGGCCTGGCTGACTGAAAGCAGATGGGTCTACAGCCCTGGGCACCACCCTGCTGCGGTGGAATGATCCCAGCTGCACAGTTTTCATCCCCTCCACACCCCAGCCCTTTCAGGGCCACCGCTAAACACTGCAGAGAGTAAGGGAGCCAGAGATCTCACCATGGGCACGTCCCCTGGGGGCACAGCAAGCTCCTCCCGGGATCCTTTGCCGATGGTCACTCCAGCCCACGGTGGTCTACTTCGTCTCGCCACTCAGCCCTCCAGCCAGGTCACTGTTTATTTCCACCCTTTTCAAAGGAAGAGAAAGTCCACCCGAAAGAGTCCAGTGTCCTCCCAAAAGGTCTTCTGCCCTGACTCTGGGCCCCACGGTCGCCACACCGTTCTCCCTGGACTCTGCCAGGAGCCCGGGGGTCTTCCCGGAGGACTCAGGACTCACAGGGCTCCCCTTGGTGCCCCTTCCTCCTTGACTCTCCCCAGTCTCACCCCAGAGAGTGACTGCATGGCCCCTTTCCTGGCCCCCTTCCTTCCATTACTGTCAGCACCCAACTCCTTTCTCAGCTGGGCTTCCTCTTGAATTCAGGCAGACGCCCCATCCCAGAGACATATTTAACCTAACCAAGCAGGGATCTCTCCCCCTCCCACAATACACGGCCCTCACTTCATAGATGGAGACCCCGTGACCCCACAGAGTTCACGCTGCAGTCAAGACCCGCTGCATTTCTGCCAGGGAGATCCGGAAGAACTTCTCCCAGGCTGGGTGTCAGCAGCAGATGTGCTGGGCCCCTCTCAGCGGGTGGCTGCTCTCGGCCGGGCTTACGCCACGACGAATAAAGGACGTGGCAATAAATCCACAACGAGCAGGGGTTTGCTGGCATCAACGTGGGCACGCAGTAGCCACGTGGAACCCCACAGGGAATGGATTCAATCCCTGGCCTGAGCCAAAGGAGAGCCTGGACTCAGAGTCAGTCTCTGACGCCGAGGTTCCCCAGGGGAGATCAACCCCTGCCTGCTACTTCCGCATCCCTACACGCTCTTTTTCTGCAGCATCTGGTGCTGGCCACAGCTGGAGACAGGCTAGATTATACTGTAGATTATCCGTGGGCTGGATGGCCCTGATCCTGTCTGGCAACCCTTATGTTGCTGATGGTACAACTGAGCAGTTTGAAGTGAGGGATGCTGTGGCACACCCCAGCACCCAATCCATTCATGGCCAACGGCAGGAGAAGGGACGCCGGAGAGGCGTGCAGACCATCACCGCAGGGGTCACAACACCCGGGTCTAAAAACGCAGTGGTTGCTGGATACTCCGCAGTAACCCCTCCCAGCGGCTTATGTCAGGAATCCTGTATTCAATTGCAGTGAACCAGGAGGGGGTTATTTAAGGAAGCAAATGGCTTTGAATTTGGCCAGCACTCTGAGGTCGCTACTCCATCCTCCTGCAGGATTTCGGCAACCACAGGTGGTATGAGGACGATGATGGAGGGTTTCAAATTCTGTACAGAGCCCCCCAGGGACATGGAGAGAGCAAAGGCGTGGTGCCCACCCTGTGGCTCATCACAGCGCACGGCACAGCAAGGCGGCTGGGTGACTCTGAGATCATGGAACAGTCAGCCTGGAGAAAAAGCTGCCAGCAACCACCACATTGGGAGGACGGGGGAGGAGAACTCGGAGTCTCTACAGCGGCCTCCACGGCTGAGATTCATGCTGCCTTTTTGCAGGGCCATTAATCAAACCGGAGGTCCTCACACGCCCTTCGTTCCGCACGCGACGGGCTCGTTCCCAGGAAACAGGCCAAACCGGACCCCTGGCGCAGAAACCGCCGGGGCTGGTCTGGGACATGCAAAGCGCGTCTGGTTTACATTGCTGGAGTTCTTTCCAAGCCGGGGAAGCTGAGACATAGAGAAGAGATGCAGCTTGCAGTGATTAGCAGAGACAGAAATGGCACCCAGGAGTCCTCATTCCTAGCCCCTGTTCCAGCCATTAAACCAGCTTGCCAGGCATATGGCTTCCCATACTAATGGATCTGCCCTCTGCTAGCTCACGCCTTCCACTCCAGCTAAGGCCTCAAGGAAAATCTGCCCCAGCCGCACGGCCATGAGTGTGTTCAAACAGCGGCAGGTGTCACTCTGTTCACTTGTTTATAGCACTGAGGCATCTTCCCTGGGGACCCGAGGCTCTGGCCTGCCTGCCCCACGTGCCCCTGGGGGTCCCTCACAGTCAGAACTGAACAGCCAGCAACCTGAGCTTCAGCAGCCCTGATATTCACTCACACCTGAGCCATTTAACCTCTTCCCCGGCCGCCCATGGCCTGCTGTGCCCCTAAATCTCTATAGGCAGCGTTTCGAGCTGGGGGCTCTCCCCACACCTGCCCAGGAGAGATGGAGGAGTGCTTGGCCAAGCTAGGAAAGGGGGAGCTTTCAGCAAAGGATGGGTGGTTTGCTCAGTGGATGCTAACAGCCCGGAGCAACCTGGCTGAGCGCAGGAAAGGGACGGCTCTGGCCAGATGTTGCAGGTCAGGTTTCAGCCTCAGGGAGAGGCTGGCAAGGCAGGAGCGTGCGAGAGTTGGAACAGTGGGGTGAGGGCGAGGAGCCCAGAACCGAGCGTCCCCACAGGCACTTCCACTTGCTGCTCCGCCCGGGGCTTTAGTCTAGAAACCAGTTACGCTCCAGGTTTGACGAAAGAGATGCTGACTAACCACACAGGCTGGACTGGCAGAGTTCCCACGCGTTAGGCCCAGCACAGCTCACCAGCCGTTCCCCTGGGTCTGTCACCACTTGCAGATCCAGGTCCAGCCGGGTGCCGTGCTGGGGCTGCAGACCCAGCAGCTGAGCAAGTCGGGGACTTTCAAAGAAAATCGCAGTGGCAGCATTTCTATTGGGCCGGGCGATTTGTTTTTCCATGGCCTGTAAATTCCAAGGCCCAACTTCCAACGGACGGGGGCGATTATCAGGGCTAGGTTTGGTCCAAACAAAGAGGAAGGGCCTTACAGTGGCCAGGGTGGGGACGGGGGGTGTTTGAAAATGCCCGCCTGATTTTCACACACCCCCGACATTTAATCAAAGCAGGTTTTCTATGTTGAGCTTCCCCTGCAGTTGGAGAGAGAAGGGTTAAACCTGAACCCCAAGTAAAACCGCTTTGGGCTAACGTACAGGAAGCCGTGAGAGAGGCTGGCTACAAAGAGAGACTGAAACTGACCAATCACCAGGACAAGCAGCTGTTCCGCCTCTGATTTCTTTTTTCAGCCCCTCAGGTGGTTTTAATAACCCACAGGGCGCCCCTGGTGCTGGAGGTGACCCCAAGGTACAGCTGCACCTCTCCTCGGCAGGTCCTGAGGAGACGGCCCTGCTGAGCCAGCAAGGGTTCAGAGGTGCAGGGAGGCACTCCCAGCTGGGAGCTAACAAAGTGTCCAGTGAGCAAATATAGGTTCCACCCTTAGCAAAGCAGCCATTACTCATGTCTGCACCTGGGAGCTGCACCAAAAAGACCCAGCTGCATTGGTGCCAGCCCTCCTGTAGACAAGGGTCCGGCGCTGTACCATACGACTCCCCTGGTGAGAACCCCTGACAGCAGCCAGGCCTTGGGGACCCAAGCTCGCTGTTCCACTGTGCTCCCCAGTCTGTCTGGTGTAGCCACCTGTCTCCTCTCACCAGACTGTAAACTCTTTCTGCCATGCGCATGTCCAGGATCTGAGACACCGCCGCAGACCGAGGCCTCGAGATTCCCACAATCTAAGTATTAAAAATCATCATCATTCCAAACCAGCAGGGAACACAGATGCTCCCCGGAGCTGGAGACTCTGGGCAAACTGGGTTCATCCTGAATGCCTGCAATAAGACCCAATCCAGACACAGTGATTCCATACTCCATGTACACCCTTATGGTGTGAGTTGTGAATCATTCACCCTTGCAGGGTAATTGTGTGTCGTCTAATGCAAATCAGGTAAGGTGTTTCTGGAATGCTGCTGACTTCCTGAACATCACTGTTACAGGAGCATGGTTCCTGCAATGTCCATATGTAGTTATGAATCTCTCCTATGGACTATTCCCAAATGTCTCTCTCACATGGCTCAAAGAGATCCAGACAAACACAAAACAGGGAGGGTTCACACCTTCCAGAGGTATGATACAGGAACAACTCACTGGCTGAGCACCTGATAAGGAGACCCTCATTTGATTCAAGTGAAGGAAATCACACCCATTGCCGGACATGGCCAATCACCGGACCTCAAGGAGTGATGAAGAAATGTATTAAAGGCAGAGGCATCTTTGTCTCTGGAGCCATCCCTTGGAATCCAACTATGAAGCAGCAACAAGCAAGTGACATACTGCCGACAGAGGGGAGGGAGAAGTTGATGCGGGGTCCTGGCTGAAGGTGCCATCTCAGCTCCTATGTGCGGTAAGGTAACTTCAAAGACCGAAAGGCTACAGAAATGTTGAGTTTAGTTTTGTCTTTTAATTAATTGTGATCAAAACTTGACTCATATTTTTCTGGCTTACAATCACTTAAAACTTTGCAGTAATCAATAAACATCTTTGTTTGTTTGATCTAAAGCAGTGCCTGTGGGCTGAGCGTGTGCAGAGACCTCGCCTGGAGTGACAGAGCTGGTGCATATCAATTTCTTTGATAAATTAACCGACAAATGAATGAGCTTGCAGGGTGCAGTGTACAGCACTGAACACTGTAAGATGGCAGGTCCCAGGGTTGCGTCTGGGATGGGGGGGTCAATCCCATGCGTGGCTGGCCAGAAGTGCTCCTTCATTAGGTCAGGGACCAGCTATCCACAGCAGGCTGAGCATGGGCCGATCCAGGAGTGAGTGGTTCACAAAGCAAAGCAGAGTATGTCGGAGCGAGGGAGCGAGGGATGAGGGTGACATACACACAGCACTCCAGATCGCAGGGGGGAATGACACACACATTCAAAGCAGAGCCTCCAGTGAAATTCTTCTTCACCTCGGGACACCAACAAAGGACACTGAGACACAAGGTTCTTAGCACGGCAGAGTCCCTCTACATTCACCTCCAGGCAGAGGCAGCCACCTCTCTGGCTGACGAATTTCCAGAAGCCTTTAAGAAAGAGCATCCCTCACGAGGAGTCTTTAGGGGGAAAACGGGGCTTGCCCAGGGTTCACAGCAATTCAGGAAGATTTCTAATGTGCAAATTTTAGTCCCCAAAGCGGCTCTGGCCTTTTAAACGTCTGTCTGAGCAGGCTTTCCAAACACCTACCAGGCCTTCATCAGGACAAACACCTCCTAAACCTGCTCCATTTCCCCAAGAACTGTCCCCATCCACCACTCAAATCCTCCTGGTGCTATCAGACCAACCACTGACCCAGGCAGTCCCCATGTTAGCAGATCCTGTGTGCTCTGTTAGCGGCAGGGTCTCTCCTGGGCTAGAAGGGCACCTGCTCAAGTGAGCCGCAGGATCCAGGAAGCACTTACCCAGAGCTGGTGCAGTGTTAGCGGAAAGCTCTCTACTGACAAGAGATCAAGCTGTGCTCCCTCCTGCCGGTTTCCAAGTGCCATTTCAAGATCCCCTAGTAAAGGGGTGATCCCTGTTGGGCCAGGAAACCTGGGGTATCCCCAAGTCCCTCTGGGCAGCCCTAGGGGACTCTCCAATCTCAGCAAAGAGGCTCAGGTTTGAATGGCAGCCATTGCTGCACCTGTGTTGGGGAGAGCCGGGGCCCAGATGCAACATCTGAACCTAGATCTTGCAAGATCCAACTGTTGAGTTCAGCTCGTTACAGAGGCAGCAGGCGGGTGGGCTTGGGAATCCCCCACCAGTCAGTTTTGTTCACACCCTGTGCTTCGGTCACGGCCCACCCCTTGCTGTGAGGATAAATAAAGGGTGTGGGTCTTAAGGGTTGGCACTCGAGTGCCGTTCACAGCGCTAGACCAGCAGAGAAGTGCCTGTTCAGCTGGATTGGTAAACGCTAGCCAGCCCTTGCCCACGTTCTGATTCCCGGCATTTGCTGGGGTTGCAGTAGGAAAAGCTGCCAGAGGGGACCAGAGGATTCACGTTTACAACTTCAGAATGGCCAAATAGAGAAGCAAAAACCGTAAAATAAATACAAGTCACCCCAGGCTGAGTAATAATTCCTGGCCAGCATGCAGGCGTCTGCTCCTGGTCTGCCAAGCTCCATCTTGGAACAAGACTTCACAGTCAGGTTGTAAACCCCAGAAAGAGGTTTAGAAGGGAAACATTGACACATCATTAAACACGGCGGCAATCTGAGCAGCATCCCTCCGACAAACAGCGTGCAGCCCAGACGCGGCCAGCCTCCACACTTGCAGACGGGAGAGATGGAAATGACCTGGGAGTTATGGTGGATGGGAAGATGAATATGAGCCAACAGTGTGCCCTTGTTGCCAAAAAGGCCAATGGCATATTAGGCTGCATCAGTAGGAGTATTGCCAGCAGATCGAGGGGTGTGATAATTCCCCTCTATTCGACACTGGTCAGGACGCATCTGGAGTACTGTGTCCAGTTTTGGGCTCCCCACTACAGAAAGGATGTGGACAAATTAGAAAGAGTCCAGCGGAGGGCAACAAAAATGATTAGGGGGCTGGGGCACATGACTTATGAGGAGAGACTGAAGGAACTAGGCTTATTTAGTCTACAGAAGAGAAGACTGAGGGGAGATTTGATAGCAACCTTCAACTACTTGAAGGGTTGCTCCAAAGAGGAGGGAGCTAGGCTGTTCTCGAGGGTAACAGAGGACAGAACAAGGAGCAATGGTTTCAAATTACAGCTGGGGAGGTCGAGGTTGGATATTAGGAAAAACTTTCTCACTAGGAGGGTGGTGAAGCATTGGAATGGGCTATCTAGGGAGGTGGTAGAATCTTCATCTTTGGAGATTTTTAAGGCTCGGTTAGACAAAACCCTGGCTGGGATAATTTAGGGGGAGTGGTCCTGCTTTTTAGCAGGGGGTTGGACTAGATGACCTCGTGAGGTCCCTTCCAACCCTATGATTCTATGATTCTATGACCTGCTGGGTTATCTACGAAAACAGCCCAATGGCCTGCTCCAACAGCCAGCCTGCCCCAGCTGGGGCAGTGGGGTTTGCGAGGCCTCAGTACTCCAGAGATTTCCTAAATTTCCCTCCCCCCACTCCACCTTGGCGTTCACACCCTTCATCCCTGCCCGTCGCCAGGAGTGGATTAGGAAGCAGACAGCCAATCAAATCCAGAAGCCCAGTTCTGCATCTCTACCTGCTTCCAGTGTGGTTTGATGTTTGCGGTCAGGTTTTAAGCTGTGCTGCGCACACCACACCCTGCCAGGAGGCAGGGGAAAGCATCTCTGTAACTACACTTTCATGGAATATAAGGTCAAAGGGGCTGCCATGATCACCCTCTCTGATCATCTCCAAATCTCTCTAGAGGAGCCCATCCTGCCCATCCTCGCTTGGGTCGCTCACCTCCAAAGTCCCCAGGGTTTGTTGACCTGACGTCTCTCTTGCATGGAAATGCCCAGGAGTGGAGGCAGCGTTTTCAAACAGAACCTGATCCCCCTGGGAAGACCCCTCTGTGAATTCACTGGGCTTTGAATCACACCCTACAGACGGGTGTACCTCCCTGCTCCGTGATGCAGCACCTTGGAGAGCACATTACTGAATCACTCGGTTCCTCTCAGGGGGTCGGATTTTTTTTTATTGCCAACCCTGTAGACGGTCCCTAGCCTCAGCAACATGAGCCCCGTCTGGGCCTGTGCACTGGTTCTGCGCCGTCCCCATCAGCCTTCCTGCGCAGGAGAGAAGTCCCGTGACTGCGCCGGGAGGGGCTGGTTTTCTCTTTCCACGGTGGGTTGAAGAGTCTCATTAATGTCATTTTAGATTAATTTTGCCTGTGCTGGAAGGCCTCCCATTGTTACATGCCCACAGCAGTTAAGAGAGGCACTTCATATCATTCACTTTAGTTACGTTTCCACAACCTGCAGAGCGCTAGCAGGTTTCCCGGGCAAGAAAGAGAAATGACCGCTGGCTCCAGAAGTTTCTCCCTAGAAACGATGCCACAGATGGTCACGGGTGGTTTTTCTACATCCTCTCCTCCTGCCACACACTGCCTGCACCACCGGAGCGTGCTGGTGCCTTGCCTTCCACGGCAGGGAAAATGAACTGTAAAATGTCTTTGACATTTCCTAACTACGGCGCGTTAGCCTGGTTTTATTAAATACTGTTATCAGAGGAGATTATTAACATGATCAAGTGCAGGCAAGAAACCTAGAATTAACTGGCATTCACAAAGGAGAGGAGTTCTCACCAGAGACAGAACAAGACATATTTCAAAACAGAGCCTTCCTCCACAGAAGATGCTGCCTCGCCACACTCTTGCTGGAGGAAGGAGCCTGTTGTGAGAACACCATGGCAGGGATCCGGTCCAAGGTCACCCAAATCGGCCATCGAGTCACACAAAAGAATCTGGCTCTGAGTCCCATGCTCTGCACTCCTTTCTGAGGCCACAATTCCCATTAACCTCCACTGCAGAAGCCCAGGCTACACAGGCCAGGGCAAAATTCATCTCTCTTTCCTTACAAGCACCGGCCACCAGCCAACAAGCATTGAGGATTCCACTTCATTGCGAGCTTTCACAATGGAGAGTGAGGTAAATAGTGGGATCCCCAAGGAGCTTCCCTGGGGCCAGTGCTGTTCAAGATACTCACAAAGGAGCTGAAAAAAGGGGTGAACAGTGAGGTGGCAAAATCTGCAGATGACACAAAATTACTCAAGATACTTAAGTCCAAAGCTGACTGCAAAGAGTCACAAGGGAATCTCACAAAACTGGGTTCCTGGTCAACAAAATGGCAGATGGAATTCAGTGTTGATAAATGCAAAGTAATGCACACTGGAAAACATAATCGCAACAATACATACAAAATGATGGGGTATAATTAGCTGTTACCACTCAAGAAAGAGATCGTGGGGGTAGGGTGAATAATTCTCTCAGAACATCCACTCAACCTGCAGCAGCAGTCAAAAAAGTAACAGATATGAGTAACGGTTAGGCAAGGAGAGAAAACAAGACAGAAAATATCATAATGCCACTGTATGCATCCATGGTACTCCCACACCTTGAATGCCACCTTCTGTTCTGGTCACCCAGTCACAGAAAGACATATTAGAATTGAGAGACGGGCAACCAAAATGATTAGGGACATGAAAAAGTTTCCATATGAGGAGAGATTAAAAGACTGGGATTGTTTCAGTTTAGAAAAGAGATGATTAAGGGGAGATATGATAGAGGTCTACAAAATCGTGACTAGTGGGGAGAAAGTGAATCAGGAAGTGTTCTTTACCTCTTTTATAACTCAGGAACGAGGGATCACCCCAGGAAATTACTAGGCAGCAGGGTTCAAACAAACATAAGGAAGAACTTCCCCACACACGGTGCAATCACCTGGGGAACTCATTGCAAGAGGATGTTTTGAAGGACTGGGTTCCAAAACCAACTAGAGAAGTTCCTGGAGGACAGGACCGGCAACAGCTGTTAGCCAAGATGACCAGGGATGTAACTCCAGGTTCTGGGTGCCCCTAAACTTCTCACTGTCAGAAGCTGGGACTGGACAACGGGGGCTAGATCGCTCGATAACTACCCCATGCTGCTCATTCCCCGAAGCAACTGGCACAGGCCGCTGTCAGACATAGGATGCTGGGCTAGACAGACCATTGGACTGACCAACTGCGGCCATTTTTATGTTCAAGTCTATCCTCTGGCCCAGGGACTGGCAGGTGCTACTCAGCATATTGAATAATTGGGGGTGCTGACTGGCTGCTAAGGGAGTCACTATTTGCCAAACAACTGGCCCCAGCGGTGGGTAGGGGCTCACTCATCAATGTCAACAAAGGACCTTAGGGACCAGTCCAGCCAGAGGGGCCAACCATGATAGAAACAGCCGTCCCCTCGCCAGGTCTATGCAAACAAGCAGGGTTGGGTTTGGTGCGGCTCTAAGGAGAAAGATCCTGGGCCCAGCTCTTCTCCCTCTCATGTCAACATTTGGACCATTACATGGAGACTCCTCTGTCATCACTTCAGGAGCTGGGCTGAAGGAAGGGAAAGCACCAAATACCCAGGAGGGAGAGGCCCCAAGGAGAATGTAACTGCACTGAACGGAGCGTAAACATACTGGGAAATATTTCCCAGCCCAACAGTCAAGCCCGGCTTGGAGAATGGGCTCTGTAAGGCCAGTGGCCAAAACCAAACCCTCCCTTGGCTTAAAACTTGCATCTCAGCAGTGGGCACCTCCAGCCAGCACTAGTGACTGGAAACACATTGGCCATGAGCCGCATCCCCAGCCCAGCCACCCCCCGAGGTTGCATGGCATGGGGGAGTGGCAGGGAGCGGGATGTCCTAGGAGCCAACTTTTTCTCCTAACCCTGGAAGCCTGCAGAGGGAAACCAGCTCCAAGCCCCTCCTTTGGTTCCTCCTCACCCATTTGCAGCACCATCTCCGTGGCTCATCAGGTGAATTTCTTGACTGTAAAGCGAGAACCTGCTCCGGAAACCAACCTCTCTCCCCACTCCAGAGCTGAGCACAGGCGAAGCCTGCCTGTGCTCTGACAGCTCCACCAGTAGCCCCGTCAGAGGGTCTGGCTCCTCTCCTCCCTCTGCCCTCGGGGCCAGAGCCCACACCGTCCCAGAGCATCAGTCCATCTGCTTGGAGGATGCAGACCAGAGACCCAGCATCAGGCCACTCACAGTGAGCCCCCAGGGCAGCTAACGCAGAATCAGCTGGGGGAATCATGCAGTGTATGCAGAGTAGACCCATGCCACCAGCCTGTGCAGGCTCATTTCCACCCATGCCAACTACCCCCCCTCCCCGCACCCACTGAAGCCCACAGGCCCTCCACAGTTAACATGGGACATCCATATACCCGCCCAGGATGCTCACACAAAACAGCTGCTCTCAGCAATCAGTAGCACAGACCGGCGGCCTTTTCTCCACCACAAATGCTGGCTTGACCTGCCACTTCGCTCTTTACACAAAGCACAACCTCTGGAGCCAGCTGGGTCATGAAAAGCAGCTCTGGGCAGAGAGGCTCTGCCCCAAGGAAAATGGAATCTGCGTTATAAAACCTTAGAATATAGGTCCTCCCCGCTGAGATACCTTCCTCCTGAAGCAGTTGGGACGTGCCAGACGCTAGTCAAAAGCCTGTGACCATCTGAAGTGGCGTTAGGCTTCCAAACTGGGCAATCCAGCCAGTACGGCCAGCTGGCCAGGCTGTTCCTGGGAAATCATTGTGTTTGCTTCCCATAGCTCCCTGGGAGTAGCACGTTTCCTTCACAAAGCCACAGGCATCAAGAGGTGGAATTTGCCATTGATCCCTTCGTCCCTTTTCTTTTGTTTGGCAGAGCCAGGTAGCATCTTGCATTTCTCCCAAATGCTAAGAGCCGAGGACTACGGGGGGCTAGGGAGGGGGCAGAAAGGCAGAGCGACACCCCAGCCTAGCTAAACACCATCTGACATGAGGAATTACCTCGGCTGCCACTGCCTGGGTGGACTATCCCAGTTGCACACAGAGCCCTTGGCCAGGGCAGCATTTCTCCTCTCTCTTCTCTCTTGACGCTTGAGGTGCGAAGATGGGGAGCAGAAGAGATGAGTTCCTGGGTGAATATGCCAAGTCACTGCAATTGCCCAATAAGCTGATTTAGAGGGCAGAAAATGCAACACTCTGCCAAGCTCTTAGTCTCTGTCCATGTACCTTTCATTCTGGATGCCGGGGAAACATGCCCTGCACACTCCAGCCGTTTCCCGTGCCCCAGACAGCGTCGAACTAAATATCTTACTCTGCACACTAAAAGCGGGCCCTGGCTCACCATGGCAACTCATGTTAATTCATCCAGGGAATTTTAAAATCTGATTTATTAAACCCCTTCCAAAGAGGACGTTAGCCAGATAACAAAGCTACGTTGTCGAACCGTCCCTGTAAAAACAGAAGAGGGGCTCTCGACCCATGGGGCATCAGCCCCAAAGATTGCGAAGGGCTGGGGTGGGCTGCGAGGGACAGGGCCAGGGCCAGGGATGGTTTTCACTGGGATGGGACGCAGTGGGAACGGAGCAAGGACGGATGTTCGCAGTGCAGGCGGCTCCCGCTTGGCAGCCTCCTTCAAAATACTATTAGCTCGCACCTACTATGCTATTTATGTTTCCTCCCGTGGCACAACGCCACCCCCGCCCTCTCTCACTCGTTCCAGGTCCCTGTGGGCACCAAATGCTAATTTAAACTCCCCTCGAGTCTCTGAGGACTGAGCCAAGACTGGGCTGCTGTAGTGGGAAAGGCCCTTTACATGGCCTCCTCCCTGGGCCACCCGCTTCTCTCAGCTCCCATCGCAGCTCCAGGCCCTGGAGGAGGAGGCTGGACAGAGATGCTCTAGACGGGGCTATCTCTGAGGCCAGAGCCCGGCTGAGCAGAAGGGCAGCCTTTGGAGGAGGGGGTCACCTGGGAATGCTGATCTGACCCCACTTTCCATATGGCAAAGGCCCAAGGGCTGTTTCCGCCCGCTAACTAGTTCCCCCATCACCTCCCCTGCAGGGCTCCCATCCCTCCCGGTCCAACCGGCGGGTAATTTACCAGGCAACCTGGGGGGATGTCGCTGCACAGGAGAGCAGCCATTTATGGCAGGGAGGGCGGGCGAGTGAGTGGACAGGGCACTGAGTCAGAGAAACTGGGAGGGATCATGACAGGCCATCGAGTCCAGTCCCCTGCACTCACGGCAGGACCAAGTCCCCCCATTAAACCATCCCTGGCAGGTGTTTGTCTGACCTGCTCTTAGAAACCTCCAACGTAGGAGATTCCACAACCTGCCGAGGCAACTTATTCCACTGGGCTGCGACTCAGAAGATCTGGGTTCAACTCCTGGCTCCGGAGGACGTTCCCTGTGGCCCCGGGCTGGTCTCTTCCTTGGAAGGGTGCCGTAGGGACAATGGCCCTGCCCTACCTGACAGGGTGTTGGGCTGAAACACATGAATGACAGGGAGGCACTCAGTGGCACTTAGCAAGCCGAACAGCCCCACCAGGTGATCCTGCCACTGGCCAGGGACCAGCGCAGGAGTGTTCCCAACAGGACGGTCGTTGGTCAGCCTCGCAGTGACTGCCCCAAACGACGGGATGCCAGGACAGGGCGACCTCCGTAGCACTGCGGTCGCAGCAGCCCTGGGAGGAGTGCTGGCTTCACTGAAGCCAAAACTGGTTTCCGTGGGGGATTCCTGATCCTGGCGTGGTAATCGCTGGGCTAAGGAGACAAATGGCTCGGTCACTGGGAGGGTCCATGTGGGAGGAAGAGGAGAACTCCAAAGGCAAGCCTGGGCTGAGGCAGAAGGCTCTGTTGCAGCTCGGAAGTGAAGAACACACATGCCGGTGGGGAAAGGGTAGCCACCTGGAGTGTGTGTGCGACAAACAGACCGATAAGCAAGCCAGGCAGCAATGGAGACAGGCTCCCTCACCCCACTCTTCTACCGTCTAAACTTCATAGGGCTGGGACTCTCGGCTCCAGGGCTCTACAGTCTCTAGAGTCCTGGGGGCCTGGGCCGCGCCGGGGATCCTAGGTGCTCCCCCTAGACAAATAATAAATTCACCTTTGTTCCCAGCTGCCCGAAGGGTCCCAGCCAGCACCGAACGGAAAGCCAGCCTGGAAGGTTGGATGGAATCCCGAGCAAGTTGTTGACATGAGTCATCCAAAGATGAGCCAAGGTTTAACCCCAACACCTGGCCAACGGACACAGCCTCGTGGCATCCTGCAGGGAGGCAGACTGGCCAGGATCCATTCATGAGCTCTGGTGCCAAGACAGCCCCTATTTAATCCCCTGGCATTTGCACAAGAGAACCGGAAACCCACAATGGCCAGGAAAAAGACGCCACTTACGGGTGGGGACAGGTATTACCCCTGAGTGCATGTGTGTGTGTCTCACAATTACCACGGGGCTGCAGCACAGGACAACGAGAATGGGAAGACTCAACCACCTGCTAGGCGGCAAAGACCCCTTGCTGAGCACACACATGGCTTACGGAAAATGTGATGTGCATAGAATTTACCTTCACGACTACGGAGCTCTGGTGGGAAGCCACACGTCTCGGGCCGGGCAAGTATCAGCGGCACATAGGACCAGCAATCCACTATATGACTGTTTGAAGACGTGGCCGAGGACCCGATTAAACACACGTTCAGGGGTGTGGAAACGCAGGCTTTGGGACACCCCCAACGAAGGCTTTGGAGGGCTGACTCTCTAGCAGAAGAGGATTTGGGTGCATTTAAAAAGTACAAGGAGAGAAAGAATCAGAGACGGGGACGGAGCCTCACTTCGAACACACAGCTGGGCATCGCCATGGAAACACCCAGCAGTGCACGCGTGTGAGCCGGAGGGGATTTGAGCGGACGTGGGCAGGGGGTGCCCACCTGGCTAAGGGTGCTGCTCTCTCGGGCCAGCACCTTAGCGACGGAGCAGAGAATTGCTGTCCTCCGGGAACATCTCACAGCAGAGCAAGGTGTGATGGCCGCACATGCCAGACAGCTCTGACTGAGCTAGCTCGCTGCAGCTGGGTACATATGCGAGTCACTAGCTCACGCAGCCATCCGTACTGCTCCAGGTACCAGAGCTAGCTAGCAGCTCTGGCAACTCACCCTGCCACCTCGCCTCCCAAATGCTGCTCAGACAGACAGAGACTAGGACCCTCCTGCCACACGAGGCCTGGGCTGGAGTAGAGACCCCAGCTGGCTTCAGTCCCGGCTAACAGCACTCCCCCCTCTCTCCCTGAGATGCATCAAAGCAGGCAAGATCCTGGCTTGCAATTCTTGCTCGACAGCCTGGGGCGGCGCAGGACTACATTCTGGACTCCACCTCCGTTTGGTGGCTGGAGGAAGCTGCAGAGCAAGGCCTGCCCCCACTTGAGGACTGGCCTGGAGAGGCTACAGCGAAGAGGTCTGAGAACGTACAGGGGCTAAGACAAAGAGGCTTTTATGAACTGGTGCAAAGATGACCTTCCGTGCCGGTGCCATCTCGTCAGGCAGGTGCCTCGCGCCCCACTCGCAGCCTGGGGGTTTTCCATTTGCATCTGGAGCAAACGAGGGGCTGGTCCTCTGTCGAGAGTCATTTTAAATAGAAGGAGCATCTGTCTGCACGGACTAGGCAAAGCGCAGCTGGTAGCAGGGCAAGCCCCCTTCCCTACACACCATTCCCTGCCAGCAGAAAGACTCCTGCTGACCTGCATGGAGCCCAGCGTGGCTTCGCTCTGACCTCCCCAGAGCCTGCCAATACTCAGTGCCAAAAGCAGGGGGGATCCTGGGATGTGTGCACCCGAACTGAGACCCCATAACTCATTTCACAGGGTGAGTAACTTTTGCTCCCTCTGGCCCTGGTCCAGATTGGAGCTAGCGACATAGGAGGCAGAAAGCCATGTATCCCCTGCCATTCCTCGTCCTGTGACCAGGCGAGATGCCCTGCTGGAAGATGCCCGTCTCCAGCTGGAGGATCGCAAGAATGTGTCCGATTCTCCAGAATTCTCACGCCTGGTCCAGCAGAAGAGTTTAGGCCCCTGGAGAGAAATCACTGTTGCAATGGGAATGGTGCCAGTAAAAGAAAAACACCAGACAAGAACCAGGGCCCACAAAGCAGTCGAGACACAGACAGCATTGCTATTCCACTACCTACTTCCCTCCCACATCCACCAGCCAGCCCGCAGCAGCTACCACCATCAAACAGCAAATGCACTGGCTTTCATCTCCCCGAAAGGGGAGCATCCGTCACTTTCCCTTCCCACCAAAGGCTCTGCCGGGGATGTGCAGGATGTAAGTGCCATATTTATCAGCAATCCGAGTCCCAAAGGGAAGGGGAGGGCTGGATGTAAATCTGTATATTTATACGCCTTCGTGAATTATTCAGTTTGGTGGATGAAAGGCCTTTAAACAGAGCAGTTAAAAACCGCCGGCTCCATCTTAAGAGATACAAACTAACTCAAAGTTAGCAGCAGCTGGGATTGCAGGAGTGACCAGAGCAAGAAGACGCAAGCGGAGAATTTTTCAGCACACAAAAGTGGCCTGCGGAGACTACATAACCCAAGGTGCCTTGCGCCACCTCAAGCCAGCAGCCACACCTTGCTCCACTCCACCATAACAGGGCAGCACTGGCAACAAGCTGCTCTCATGTCCCAGGGTTGTTGGGAAGGAGAGGAACAGGCAGGAAGGAAAGGGAGTTCCCCTCTATTGGGATTTGTCTGGAAGACAAATGTTGCTTGGCATGACGAACGGCAGAGCTCTTTCCCAGCATGCCCATGCTGCAGGATGAAGTTCCCTCAGGACGCCCCATCAGCTCTCGCCAGGTGCAGCTCCTGTCCCGACCAGCTCTCTGCCAAATGCCATCGCATGCAGAAGTGCAAGGCCTTGCCTGCTGGCAGCCAGCACTCTGCAGAGGCCGAGTGGGAGGACGGGCGAAATGTCACCCCACAGCCTACATTGGAAGCAGCAACAATAACAACGCCTATCTCCCTTCCCCTGACAGAGCTGGGATGCTCCCGTTAGAGATATCATGCGTAAGCTGCTTCAGGGAGCTTTAAAGAGATTGCGAGCAGCTTTAAGACAATTAAAGGGGCAGAGTCAGCCAGCACTGTCTGACAGCAGAGGGGGCTCAGCTCCCAGGCACTTACTGTCAGCACGTGGCATTAAATAGATTTCTTACAAAACCCACAAGCAGGAAACACACAGGCTAGTTTGGTGTCCCAGCCAGGTGCTGGGATACCATAGTGATGGGCACAATAGAAGAACGTGAGTACAATGAGGAAAAACTGTCTTCTATGTTCCGTCTTTGTACAGCACCTGGCGCAACAGCACCTGATAACCTGGCATTTGAGGCCCTGCCTCCTGGCTTAGCCACTCCCTGCACTCAGTCTCACTTCTGTCCAATAAAAGGCCAGGGCTTCCTGATGGAAGCTTGCAGCAGCCAATAGCCTCAGGGAGGGGCCACACTTCATAACCTTGGTATATTCCACCTGCGTGGGCAGGGCTGCCCAAGATCTGAGGTAGGACTTGGCTCCTCATTTGCCAGCTGCATGGCAGAGCCAACTCACCCCGTCTCCAAGTGGCTAATGAGAAGCCAGGGCTGCTTCAGAGAAACAGGAACAATCAAACGTCCCAGCACTGGGTCACTCCTCGCACACAGCTTTCATGGGGAAAGCCCAGAAAAGCCTCTGACCATGATCAGGGCCTTTAGGATCTGTCCCGCTCCGCCCATCGCTTGTGCAAATCACACAATGCTCTGCGCTTGAAATGGGAATCTACTTCCTGCATGTCGGTGGCTTACAGTAAATCTGCAATCTGTCTGCACATGGGTTTCCCTGAAAAGCGTCAGGAGCCTGGATCTCCAGCGTGGCTCGCTCTGCTGAGCCAAGCCAGCCTACTGCCCCAGCAATCTGCACCACTGAAAATGAGAAGATCCCATCTGATGGGAAAAGCTACTACTGCTACAGCCCATCTGCAGGCGACCACTGGCCACAATCAGCAGAGAGCAGCACAGAGAAACGGGCAAATACTTTTGGAGATTAACAACATATGGAGAGGAGGGAGGGGGCTTCATGGAGTCTTCAGAGTCTGACCCCCCCACGCAGTGAAACAGTTTGTGGAGGTCAAAGAGTGAACTGAATTAAATGCTGCCACCAGAACAGATTCATCTTGCTTGACCCCTAGGGTAACAGGAGCTGTAGACAAGAGACACTGCATATTCCCTCTGTGAGACTCCCATCCCGCATCAAACAGCGCTGGGAAGCCAACCCTTCCCCAGCAGAGAGAGGCCCATATGCAACCAAACAGGAACAAATATCTGTCTATGACTGATTCCGGCAAAGCTATTCTGCTCTTACCACAATGCCACAAATCGGTGTCCCTTCACGCAGAGATTTTGGCAGCACAATTTCAAGATCCTGTGAGTTTATACAGTATAGTAAACAAATACAGGCCCATGTCTTGGCAGCTCCTACTTCAAGGGACCTTTTCAGGGTAGGAAGAATATTGAAAAGCACATGACTCCCTCTTCCACCATCCCCCAGATGACCAAAACAAATCAAATGTACTTTTTACTCTTTCTCCCATTTCTTTACTTTCTGCAGTTCTCCCAGCTGAGACAATGAAACCAGACTGGTTAGTTTCACTCTTGTTCCCTGTCAATCACACAATGTTTGGATTGCACCAAGGGGGTTGATTTGTTAATAACATGCTATCCACGGGAATTTTCCAACAATCCCAAGACGTTCCTGCTGGCCTTAGATTTTGTAACAACCAGTCTAAATGTGGGCACCAAGATGGACCTGAAAAGGTCTATTGAACCCTTCAGGACCCAAGTTAACCCACATGGGCCCTCACCCCTGCTACGGACTGATCTGAGAACTATTACATCCAAAAGGATTACATAACTGTAGTGGGATACATTTAATGACACTGAAGAGGAACTCCAGTGATATCATTGAGTAACAACTCCATTTTCAGTGATCTGGTGAAAATACCTGAGGACATAGACTGAGGGAAGAACACACTGAGTGTCTGATTGTCTAAACAGGGTGGCTAAACAGGTGATCGGTCTCCTTGGGCAACACACTAATAATCAGTTGCATAAGACAGAACCACCAAACCAACGAGAGTTACTCTGCAAACCTTAGGAAGAAGGCCCAGCCAGGAGCGTGGTTACAGAAGACAACCGCTCTCTGTCATAAAGAAGCAGAGAAGCGACCACTGGGGGTTGAGCACTTCAGAGCGACACCCATACGGAGACTCACGGTGGCTCTAGATTAGTTTCAGAGACAAAATAGCTACATTGCACATGCTGCTGGTAGAGAGTTTCATAGCTCTGCTCATCTAGCCCAGTGGCTCTCAAATCTGGGGATTGGGATCCCCAATTGGGTCATGACCCTGTTTTAATGGGGTCACCAGGGCTGTCATTAGACTTGCTGGGGCTGAAAATTACAGCTCCCTGGCCATGGTCAAGCGGCTCAAGCTGGGTTTCATTCGCCCCTCCCATAGCCATGTAGTAATTTCTGTTGTCCAAAGAGGGTCACGGTGCAATGAAGTTTGAGAACCACTGTGTAACACGCACCAGGCCAAATTCTCCTCTACAGTCCGGGCTCCATAAAATCATTTATTCCATCGCTTCATCTCATCACAATCCACTGGCCCTGCACCTCAGCGCAAGTTCAGTTCTGTCAGGTGCTCACCCAAGTCATGGCAGAGCAAAGATCAGAATGGATCCTATCGGTTCAAAGGCTTAGGCGTCCCAGCCAAGCAAACAGTGCATTCCATGACCAGACCAGCAGAGCCGCACTGGCCATCGGGACTGCACCTGCAACACCGACAGAGACACACGTCCGTTTCAGTGGAGATTGGTGATAAACCCCTTTAGAGGTGGCCAGATACCAAGGCCAGAAGGGACCACTGTGATCCTCAGTCTGACCTCCTGTATAGGGCAGGTGGGGAAAGACCCCCACGACAATCCCTAGGGCAGATCTTTTAGAAAACCATTCACTCTTGATTTAAACATGGTCAGGGATGGAGAATCCATCACAATCCTTGGTAAACTGTTTCAGTGGTTACTGACTTTCACTGTTACAAATGCACACCCTATTTCCAGCCTGAATTTGTGTAGCTTCAGCTTCCAGCCATTGGACCATGTTATAGCTAGAATGAAGAGCCCACTATTAAACTTCTGTTCCCCACGTAGGTGCTTACAGACGGTAATCGAGCCGCCCCTTAACCTTCTCTTTTTTTAAGAGAAATGCATTGAGCTCTTTGAGTCTACGTTTTCTAAGCACTCACAGGCTTCAAAGCATTTCCCAAGCAACGTTCATTATGGCTGAGACATCAGCGTTGCTAATTCTCACACTAGGATACCTTTCCACAGCACCTTTCCTCCCAAAGGACCCCCAACATGCTTCACAAATGCAAACACACACCACCCCAGAAATGCAGTCATTCGTAGACTGCAGCCAACCAGCACACAGCAAAACTGGGGGAAAGGAAGTGTTTCGGCCAACCATGGGGCAAACCAGGACTCTTCAGATGCATCCCCCTGGGCACTGAAATGCTCTGAAGAGCAGACAGGATTGGGGATGGAGGGCACCGGGCATTTGCAGACACAAAGAGCTCTTGCTGAAAACCATGGGCGCTAAAGAGAATTTCTACCTCTCACAATCTGGCCCCAGGTGCCCCGCTCTGAAAGGCATGCACCCTTCTTAAACCTCAACCCACCCACATCTCCCCCTGGAGACAGCAGTGCAGGCAGGAGTGCGAGAGGAGGGCCGCCGCACCCCTGGTTTGAAATAGTTTCCTTCATATTCAGGGTTTACAGTTTGGTTCAATGGCTCTCAGCGCCCTCCCTCCCCCCCCACACACACATTGTTCCAGCCCCCCTGCCTTGGAAAAAATCAAAAGAGCCTTTTCTTGGGTCACAAGTCATATGGGTCGGGTGGGGGCTCAGCTTAACTGCCTGGGAACATCTGTCTGCACCACAAAAATATGGCACAAAGCAGCTACTCGAGAGGTGCAGGATGGGGTTAGCGGGGACAGCTGCAAGTCAGGAGTGAGGTGCGTTCGCAGAGCGGGCGGGGCGGGGCGGGAGGACCAAGGCATGTCAGGACTGAGACAGCAGCCACTCAGGCCTGCTGAGGGGCATCACCAGTTTGCTGTGGTCAAGATTGGTGCAGGGTGACGCTCACACAGCACCTGCCCGGCTCCAGCCGGTCCGACCTTCGCTGCCATGAGCCCTGACCCAAACCCCGATGTTCCCCAAATGCCGAGCCCTGCTCCAAGGAGCTACTCCTTTGCCCAAAGGCTCCAGGTTCCTTTTATCCCTTTCACTCGCAACTCCCGCCCCCCAGGACTCCACTCCAACCCTAAACCTCGGCTGTTACATTATTGATGCCGTCACGGCCTGGAACATTAGAACTGCACGGTCACTCTGCCGGGATGGACTGGGAACGGCTTGAACCTGGGGCCCAAGTGGCGGCTTGGGTTGCTGGGGATTTCAAGCATGAATGAAATGTGCCCATCTCCAGTCCTGTGTCTTTCTCACCCGCTCGGTGTGAGCCTGCTGTGTGGATGGGTGTGTGTACACATGTTGGTGGGGGGGGGACACCAGGAGAGTAGCACTGAATTATTTTCCACTCTATGTCTCCTGCTCACTCGGCTACAGCTCTCAGCGCCACTTAGCAATGCCCGTGTCCATGTTTGGGCAAAACCCAGCTGCAATGCTGCCCAGGGCTCGGTTTGGCAGGGGAGAGCCCTTGGGGGCGTGAGACCCAAGCCCAGCTGCAGCAGAAGCCAACTGAAACCACATAGAGGATCGGGTCGCAGGCAGGCGGCGTGGGGAAAGAACGGATTTTGTGCCACGCTACATTCCAGTGGCAAGTGAGGGACCCCAGCAAGCCGCAGCACTACCAGTGGGAGCCAATGGGACACAAACACTGGTGCCAAGCGCAGGATACACACGCACACAAACACACAGCCCAGCCGTGCAGGACGGACAGTGGGCAGCCTGCTTTCCCCCTCCCTGCA